>CM075173.1:35084188-35520129 GCA_037576465.1 Parascaris univalens
ATGGAATTGAATTGTAAATGGAATTGAGTTGTAAATGGAATTGAATTGTAAAATGGGAATTGAATTGTAAATGGAAGCTGTAAATGGAATTGAATTGTATAATGGAATTGATTTGTAGATGGAATTGAATTGTAAATGAAATTGATTTGTGATGGAATTGAATTGTAAATGGAATTGAATATTGTAAATGGAATTGTAAAATGGAATTGAAATTGTGAATGGAATTGAATTGTAATGGAAATTGAATTGTAAATGGATTTAAATGGAATTGTAAATGGAATTGAATTGTTAATGGAATTGTAATGGAGTATGAATTGTAAATGGAATTGAATTGTAAATGAATGAGTTGTAAATGGAATTGTAAATGGAATTGAATTGGAAATGGAATTGATTTGGTAGATGGAATTGAATTGTAAATGGAATTTGAAATTGTAGATGGAATTGGAATTGTAATTTGGAATTGAATTGTAAATGGAATGGTAAATGGAATTGAATTTGTAAATGGAATTGAATTGTAAATGGAATTGAATTGTAAATGGAATTGAATTGTAAATGGAATTGTAAATTGAATTGAATTGTAAATGGAATTGAATTGTAAATGGAATTGAATTGTAAATGGAATTGAATTGTAAATGGAATTGAATTGTAAATGGAATTGTTGTAAATGGAATTGTAAATGGAATTGAATTGTAATGGAATTGTAAATGGAATTGAATTGTAAATGGAATTGAATTGTAAATGGAATTGAATTGTAAATGGAATTGAATTGTAAATGGAATTGGATTTGTAAATGGAATTGAATTGGTAAATGGAATTGAATTGTAAATGGAATTTTGAATTGTAAATGGAATTGAATTGTAAATGGAATTGAATTGTAAATGGAATTTGAATTGTAAATGGAATTGAATTTGTAAATGGAATTGAATTGTAAATGGAATTGTAAATGGAATTGAATTGTAAATGGAATTGAATTGTAAATGGAATTGAATTGTAAATTAATTGAATTGCAAATGGAATTGAAATTTGTAATATGGAATTGAAATTGTAATGGAAATTGATTTGTATATGGAATTGAATTGTAAATGGAATTGAATTGTTATATGGAATTGAATTGTAATGGAATTGGAATTGTAAATGGAATTGAATTGTAAATGGAATTGAATTGTAATCTAATTGAATTGTAAATGGAATTGAATTGTAGATGTTATTGAATTGTAAATGGAATTGAATTGTGAATGGAATTGAAATTGTAAATGGAATTGAATTGTAAATGGAATTGAATTGTAATTGGAATTGTATTGGAATTGAATTGGAAATGGAATTGAATTGTAAATGGAATTGAATTGTAAATGGAATTGTAAATGGAATTGAATTGGAATATGGAATTGATTGTAATGGAATTGAATTGTAAATTGAAATTGATTTGTAGATGGAATTGAATTGTAAATGGAATGAATTGTAAATGGAATTGTAAATGGAATTGAATTGTAAATGGAATTGAATTGTAAATGGAATTGAATTGTAAATGGAATTTAAATTGGAATTGTAAATGGAATTGTTGTTAAATGGAATTGTAATATGGAATTGAATTGTAAATGGAATTGAATTGTAAATGGAATTGAATTGTAAATGGAATTGAATTGTAAATGGAATTTAAATGGAATTGTAATTGGAATTGAATTGTAAATGAATTGTAAATGGAATTGAATTGTAAATGGAATTGAATTGTAAACGGAATTGATTTTAAAACGGAATTGAATTGTAAATGGAATTGAATTGTAAATGGAATTGAATTGTAAATGGAATTGAATTGTAAAATGGAATTGAATTGTAAATGGAATTGAATTGTAATGGAATTGAATGGAAAGGAATTGAATTGTAAATTGAATTGTATGGAAACGGAATTGAATTGTAAATGGAATTGAATTGTAAATTTAATAGAATTGTAAATGGAATTGAATTGTAAATGGAATTGAATTGTTATTTAATTGAAATTGTAAATTTAATTGAATTTGTAAATGGAATTGTATGTAAATGGAATTGAATTGTAAATGGAATTGAATTGTAAATGGAATTGAATTGTAAATGGAATTGAATTGTAAATGGAATTGAACTGTAAATGGAATTGAATTGTAAAAGGAATTGAATTGTAAATGGAATTGAAATTGTAAATAAATTGAATTGTAAATGGAATTGAATTTAAATGGAATTGAATTGTAAATGGAATTGAATTGTAAATGGAATTGAATTGTGAATGGAATTGAAATTGTAAATGGAATTGTAAATGGAATTGAATTGTAAATGGAATTGAATTGTAAATGGAATTGAATGGTAAACGGAATTGAATTGTAAATGGAATTGAATTGTAAATTTAATTAAATTGTAAATGGAATTGAATTGTAAATGGAATTCAATTGTAAATGGAATTGTAAACGGAATTGAATTGTAAATGGAATTGAATTGTAAATGGAGTTGAATTGTGAATGGAATTGGATTGTGAATGGAATTGAATTGTAAATGGAATTGAATTGTAAATTTAATTGAATTGTAAATTAATTGAATTGTAAATGGAATTGAATTGTAAATGGAATTGAATTGTAAATGGAATTTAAATGGAATTGTAAATGGAATTGAATTGTAAATGGAATTGTAAATGGAATTGAATTGTAAATGGAATCGAATTGTAAAAGGAATTGAATTTAAATGGAATTGAATTGTAAATGGAATTGAATTGTAAATGGAATTGGAATTGTAAATGGAATTGAATTGTAAATGGAATTGAATTGTAAATGGAATTGAATTGTAAATGGAATTGAATTGTAAATGGAATTGAATTGTAAACGGAATTGGATGGTAAACGGAATTGAATTGTAAATGGAATTGAATTGTAAATGGAATTGAATTGTAAATTGAATTGAATTGTAAATGGAATTAAATGGAATTGTAAATGGAATTGAATTGAAATGGAATTGTAAATGGAATTGAATTGCAAATGGAATTGAATTGTAAATAGAATTGTATGGTAAACGGAATTGAATTGTAAATGGAATTGAATTGTAAATTTAATTGAATTGTAAATGGAATTGAATTGTAAATGGAATTGAATTGTAATGGAATTGTAAATGGAATTGAATTGTAAATGGAATTGAATTGTAAATGGAATTCAATTGTAAATGGAATTGTAAACGGAATTGAATTGTAAATGGAATTGAATTGTAAATGGAGTTGAATTGTGAATGGAATTGGATTGTGAATGGAATTGAATTGTAAATGGAATTGAATTGTAAATTTAATTGAATTGTAAATTTAATTGAATTGTAAATGGAATTGAATTGTAAATGGAATTGAATTGTAAATGGAATTTAAATGGAATTGTAAATGAATTGAATTGTAAATGGAATTGTAAATGGAATTGAATTGTAAATGGAATTGAATTGTAAAAGGAATTGAATTGTAAATGGAATTGAATTGTTGTAAATGGAATTGAATTGTAAATGGAATTGAATTGTAAATGGAATTGAATTGTAAATGGAATTGAATTGTAAATGGAATTGAATTGTAAATGGAATTGAATTGTAAATGGAATTGAATTGTAAACGGAATTGGATGGTAATGGAATTGAATTGTAATGGAATTGAATTGTAAATGGAATTGAATTGTAAATTGAATTGAATTGTAAATGGAATTTAAATGGAATTGTAAATGGAATTGAATTGTAAATGGAATTGTAAATGGAATTTGAATTGCAAATGGAATTGAATTGTAAATAGAATTGTATGGTAAACGGAATTGAATTGTAAATGGAATTGAATTGTAAATTTAATTGAATTGTAAATGGAATTGAATTGTAAATGGAATTGAATTGTAAATGGAATTGTAAATGGAATTGAATTGTAAATGGAATTGAATTGTAAATGGAATTGAATTGTAAATGGAATTGTAAATGGAATTGAATGTGAATGGAATTGAATTGTAAATGGAATTGAATTGTAAATGGAATTGAATTGTAAATGGAATTGAATTGTAAATGGAATTGAATTGTAAATGGATTTAAATGGAATTGTAAATGGAATTGAATTTGTAAATGGAATTGTAAATGGAATTGAATTGTAAATGGAATTGAATTGTAAACGGAATTGGATGGTAAACGGAATTGAATTGTAAATGGAATTGAATTGTAAATGGAATTGAATGTAAATGGAATTGAATTGTAAATGGAATTGAATTGTAAATGGAATTGAATTGTAAATGGAATTGAATTGTAAAAGGAATTGAATTGTAAAATAGAATTGTATGTAAACGGAATTCAATTGTAAACGGAATTGAATTGTAAATTTAATTGAATTGTAAATGGAATTGAATTGTAAATGGAATTTAATTGTAAATGGAATTTTAAATGGAATTGAATTGTAAATGGAATTGAATTGTAAATGGAATTGAATTGTAATGGAATTGAATTGTGAATGGAATTGAATTGTAAATGGAATTGAATTGTAAATGGAATTGAATTGTAAAGGAATTGAATTGTAAATAGAATTGTATGGTAAACGGAATTCAATTGTAAACGGAATTGAATTGTAAATTTAATTGAATTGTAAATGGAATTGAATTGTAAAGGAATTTAATTGTAAATGGAATTGTAAATGGAATTGAATTGTAAATGGAATTGAATTGTAAATGGAATTGAATTGTGAATGGAATTGAATTGTGAATGGAATTGAATTGTAAGTGGAATTGAATTGTAAATTTAATTGAATTGTAAATGGAATTGAATTGTAAATCTAATTGAATTGTGAATGGAATTGAATTGTGAATGGAATTGAATTGTAAATGGAATTGAATTGTAAATGGAATTGAATTGTAAATGGATTGAATTGTAAATGGAATTGAATTGTAAAAGGAATTGAATTGTAAATGGAGTTGAATTGTAAATGGAATTGAATTGTAAATGGAATTGAATTGTAAATGGAATTGAATTGTAAATGGAATTGAATTGTAAATGGAATTGAATTGTAAATGGAATTGAATTGTAAATGGAATTGAAATTGTTAATTTAATTGAATTGTAAATTTAATTGAATTGTAAATGGAATTGAATTGTAAATGGAATTGAATTGTAAATGGAATTGAATTGTAAATGGAATTGAATTGTAAATGGAATTGAATTGTAAATGGAATTGAACTGTAAATGGAATTGAATTGTAAATGGAATTGAATTGTAAATGGAATTGAATTGTAAATGGAATTGAATTGTAAATTTAATGAATTGTAAAAGGAATTGAATTGTAAATGGAATTGAATTGTAAATGGAATTGAATTGTAAATGGAATTGAATTGTAAATGGAATTGAATTGTAAATGGAATTGAATTGTAAATGGAATTGAATTGTGATTGGAATTGAATTGTAAATGGAATTGTAAATGGAATTGAATTGTAAATCTAATTGAATTGTAAATGGAATTGTATTGTAAACGGAATTGAATTGTAAATGGAATTGAATTGTAAATTTAATTAAATTGTAAATGGAATTGAATTGTAAATGGAATTCAATTGTAAATGGAATTGTAAACGGAATTGAATTGTAAATGGAATTGAATTGTAAATGGAATTGAATTGTGAATGGAATTGGATTGTGAATGGAATTGAATTGTAAATGGAATTGAATTGTAAATTTAATTGAATTGTAAATTTAATTGAATTGTAAATGGAATTGAATTGTAAATGGAATTGAATTGTAAATGGAATTGAATTGTAAATGGAATTGAATTGTAAATGGAATTGAATTGTAAATGGAATTGAATTGTAAATGGAATTGAATTGTAAAAGGAATTGAATTGTAAATGGAATTGAATTGTAAATGGAATTGAATTGTAAATGGAATTGAATTGTAAATGGAATTGAATTGTAAATGGAATTGAATTGTAAATGGAATTGAATTGTGATTGGAATTGAATTGTAAATGGAATTGAATTGTAAATTTAATTGAATTGTAAATTTAATTGAATTGTAAATGGAATTGAATTGTAAATGGAATTGAATTGTAAATGGAATTGAATTGTAAATGGAATTGAATGTAAATGGAATTGAATTGTAAATGGAATTGAATTGTAAACGGAATTGGATGGTAAACGGAATTGAATTGTAAATGGAATTGAATTGTAAATGGAATTGAATTGTAAATGGAATTGAATTGTAAATGGAATTGAATTGTGATTGGAATTGAATTGTAAATGGAATTGAATTGTAAATTTAATTGAATTGTAAATTTAATTGAATTATAAATGGAATTGAATTGTGAATGGAATTGAATTGTAAATGGAATTGAATTGTAAATGGAATTGAATTGTAAATGGAATTGAATTGAAAATGGAATTGAATTGTAAATGGAATTGAATTGTAAATGGAATTGTAAATGGAATTGAATTGTAAATGGAATTGAATTGTAAATAGAATTGTATGGTAAACGGAATTGAATTGTAAATGGAATTGAATTGTAAATTTAATTAAATTGTAAATGGAATTGAATTGTAAATGGAATTCAATTGTAAATGGAATTGTAAACGGAATTGAATTGTAAATGGAATTGAATTGTAAATGTATTGAATTGTGAATGGAATTGGATGTGAATGGAATTGAATTGTAAATGGAATTGAATTGTAAATTTAATTGAATTGTAAATTTAATTGAATTGTAAATGGAATTGAATTGTAAATGGAATTGAATTGTAAATGGAATTGAATTGTAAATGGAATTGAATTGTAAATGGAATTGAATTGTAAATTTAATTGAATTGTAAAAGGAATTGAATTGTAAATGGAATTGAATTGTAAATGGAATTGAATTGTAAATGGAATTGAATTGTAAATGGAATTGAATTGTAAATGGAATTGAATTGTAAATGGAATTGAATTGTGATTGAATTGAATTGTAAATGGAATTGAAATGGAATTGAATTGTAAATCTAATTGAATTGTAAATAGAATTGTATGGTAAACGGAATTGAATTGTAAATGGAATTGAATTGTAATTTAATTAAATTGTAAATGGAATTGAATTGTAAATGGAATTGAATTGTAAATGGAATTGAATTGTGAAATGGAATTGATTGTGAGTGGAATTGAATTGTAAATGGAATTGAATTGTAAATTTAATTGAATTGTAAATTTAATTGAATTGTAAATGGAATTGAATTGTAAATGGAATTGAATTGTAAAATGGAATTGAATTGTAAATGGAATTGAATTGTAAATGGAATTGAATTGTAAATGAATTGAATTGTAAATGGAATTGAATTGTAAAAGGAATTGAATTGTAAATGGAATTGAATTGTAAATGGAATTGAATTGTAAATGGAATTGAATTGTAAATGGAATTGAATTGTAAATGGAATTGAATTGTAAATGGAATTGAATTGTGATTGGAATTGAATTGTAAATGGAATTGAATTGTAAATTTAATTGAATTGTAAATTTAATTGAATTGTAAATGGAATTGAATTGTAAATGGAATTGAATTGTAAATGGAATTGAATTGTAAATGGAATTGAATTGTAAATGGAATTGAATTGTAAATGGAATTGAATTGTAAACGGAATTGATGGTAAACGGAATTGAATTGTAAATGGAATTGAATTGTAAATTGAATTGAATTGTAAATGGAATTTAAATGGAATTGTAAATGGAATTGAATTGTAAATGGAATTGTAAATGGAATTGAATTGTAAATGGAATTGAATTGTAAATAGAATTGTATGGTAAACGGAATTGAATTGTAAATGGAATTGAATTGTAAATTTAATTGAATTGTAAATGGAATTGAATTGTAAATGGAATTGAATTGTAAATGGAATTGTAAATGGAATTGAATTGTAAATGGAATTGAATTGTAAATGGAATTGAATTGTAAATGGAATTGTAAATGGAATTGAATTGTAAATGGAATTGAATTGTAAATAGAAATGTATGGTAAACGGAATTGAATTGTAAATGGAATTGAATTGTAAATTTAATTGAATTGTAAATGGAATTGAAATGTAAATGGAATTCAATTGTAAATGGAATTGTAAACGGAATTGAATTGTAAATGGAATTGAATTGTAAATGGAATTGAATTGTGAATGGAATTGATTGTGAATGGAATTGAATTGTAAATGGAATTGAATTGTAAATGGAATTGAATTGTGAATGGAATTGGATTGTGAATGGAATTGAATTGTAAATGGAATTGAATTGTAAATGGAATTGAATTGTAAATGGAATTGAATTGTAAATGGAATTGAATTGTAAATGGAATTGAATTGTAAATGGAATTGTAAATGGAATTGAATTGTAAATGGAATTGAATTGTAAATGGAATTGTATGGTAAACGGAATTGAATTGTAAATGGAATTGAATTGTAAATTTAATTAAATTGTAAATGGAATTGAATTGTAAATGGAATTCAATTGTAAATGGAATTGTAAATGGAATTGAATTGTAAATGGAATTGAATTGTAAATGGAATTGAATTGTGAATGGAATTGGATTGTGAATGGAATTGAATTGTAAATGGAATTGAATTGTAAATTTAATTGAATTGTAAATTTAATTGAATTGTAAATGGAATTGAATTGTAAATGGAATTGAATTGTAAATGGAATTGAATTGTAAATGGAATTGAATTGTAAATGGAATTGAATTGTAAATTTAATTGAATTGTAAAAGGAATTGAATTGTAAATGGAATTGAATTGTAAATGGAATTGAATTGTAAATGGAATTGAATTGTAAATGGAATTGAATTGTAAATGTAATTGAATTGTAAATGGAATTGAATTGTGATTGGAATTGAATTGTAAATGGAATTGTAAATGGAATTGAATTGTAAATCTAATTGAATTGTAAATAGAATTGTATGGTAAACGGAATTGAATTGTAAATGGAATTGAATTGTAAATTTAATTAAATTGTAAATGGAATTGAATTGTAAATGGAATTCAATTGTAAATGGAATTGTAAACGGAATTGAATTGTAAATGGAATTGAATTGTAAATGGAATTGAATTGTAAATTGAATTGAATTGTAAATGGAATTTAAATGGAATTGTAAATGGAATTGAATTGTAAATGGAATTGTAAATGGAATTGAATTGTAAATGGAATTGAATTGTAAATAGAATTGTATGGTAAATGGAATTGAATTGTAAATGGAATTGAATTGTAAATTTAATTCAATTGTAAATGGAATTGTAAATGGAATTGAATTGTAAATGGAATTGAATTGTAAATGGAATTGAATTGTAAATGGAATTGTAAATGGAATTGAATTGTAAATGGAATTGAATTGTAAATAGAATTGTATGGTAAACGGAATTGAATTGTAAATGGAATTGAATTGTAAATTTAATTGAATTGTAAATGGAATTGAATTGTAAATGGAATTGAATTGTAAACGGAATTGGATGTAAACGGAATTGAATTGTAAATGGAATTGAATTGTAAATGGAATTGAATTGTAAATTGAATTGAATTGTAAATGGAATTAAATGGAATTGTAAATGGAATTGAATTGTAAATGGAATTGTAAATGGAATTGAATTGTAAATGGAATTGAATTGTAAATAGAATTGTATGGTAAACGGAATTGAATTGTAAATGGAATTGAATTGTAAATTTAATTGAATTGTAAATGGAATTGAATTGTAAATGGAATTGAATTGTAAATGGAATTGTAAATGGAATTGAATTGTAAATGGAATTGAATTGTAAATGGAATTGAATTGTAAATGGAATTGTAAATGGAATTGAATTGTAAATGGAATTGAATTGTAAATAGAATTGTATGGTAAACGGAATTGAATTGTAAATGGAATTGAATTGTAAATTTAATTGAATTGTAAATGGAATTGAAATGTAAATGGAATTCAATTGTAAATGGAATTGTAAACGGAATTGAATTGTAAATGGAATTGAATTGTAAATGGAATTGAATTGTGAATGGAATTGGATTGTGAATGGAATTGAATTGTAAATGGAATTGAATTGTAAATGGAATTGAATTGTGAATGGAATTGGATTGTGAATGGAATTGAATTGTAAATGGAATTGAATTGTAAATTTAATTGAATCGTAAATTTAATTGAATTGTAAATGGAATTGAATTGTAAATGGAATTGAATTGTAAATGGAATTGAATTGTAAATGGAATTGAATTGTAAATGGAATTGAATTGTAAATGGAATTGAATTGTAAATGGAATTGAATTGTAAAAGGAATTGAATTGTAAATGGAATTGAATTGTAAATGGAATTGAATTGTAAATGGAATTGAATTGTAAATGGAATTGAATTGTAAATGGAATTGAATTGTAAATGGAATTGAATTGTGATTGGAATTGAATTGCAAATGGAATTGAATTGTAAATTTAATTGAATTGTAAATTTAATTGAATTGTAAATGGAATTGAATTGTAAATGGAATTGAATTGTAAATGGAATTGAATTGTAAATGGAATTGAATTGTAAATGGAATTGAATTGTAATTGGAATTGAATTGTAAATGGAATTGAATTGTAAATGGAATTGAATTGTAAATGGAATTGTAAATGGAATTGAATTGTAAATGGAATTGAATTGTAAATAGAATTGTATGGTAAACGGAATTGAATTGTAAATGGAATTGAATTGTAAATTTAATTGAATTGTAAATGGAATTGAATTGTAAATGGAATTGTAAATGGAATTCAATTGTAAATGGAATTGAATTGTAAATAGAATTGTATGGTAAACGGAATTGAATTGTAAATGGAATTGAATTGTAAATTTAATTGAATTGTAAATGGAATTGAATTGTAAATGGAATTGAATTGTAAATGGAATTGTAAATGGAATTGAATTGTAAATGGAATTGAATTGTAAATGGAATTGAATTGTAAATGGAATTGTAAATGGAATTGAATTGTAAATGAAATTGAATTGTAAATGGAATTGAATTGTAAATGGAATTGAATTGTAAATTTTATTGAATTGCAAATGGAATTGAATTGTAAATGGAATTGAATTGTGAATGGAATTGAATTGTGAATGGAATTGAATTGTAAATGGAATTGAATTGTAAATTTAATTGAATTGTAAATGGAATTGAATTGTAAATGGAATTGAATTGTAAATGGAATTGAATTGTAAATATAATTGAATTGTAAATGGAATTGAATTGTAAATGGAATTGAATTGTAAATGGAATTGAATTGTAAATGGAATTGAATTGTAAATGGAATTGAATTGTAAATGGAATTGAATTGTAAATGGAATTGAATTGTAAATGGAATTGAATTGTGATTGAATTGAATTGTAAATGGAATTGAATTGTAAATGGAATTGAATTGTAAATGGAATTGAATTGTAAAAGGAATTGAATTGTAAATGGAATTGAATTGTAAATGGAATTGAATTGTAAATGGAATTGAATTGTAAATGGAATTGAATTGTAAATGGAATTGAATTGTAAATGGAATTGAATGGTAAATGGAATTGAATTGTGATTGGAATTGAATTGTAAATGGAATTGAATTGTAAATGGAATTGAATTGTAAATGGAATTGAATTGTAAAAGGAATTGAATTGTAAAAGGAATTGAATTGTAAATGGAATTGAATTGTAAATTTTATTGAATTGTAAATTTTATTGAATTGTAAATGGAATTGAATTGTAAATGGAATTGAATTGTGAATGGAATTGAATTGTGAATGGAATTGAATTGTAAATGGAATTGAATTGTAAATTTAATTGAATTGTAAATGGAATTGAATTGTAAATGGAATTGAATTGTAAATGGAATTGAATTGTAAATATAATTGAATTGTAAATGGAATTGAATTGTAAATGGAATTGAATTGTAAATGGAATTGAATTGTAAATGGAATTGAATTGTAAATGGAATTGTAAATGGAATTGAATTGTAAATGGAATTGAATTGTAAATGGAATTGAATTGTAAATGGAATTGAATTGTAAATTTTATTGAATTGTAAATGGAATTGAATTGTAAATGGGATTGAATTGTGAATGGAATTGAATTGTGAATGGAATTGAATTGTAAATGGAATTGAATTGTAAATTTAATTGAATTGTAAATGGAATTGAATTGTAAATGGAATTGAATTGTAAATGGAATTGAATTGTAAATATAATTGAATTGTAAATGGAATTGAATTGTAAATGGAATTGAATTGTAAATGGAATTGAATTGTAAATGGAATTGAATTGTAAATGGAATTGAATTGTAAATGGAATTGAATTGTAAATGGAATTGAATTGTAAATGGAATTGAATTGTGATTGGAATTGAATTGTAAATGGAATTGAATTGTAAATGGAATTGAATTGTAAATGGAATTGAATTGTAAAAGGAATTGAATTGTAAATGGAATTGAATTGTAAATGGAATTGAATTGTAAATGGAATTGAATTGTAAATGGAATTGAATTGTAAATGGAATTGAATTGTAAATGGAATTGAATTGTGAATGGAATTGAATTGTGAATGGAATTGAATTGTAAATGGAATTGAATTGTAAATTTAATTGAATTGTAAATGGAATTGAATTGTAAATGGAATTGAATTGTAAATGGAATTGAATTGTAAATATAATTGAATTGTAAATGGAATTGAATTGTAAATGGAATTGAATTGTAAATGGAATTGAATTGTAAATGGAATTGAATTGTAAATGGAATTGAATTGTAAATGGAATTGAATTGTAAATGGAATTGAATTGTAAATGGAATTGAATTGTGATTGGAATTGAATTGTAAATGGAATTGAATTGTAAATGGAATTGAATTGTAAATGGAATTGAATTGTAAAAGGAATTGAATTGTAAATGGAATGTTTTGTAAATGGAATTGAATTGTAAATGGAATTGAATTGTAAATGGAATTGAATTGTAAATGGAATTGAATTGTAAATGGAATTGAATGGTAAATGGAATTGAATTGTGATTCCTATTGAATTGTAAATGGAATTGAATTGTAAATGGAATTGAATTGTAAATGGAATTGAATTGTAAAAGGAATTGAATTGTAAAAGCAATTGAATTGTAAATGGAATTGAATTGTAAATGGAATTGAATTGTAAATTTTATTGAATTGTAAATGGAATTGAATTGTAAATGGAATTGAATTGTGAATGGAATTGAATTGTGAATGGAATTGAATTGTAAATGGAATTGAATTGTAAATTTAATTGAATTGTAAATGGAATTGAATTGTAAATGGAATTGAATTGTAAATGGAATTGAATTGTAAATATAATTGAATTGTAAATGGAATTGAATTGTAAATGGAATTGAATTGTAAGGAATTGAATTGTAAATGGAATTGAATTGTAAATGGAATTGAATTGTAAATGGAATTGAATTGTAAATGGAATTGAATTGTAAATGGAATTGAATTGTGATTGGAATTGAATTGTAAATGGAATTGAATTGTAAATGGAATTGAATTGTAAATGGACTTGAATTGTAAAAGGAATTGAATTGTAAATGGAATTGAATTGTAAATGGAATTGAATTGTAAATGGAATTGAATTGTAAATGGAATTGAATTGTAAATGGAATTGAATTGTAAATGGAATTGAATGGTAAATGGAATTGAATTGTCCTTGGAATTGAATTGTAAATGGAATTGAATTGTAAATGGAAGAATTGTAAATGGAATTGAATTGTAAAAGGAATTGAATTGTAAATGGAATTGAATTGTAAATGGAATTGAATTGTAAATGGAATTGAATTGTAAATGGAATTGAATTGTAAATGGAATTGAATTGTTAGGAATTGAATTGTAAATGGAATTGAATTGTAAATGGAATTGAAGCTAAAAGTAATTGAATTGTAAATTTAATTGAATTGTAAATGGAATTGAATTGTAAATGGAATTGAATTGAAATGGAATTGAATTGTAAATGGAATTGAATTGTAAATGGAATTGAATTGTAAATCCAATTGAATTGTAAATGGAATTGAATTGTAAATGGAATTAATTGTAAAAGGAATTGCATTGCTAGGCGGAATTGAATTGTAAATGGAATTGAATCCAAAAAAGGAATTGACTGCGTAAATGTAATCGACTTTCCAAATCAATTGAAGTTTTAAATGGGTGAATTGAATTTGATGGGAATTGAAGCGTAACTGGAATCTTTCCGAAGGTTCTATATTTAATTGTAATTGTAAATTACGTTAATTGTACTGTTTACGGAATTGAATTATCCATGGAATTGAATTGTAAATGGCTAATTAAATTGTAAATGGAATTGAATTGTAATGAAAGTGAATTGTAATGGAACTGAGGGCCAGTAAATGGATTTGAATTGTAAATGGAATTGAATTGTAAATGGAATTGAATTGTAAAATGGAATTGAATTGTAAATGAACCGAATGTAAATGGAAATGAATTGTAAATGGAATTGAAGCGTAAATGGAATTGAATTGTAAATGGAACTGAATTGTAAATGGATTGAATTGTAAAAAAAATTGAATTGTAAATGGTTGAATTGCAAATATGAATTGAATTTACAATTTTTTGGTTGTAAATGATTGAATTGTAAATGGAACTTCAATTGTAAAAGGCTTGAATTTTAAATGGCAATTCAATTGTAAATGGAACTTCGAATTCTAAATGGCAACCTTGAAGGTAATTCTAATTGAATTGTAAACTTAATTGAATTGAAATGGAATTCAACGTAAACTAGAACTGAATTGTAAATGGAATTGAATTTTAAATGGAATTGAATTGTAAATGGAATTGAATTGTAAATGGAATTGCGCCATTGTAAATGGAATTGACATTGTAAATGGAATTGAATTGTAAATGGAATTGTAATCTAGAAAGACCAGCACTGCTGCGCACTTCCAGTGCCCATCTAAACGCTCGTTGGAGACCCCCGCAAAAAAGAAAATACACTGCAGACAATATTCGATCCCCAAAGACCTATAAATGCGCCTCATACTGCACGCAGTTGAACCTCCATCCATAGGTTAACCTCAGCCGAGTCCTAAGCTAAGATACCGTCAAGCAAGTTCTAAGCCCACAACAACATACTGCAGCATCAAATGCAACGAGACAAGGAACGAAAGAATATAAGTCCTAGTGCATCAATGAGCACCGCATCTGCAAACTGTTAAAGAACTATCTCAGCGCCAACACACAGTGGTTCCACTTCTCTCTCATATTTCTCCCTTCGATGGCGCGCCCATAGGCTACAAGCTCCACCAGAAACAACATTCTACCTACGAACCGCCAAAATAATTCAACGAATGAGGGCGAGTTTACTCATGGTCGCATACACATATAACATGAGGAATGTCGCACACGCACCCTTTATTGCTCTACCCGGCCAACATATTCAACTTCTACTTTTAGACTTCATAACCGTATAAACATTCACCCAATGCGGTGGGAAAAAGCCAAGAGCTACTTTTTTGAGGACTCCAAGGCCGGATGCAATGAGGCCAGATCCGAGCACGTTCGATATTCAACAGACAAATACTATATGGATAAAATCATTTGGAAGAGATAAGTAAGGTGCCTTTATAAGGTCGCTAAAAGGCGTCCTCTGCTACCTTAGGTGCGTCTGACTTAGTCAGACGAGGCGAACTAGGTGTCTTTCCATAGCACATGGTGGCGCTTCCATGAAATATCTGCACCTCTTAGGCTCTAATAAACAGTTTCGAAGTATTTTTGCACTCGGTTCCACAATTTTATGCCACACTCGCCTATGACCGGTCAGATGCCAACCACTTACTTCTGTATTATGAGAACGCGTAAGTCACAACGGATGTCAACTTCAAGACCCTAATTATAAAAGCAAACTTGTGCCTGACTGTAACCAAAAATGGAATCGTATCACCTTCAAAAAAGGCGAGCCGAACTCCCTTCCGTCCCTCCTTCCCAACCAAAACCGCCAACTGATAGAAGAATCCCAACGACCGCATGAGGATCTCGAACATAGAAAACCCATCTATCATCCTTGCGGACCCAGGACTATCAGAAATTCTCACGTTCACACTGAGAAGGGATCTGGTGCTCCATTTCCTGATAAACTATTTAGCCTTTGCTCCTCAGGCACCTTCTTCGCTAAAATCCCCGCTTCCTACCAACAGCACAAGTCGCTATTACTCATGGGGCCCTGATTTGACATTCGGTACGAAAACCCTTCCCGGAAGTCAAACTTCCTCTCCACGCTTGTAGTTGTGTCTTTTGAAGACCTCTAACAAGCAATACAACAAAAGTGCCTTCTAAAACTTACTAAGGCAAAATGGAAAACGCGTAAAATCGATGCGGTGATAGAAGAGGAGAGGAATAAGGGGAAGGATGAATGTAAAATAGATTTCAACGTAATGAATGAGAACAGCCTACTGGATTCTTTAAAATCACCACCCATATACAAACAAAATATCGCCCTAAAGGTTAATTGGGCCACAAAGTGAACTGCACCTTCATCAAACAGAGTCGAAATTCCTAGAAAACATCCAGTCGCAAATTCGTCGAAAATAACAGTAACGTAGGAAAACTAATGGCTTCAAATAAGTGAGGGGACTCTCGCAGAATTCTGCTGCATACCCCTCACCAATAACCAACAACTTTCAAAGACTTAAACATGAAATTATTTCGACGCTTTGCCATTTTTACACTAAAAGTGTCGACACGGAAGCGTAGACCAACAATTCACTTGAACGAAAAATTTCTTTACTAAAACTGCACAGCAAAAAAACGAAAATATTCATAAATTAATAACTGGAAACTGGTTCACACCAAAGCAACTGGGAGGACGCAAGCGGGCAACACGAAGCACCTTCTTAACTGAACATTTTAAAAGAAGACATTCAATCCATAATGAAACACTTCGTTTTCTTGTCTACTATAAAAACGCCCGGTCAGATTTTGGCACAACGACTGATCAGCAACAACTTAAAACAAGTTTCCACCAGACCAATCACTGGCCACGAGAGATTTCTTGTGTATGGCCTTAACACCTTTCCACATCAAAATGAAAGCGAATTTTCCTGAGACTGCATGACGAACTCCTCACAGGTGTTATCTTCCCAGACCAGGTACAACTGGCCCTCACCCTAACTGCTTCCATTATGAGCAAGATGGAAGGACAACGATAATCACTTCACCAAAGCTTCCCACCTAGGAAAAATGACGCGCTTCCAAGACAGTTCTCATTTAGGCAAGAAAGGATGCTTATTTGGATACACAGTTTTATGGCACTTTTCCCCAAAAAAATGACAGCACGGGAAAGAAACCCAGGTCTGGATGTTAGCATGTCTTAGCGGGAAGCACTTGCACCAAAGTGTTCTAATGAGGCACACAGCAGTAGACCGAATCCGATAAGTGATCACAAAACCGGTATAAATCACAAACATCATGCATTCCCACGCCTCTCAACACATTACCCAAACTTCTATGTTGATTTCACAAGCCTTCGCACTTCTGCATGAAATGACTTCTTAAATTGAGAACAGAAATGCCTGAAATCACACAACATTCACTTCTAGATGCATCACCGCCCTTTTATTTCAGCTACCACAATGAATCTGGTAATTCGGTAAGTAGGAAAGATAAATGAGAAGCAAAAAGGAACTGCAATCCATGACTAAATCAAGACGACACCGAATACGAATAACATACAAAAAGTTGTGAGATAGATCACATCCTCAAATAAGAGGCACCCTCCCCTTCCTCTCCCCTCATCGCTTCAAAAAAGGCTCATCCACGAAGGCAACAACGTCAGCAATGCGATCCCCAGTTGCGCACTGGATGGAAGCAATTCAGTGAACAACTTGCCCTCAAAATAACAAAGCAATCCGGGACCATACGAATGTTAAGATGTTCAGCATCTACGGTTCAGGCTCCACTCCGGCTTGTGTCATCAAATCGGTGATGTTCTTTTCGAGCTCGTCGATTCGTTTTGTCATTTCATCGATGCGAGCAACAATCTGGTCTGACATATGCTGGAAACGATCTTGTGTCTGTTGCAGTACTCCTTGGATCTGAAAACGAAAAAAAATGATAAAAAAAACGACAAGCATGGCCTAAATGCGGTTCCCATCGATAACGTTCACATGATTGAGGAAGAATTTATCGAAATAATGCTAGCTCACATCTTAAACGGCTTCATAATTTATATGTTACCTTGATCTAATCATAGCACAAACCAATCGACTGCTAGGATCGTCCACTCCCAATCCAAAACGGTTCTCTCTTCTTGTTTTGAAGCTACCTATCGATGACTCCTCTACTAGTTCAAATTTCACGTCGACAGTATCAGCTGGTCAAAAAGTTGATTTCTAGATCTGTGCCTATTCAGCCACTTCAACTTATTACGGCCACTGTTTCTAATCCATCTGTCCTCCCCTTAGCCACACGCCAGTATCGAAGCCGTAGAAATCTTATTCATGTCTTGAAAGCCCTGTCCAGGCTGAATGCTTGCATAGCTAGTCCCCTTAAGTTTCTTAACAATACTGTGTAGAATGACTTCTCAGACATTCCCATGCAGAAAATTTAACCGACCTCCGTTTCATTTCAAAAAATTGGGCACAAGCTGCGCAATTTGAACACGTTACGCATCGCATCCAAGCACCGGCTAAATAATGATATCCAACGGCTATTGTTCTTTACATGTGCTTATATCAAGGGCATTTATAGGCGGTAGGATCAGAAATATTTCGGCCTGCTGACAAATGGTTAAATACTTGACGACAGTGCAACATATACACGCATTACAAACTGTTCCACTCAAGGCTCAGCTAAAGAAGAAGCGAAATTCGCTTAACTTAAAACTTGTCCGCAATAAATTGAAAGGACTATCAAGAACGAAATCATTATCATCAACAAAACAGCTTTAGTCCACATCTTTCAGGATTATGACGGGTTCGTGACTGAGCAAGCAGGCGTGGGAAAACGTGTTACTCCTAAGTGGAAATATTCTCGAAAAGGGGACAGCTAATAAAAAGACATCTTTTGGTTGGTGATAACCTTAATGCTGCAGGAAAACTTCCCATAATTCGTCTGCAACTCATAAAAGTGATTTGCAAACTTGCACTCACCTCGGAAAAACTATAGAACTTTCAAAAAGAATAAGTGAGCATAATGTGAAACTAACAAGATGTAGACCGTAAATCGAGTCAATTACACGCAAAAATTTGCATTTCAAAGCTATGTGTTAGTACAGAATTTAAGAGTTTCATAGAGAGGACCTGACAGGTAAAGAAACTCGCAAGTGTTACAGGACCCCCCACCCCAAATCAAAACATCCTGTAAGCACAAAATACCGAACTGAAACAGACCGCACTACACGAAATAGAGCAATACAGTGATGAAAGGTTATGACCACCTTTCAATTACATTACCATCCTTCGCCAAATGAGCCTCGAAAGGTCTCAACGCATACATATGTCACTAAAAGGAATCTGCTCTTGATGCAAGAAAAAAAAAGATCAATAAAATCAGCTTACCAGCGCGGTGAGTTCCTGCAAGCTGTTCGGGTCACCAGCCTTAAGTTCAGGAACTAGTGGAGCATCTGGTGCCTTGGCAACTGGTTCTTCAGTCTTCTCCATTACTGCAAACAACTCGACTTATACAAAACATGATTTATTTCAGTGATTACAATTAAATGTATTAAACACGAATACTGCATAAAAATTTATAGCACTCTTCAATTTATGAACAGCATTAGTTGCAAGGTGAGAAAAGATCGAGCTGATGGCTTAGAATAACCTAACGGAGTAGTGCTACCTTGTCGTTAACAAGCATGGGAGTCTCGCACTGCTGACAACAACCAGAAAGAAAGAGAAGTGTCCACAACAGGGACCACGACAATACTCGTACTGTCTCGACCAAAACGCATTGAGCAGAGAAGACGACATCAATGAGCGGACACGACATTAGGCGCAATGGGCGCTCCCTCAATATGGCATTGGATGGCGTCCCGCTAGAAAAATAACCTTACGTCAAACACCTGAATGAGTTGTTCTGAAACCGGATCTCACCACAGAGCAAGTAGAAGTGTCTCGGCGAAGAAAGACGTTAGAGCAGGATTCGCTAAAGAGAGGAAGCGTAGATGCTAAATACCTTTCAGTATAGAGGCGGGCGAGCACGAGGATCTCAACGTTACAACTTTAACTTCACAAGGCACCTATCAATGAAATTCGTTGTAGCCTGACAGCTTTGAATGATGACTCCGTACGTTTGGACAGTTTTAAGTCCACGTCAATAAAATGCAGTTCGGCGACAACTTATGTCAATATTTCATACTTCATATAAGCGAATCTACACAATAAAGTGGCCTACATAATATAAAGCTTATGCGACCCATCACTGCAGCTCCATGAAAGATTTAACAGTGGCATGATGCAACGACTGCAGCTTTTTTTCTTTAAATCTTGCAGCTTTCCACGTCGACAAGGGCATTCTGCTGGTTTTAGCCACAACGTGATAATTCCTCTCGCGGACAAATGCGCCTGAGTTCCTTTAGCGCTTCCTAAGCAGTTGACGATATTCCTGCAAACAAGCGTGCCCTGAATATTTCAGCTCTGGAAAAATAAATGTGATATCTCGCTTGTGCGTAAGTACGCGGTGGGTGTTTCGACGTATCGTAATATGAATTTTTATCACCTTAAGGTAGATTTTATCCCCTCTTCTCCTTACAATTCGTGAGCGAATTGCCCTTAGTTCTGCTCTAAATTCGAAGCACTGTTCATTCCACATAACTGCTGCTGTCGACGTCAAATTGACAAATCTTTTGAATGATGCCGAGCAGTAATTTCAACGAAAGCGACGTGATGGCAGTTGAGAATAAACTTCATTCATTTTTTCCCGAGCAGAGCCAAAGAAAACCGATCTTTCTCGTGAAAGCTATTATTATTAAAAGCAATTAAAAGAGGGGGACACAAGGTCCAAAAGGCATTTATTTGCGCCCTCCGCTCCGACTTCAGAGTCTGCAAAAATCTACATGCCATTCTTTTTCCTCTACAATTTAACAAACTCGCCCTTTTTTCGACGATTGTGTGGCGAAAACGAAAATTTAAGGAAACCAACGGAGATATTCTATTCCTCTTTTTATTCCACAATACAACAATAACTGCGGGAAAGGATCGTTCGTCAGCAAAAACGGGGCACAACGACTATTGCGTATTTGTCTGCCGGGCAGCGTGGTAAGCGGCTGCTCATGCACATATCTAAAACAGTCACCTCACATCCATCCATACAAGAAGGTATCAAGCTGGCATCAAAACACGCGAAGCGCTTACATATGCACAAGAAAATATTCAGGCGATCATGATGCGCTAAAAATGCATGGGCTGCATTTTTGTGCACCAAAAAGCACTGAATTTTACGGGATCGAAATAGTGAAGCCAGCACGGCCTATATTATCTGCGGCCTACCTACCGTCAAAAACGCACTTAATTAGCGCCTGCACATTTGCTGGAACCTCGTCAGCACAAGGAAGCACGAGCTGCTGCTAACAGCACGTTAAGTGGGGCCGGTGATTGCATTCTTATTTAGACGGATCACAGACAGATGAGGATGAGCTTGATTGTACCTTCTTTTCCTTCCACCTTCTAGCGATTTATTGCATCTGCTAACTACTGCACTGACTGCAACAATTCAACCGACGCGATGAACATATAGCACTACAAAGCTACTCATAAGTACACCTTCCCCACTCTTGAAATCATGAATTCCCAACAAGTTTCCCCACCTTTCTATTTTCCTGTTGTTCTGAAGTAGATTTAAGCACCTCTTGTGCTATTTCTTTGCCCCTTGGAGCACAGCACGAACGCAGCATTGTTGCTTATCGACCGTGCACTACCGCTGAAATCTCTCGCCTGTACGAGGTACATATTGAGGGCTGAAAAAAAGGATGTCGGTGGGCGATGCGATGTAGGAAGAGGCCCCAACACAGAACAGAGCGCGCTTGACTGAGATCTATCCGCACTAAACACCGTATGTGCGTTTCTATAGCATCCCCAATTTACAGCTAGCACTGAATCGTCGGACATGCACATCCCCTCTGTGCTATATGAACAGTCCGTTTTCGTTTCATAAACTACGACCGTTTTCGAAAGTTGAAATCAAAGAAAACTCAGAAGTGAAGAGGGGCTCCTTCCCAATAATAACCTACTTCCCCATGAGGACATAAAACAATGCGAACAAATCATTCCTTACTATCTACTGCAAAGAATAATTCACTCCGACTCCGACTTGTAACCGTGTTGTCCACTCCACTTCAACACTGTTAGCTTGCACACATATATCACCACAGAACATCTTAAGCTACGATACGACGACACAGGCATAGACTGCACCTACAACACAACGGAGACCTGCAAATTCGCACCGCACGCCCAACAACGATTGCAACGAGTGCCACTGCGCTCACCGGACCGCATATACTTAGCCACAGTCGCACGCGCGGGAGAAAGACGGAGAGAACGCGCACGCTCGTCGCGAGCGACCCATCTACCCGGAAACGAAAACCTTGCAATCCGTCGTGAGGATTGAAGACATGAGAAAATGAGTGGGGACACGTTTTCGACGGCATCAGAAACTTCAAATAAGAATTCGGTAATAAAGGAGTTTCTGTTCTTCTCGCAGGTTATTAAAGACTTCCATAGAGATTTTAATGCCCTTCGGATTCTCGATAGAGATTTTAACGCTCTTTAAATAAGTGCAGTCTCGTCTCCCATATCTCTTTTCCACACAACACATTGTTCGACTCACTGCAACGTTCTTACTTCTCGATCACTAAGGCTGTGTCGCTCACCACGAACATTTCGATATGATCACGCCGCGAGCTAAACATCGCATCAAACGCTACAGCACCGAACACCGTTTAGTAACGAACCATTAACAGTACTTCTGAGTGTGTTATCATCAGAAAATCCCATCCAGAATGCTCACATGCAATAGCTATCTCCATCCTCTCAGCTTCAAAATCTAGTGGGGACTCGATCGCAGCAGCCTTCGTTGGAACAAATGTCTGTCTCCCTGTAGCCTTTTATATTTCAATCTGGTAACATTCTGAGACTAAAAAGACACTGGGAAACGAATTTAAAACAGCTGACTGAACCTCACTTCCGAATCAGAACAAAGTTTAATAAGCTGAGCACGAAGTCAGCAGTTACTGCAGTGCTGCAAGCACGGTCAGTAACTGCAATGCTCAAGAAATCAACAACACGATGTGGGCACTGAGTTCTTTGTACCCTCAAAAGCAAAAAGCCTACAGTAAATACATAGCGAAACCACATGCCGACCTTCAGTACTCGATAAGTATTGACCGATCCCACGAGCAGCACGCGACTGCTGCGACCAGCTGAGATGAAGGTGAGAGAGGGATGAACTCTTCTTCTGACCTCTGACTCCCGCCATCACACTAGTGATATAGAGTGGGGACGGTTAACGCTAATAGGTTGCTCCGCGCCCTCTGAGGTACTTCAGGATTAGTAGTGGGTGTAAACGGCAACCGCATACCAGTGATGCTGACTTCCGCATCCTTGAAAATAGCCGATTCTCTGCAGATATCTTTCTAATTTCTCCGCCACAAGCTTTTCAGTCGGTTTGAGATACGCATACAGCACCTGAGTCTCAAGTTTCAAGTTCCATTCATATTCTTCCAGTAGTCATTTCATCAATGTCGTATCTTTACTGATCGATTGCTGAAATATGTTCACTCACTGCCTCATGCATTCGAATTTGATGTCCTCAAGAGACGCTCACATTTTCCATTTTCCCTCAAATCGATATATTTGTGTGTTCAGTCGTCTTGCTTCATAGGTTCGTATATAAACTCCAGATTTCCGATAGCGTTATTCAACGCGTGAAATTCAAAGGATGTATGCAGCACTTCACTAGATCACGAAACCTTTGATAAGCATTCCAGCCATCGCTTTTGAAACCGGGCTAGTGTGTGTAGGTTTGAGCGGTATACCTCTCAGTAGCATAATTCAAATAATAGGACGCTTATTCTCTTCCACAGACTAGAAATGAGGCGCCCTCAGCGAGAGCGACCAACCATTTTATTATCATTCGCACCGAGAAAACCTGGAATGGTCAAAGTGAACAGCAGGGGAAGGGCGGGAGAGACATCAATATGTGGTCGGTTGCCCCACGCTCCCATTGCCCGTTGCCGCTTATCCCACGTTACCCCGTGGAGTATGTACGAGGACAAGATCGCTTTGTCTGACGGATCTTGCAGCGCTCGAATATCCGACAGTACGACCTGCATACCTTTTCACTGCATCATCAATTGGCTTCTAATGGAATTGTTTGAAGGAAATAAAGCAATTATAAAAATTACTATTTTATTAAATAAATATTAAGGCGAAGGAAAACTTCACAACAGTCAAAAAGCGAAAAGAGAATAAAGAAATATCTTTCAGAATTTCATTAAATTCGGCGAACCAACAAATTCGCTGAAAGCACTTTGTCTCGGCGACTGCATAGAAATTTCAATGAGTTAATTTTCGAAGGGAAGCTTTTGAAACATGCAAAATTAGGCCATCTTCGCTGAAGTCACTAAATTTCAATAGACATATCGAACAATGAAGTCTGCTAAGCTAAGAATGAATCAATAAATTTACCCCCTCCCACTATCTCTCTATCCGCTCATCGCGATATGTAAGCCGAAAAGACAGAAATACTTCCGAAGATGTGAGAAACAGGATGTTTTGCGAAAGCTAGCATCCACACGCTTTAACATTTAAACTCGCGAGACCATTCGGTTGTTTGAACGTGCAAATATATCAGCAGAGAGGTTCACAATGGGTGCTTGATCTGCGACGCAAAACGCCAGTAGGAGATATCGTTTAACGATACGGTCGGATGTGGAATAATTCCAATGGGGAATAACCAAGGATAACGTGGATGAGGCGGACATCAACGAGCATAACATATGCACCAAAACAAATTACTATAAATTACATCGATACACGCTTACTTACATACTCACAAAGCGAGATGTTCTCTTGAACGAGAAGAATAGAAACACCATCAGAAAGCAGAAGACAAAATCATGTTCCCGAATTGAGAACACGTTCATCGCAACAAGCACATATAGACACATGATTCCATAAGACATCCCTTATTTTACATAGCCGATAGTGCCGATTATCCTTTGTTATTCTGTTATTTGCAGGTTTTTTTGGGGAGGGGGAAATCGATGTCTCAAAAACCTACGATGACCGTGCTCAAAAATGAACACCTGAAATCTTTTTCTCACCTCCGGATGCATGCACGATTCGAGCGCAGAATGTCGTAGGAACGAGAGGTTTCTTGAGGGAAAGATGAGAACAATTGCTGTTAGCGAGAATGTGGATACATGAGAAAGTGGAACCACATCCTGAGACGACGATAATCCTATAGTGGCTTGGATAGAGATAAAAAAGTCCTAGTAAATGCGGTAACAATAGCAGCACTGCGATGCAATCCTTGTCCACATAATCAAATATTACATTGAAAGAGGCAGAAAAAAACAACAACAACTGCAATCTACTGGTCTGATGCACACATCTTTTATGGCATACAATTATGATTCTCATTAAAATGCCTTTTAGCAATAAATGTCGCACCACCTTTCTCGCCGAGATGACATCTTTTTCTCTCTTTCTTGGAAGTCAATGAAGTTTTCTCTCAGAACATTTTCCTCGAACCCGAATTACTTCATTGCCGAACTCGGGCAGTAATTTTGATCGAAACTCTCTCCCTTCAGAAGTAGCTTTCATCTTAGGTTACCAAGAGAGATGGGAGATATATGAATGGGCACTGTATCTAGAGGGTAGAGAAATAGAGGAAGGTGGCCTGAGGACAACAAACATCTTGGCATACCCGAATTCCCACCAAATTTTACTCTTCTGGTTAGCCTTGAAAAAATCACCGAGAGATGCAGTATTCCCTATACTTTCCAGTCAAGTTTCTGGAGTCATGAATTACAGTGAGGACTAGGAAGCAGCAATATTTGAAAAAGAAAAGAAAGATGCGGAGATACTATTTGCTTAGAATAAACAGCACCAGTCACGTTTACTTAATTTACCTGTTTCGAATAACCCTTATTGTCTAATATATGGAAACAAGCTGCATAGAAAATTACGGAGACGAGAAAACTACCGAAAATAGTGAAGTGGAAAGCATTTGTGATCGGCTCCTCAGCAGTTGGGTGCGACTGAAAATGATTATCCCTTGTATGGCAAGAATCGTTACTTTTTGTGCTATACCTAAAAGCAGCAGCAGCAAAGAAGATCAAAATGAAAGATAACATTAGCTGGCAAATGCTCTCATTACTAAGACTGCAAAAAAGTGTCACGTGTGGGGACAACTTTGACGATGAAGTTAGCAGCAGCAATTGGTACACTCTTTGGCTAAGTGACACTTGAGAATCCCGGACAAAGGTGAAGCAGAGGAACAATAAGAAATGTTTCAGTATGGATGGACAATCAAAGAACCTGTAGAAGTGAAAGTGAGGGAAGAGACTGCAAACTATGGTGTCCACTAAACAGTGCTTAAAATTTTATTGAAAGCAGTGCTCAAGAAGAAGTGACCCAATCAGCGGTTAGAGATGAGTTCGTAAAGCATCGTACCCGATTAACATACATCTCAACCCTTCATCAAATTCTTCTCAGCACCGACCATACGCCTTCAATGAATAATTACTTCAAGCGAGGGGAAAATCTAGTGGTGATATTATCCAGCATTATGCATTGGGAATTACTTTACCACTTCCTTCCTAAGTCATCTCACCGATCGACCAAATCTTATCATTTTATAAAAAGAACTGCAAACGTTTTTCGCTTCTTCAAGGCTATTTAAAAACGTCCGACTGGATTATTTTCCGAATAACCAAAGTGGCTTATTGCCAGACGCGCTTCAACTGGTCGCTAAGCTTGATCTTTTTTGTTCTGCAGCGGCTCGGAAAACAGATCGGACACTGCATCAGACACTGATCTTTGATGAGAGGGAAGTAGAATCGACAAGCGGCGGCGGCTCATCGATGTGATCGGATATCTTGTATATGGAAGAGTCGCTGTGCTCATTCATGAGTGCTTTCGGCCTGAGAGTGCCCGTGAGATGATTGTGTATTCGAGAGCGTTGTAGCATCGCGCCAACCAGGTTGTATATAATCGAACGTAAGAATATACATGCGATCACGGCATGATATGCTCCATAGATAACGAACTGAAATTCTCATCTCGTTATTGAAGTTAGAGTTATTTTAAGACGACGCATTTAAAAGTTTACACACAACTCGCTCCGATTTTCTATGCAAAAAAGAGCGCAACTTCACCACTGGCAGGTGTTACCACAAATGAGATAATACCTGTGAGCGGACGTCCATGCCGAGACCACGTTTGTCGACCACAATGAGCGTAAGTATCGCTTGTAGGATTAGTGCTGTGAATGAGCTCAACCCAAACACTAGCCCGTAGCTTTCGCACACCATTTTACGTGCCAAATTCCATCTGAACAGCATCTTTACTAAGTTATGTTTACCAAGAAAATGCCAAAATATCAACCGCCGTTTTCGGACTGCTCATGACACAGTTTACCACGAGAGGGATCTTTCCAAGACGGTATGTAAAAACCCCAATCTCGGTCTAAGACGGCCACCTCTGTGAAAAAATGTATGAAGACGAACTTCGATTAAACAATGAGCTCCCTTGTTTAGTTGATAGAGGTTAAACGAATGAAGCGAAGCTAACTGTGCAATTGTGATCATGACTTGGTAGAGCGTTCTGTAGCCGATATAGCAGCCATACATAAGGAGAATAGACTGTGCTTGGCTGAACACGAGTAAAAGAAGACAGTCGACAGTCGATATGATCACCAACGCTGCCTCACCCCACCGATCCCAATCGATCGGAATCACGTTCATCACAAGAATCGCCGTCGCCGCTTAACATCAACGAGCATTCTCAAGAACTAGCTCTAATCCAGCAACTACACACATCCGATTACCTACTCTCGAAAGGCTTGGAGAGTGTGACGCATCGTGGCAACAGCTATTAACTCGATAAGTTGAGCATTCGTTTCTCAACACAATTTACCAAATCGTCACCAGGAAATACACCACATATATACGCAAATAATAATGATAACATCTGCACCGTGCCATATGCACGTACATGCGCAGTCGTTAAAGAAAATCCATATTTGCTTGGAAATGATTCCCGTCAATGACAGAGTGGCCGTTAATCGTTATGGAAGTAACAACACCGTAGAGAGCACAAATTCTGTTTTCAAACTGGTGGAATAATAGCAAAATAATGAGTTCGAAGAAGCACCTGAGGCAGTATACGTAGCTTCTGCGAAACCGTTTAGTGCAGCCTCCTCTTCTTGCACTTCACCCCAAAGCGTCTGTGCATATGCACTGATCTGCAAATGGTACTTCGCTTCCACTATGAATTCCCCTTGATGAACACTACACTCAGTTCAAGATGTTCACCCCTTAAAACCCTTTGTCTCTTTTCTTGCTAATTGTTCATCTATTCAAGCCAGCAAATGCATTTCAATTCATGCCATCGAAAAGTGCCTAAATATGTGATCTGCACGTTAATGACCATGCGTAACTCCCAAACGAACGGAGTAATAACAGGACCACCAATTTTTAAATATTCAGGTGACTTTCAGACTCGTTCCTCTTCATTCTGCCAATGGCGTATACTCTAAACTTATAGATAAACGCCTGAAGAAATACTGATTTCAACCAGACACACCTGCAGCGACATACAAGTAGTCATCGCCCACCAGAGTGACCACTTCCTTATGAATCCATCTGAGTATATTCTCTTCGCATCAGAACGAATTTTACGCAGTCGATAACAAACGTAGGCAAAGTAGGTCTGCGGTGCGATAAATCGGCCATTTGGGTTGGTACCTTAATACGTACAAAACGAAGAAAAACGCCCATGGTTGTTCCAACTAAACGGCTGCTACTGCAAATGACCTCCCAATAGTCATCTCAATCTTACCAAGAATCGATCTTTGGACAAACTATAAGAATAGAAACTATTCAAACCCAACTTCGAGGAAGGTAGCTAATTGTCTATGCTTCGCTTCAACCTTTGCATTATTCTAATAAACTTGTACCTCTGCTCATATCGATTCAACGCATTCGGCGATACAGTCAGAGATTGAAGCAACGCCCAACTTTCTTGGTGATCTATTTATATCCTCACAAGAACTGTGTATATGCTGGTTAACTGCAGCTGCACATAAAAGAACCAAAAAAATAAAATAAAAAGAACGATGAGAGATCAGGACCATTTTTTGCCTCTGATCGAGCGCATTTGACACTGTGGACTTATTAGTAGCACTTTAAGTAATATCTGTGTTGATCGTATACTTTTTTTTTCAGCATAGGCGACTCTGGTTTTGGGGACTGCTGTTTTGAATCCGTCGAGATGTTTAGCTTCGGTGAACACAAACTGCGGTTTTCGACAGTGATACATACTTTAATATGCGTCAACGTATATGAATCGACGATGGAGTCATGAAGGAGTTATATCATTTTATCCCACTCACAAAGAGTGAAGGAATATTTTTCGAGCTTGCTGGACAGAAATACGTTCTTGTGAACAATTCCCGAACTTGTCATTTCAGAGGTCGTACAATTAATGTTTCAACTATATAAATTGCGTTCAATATGATATGTGACGGCAAGTCTTATCTCTCACAGACTCTAATAATACCTCGCGTGTCGACAATTCTTTCGACAAGTTGCTTCCAGTGAACACGCGGAAAACAAAGACCGAAGATAAGCACCAACACTGGCGAGACGAGAGAAATCTCGTTTACGATAAGATAGTTGCCTATATGTGTTATGATAATCAGCTGACTCAAGAGGTAACCAAATGTGCGTCCAGCCATCGTCGAAGCACGAGTCCATGACGTTAGTCTGCAATTTACAAGCCAACTCCTTTAAATCTTTTATGTGCCCAGCATACTCATTTCCTCAATTAATCTTAAAACGCAAATGCAATGAAGTTGAAAAATGTGTTAATCAACAATTTTTGCTAATTCATGTTACTGGCGACATTAAAGTACAGTCTGAAAAGGATTGTAGGGGAGCATATTCCTGTACGGGGACGGACTCAACAAGCTGGAAGGGCTTGTTGAGCTTGTCGATTCCCGATTTACTATTGTTTCCTATTCACTATTACCTGTTGGCATGAAATTACGATCCACAAGAAGCAAACACTTAAAAACCGCCGAATGCAAGTGAAAGAAGTTTAATTAATCGGTGTAGGGCCCAAAGACAATATGGTTGTACCTTATGTGTTCATTTATAAACATGTTATATACAACCTGTGAGTGCATGTGGCAGTATTTAATTGCAAGAGCCCACTCCTTATTGAATCACAGCGCAGCAGGAAACACCTGTTTTGAATGCATTTTAGTTTAGACGTAAGTCGTTTCAAGCGAGAATAAGAGATTGCAGCTTTTTGGGGACATAAAAGAAGAAAGAGAACTCGAGTATTTTGCCAAACAGACTTAGGCTTAAGTAGTTATAATGGCTAAGATAGAAGGCGAAATGCGGTGGGGACATTTAACACGCAAACATGATGGAAGTGAATTTATGGTGAGCAGAGAGTAAATAATAGTTGAAGGAAGTGTAAAAATCTCTAAATGACCATCCCCATATGAGTTTTCAACAGTCAACGCATCCTCCTATTGTGCTTCAAATTTGCTCACTTTTGATAGTCGCCTTTGTCCACCTTCGCGTATATATACGAATAGAAGGCGATTTCAGCAGCCGAAGCGATACCATAAAACGCCATTCCAACTTGTTGCGAGAAGACACCCCACCCAAAAACTAACGTCGACCTGGAAACCCCGTTAGGTTGCACTTCGTGCACTCCGTTTCTCCTCAATCAATTCAAAACTTTACATAAACCCTTTAAAAGAATGGAAATTTGAAATAGAGACGTAAATTTTAAACAATACTCCTTTAAAAAAGAAATCAAATATGTAAAACTTCTCCATAAGAACCACCAATATCATCCCGTCCTTTCAGTAGATAATTTCGAAGACTTAACTCATTACATTTCTTGCGTGCAAATGTTTGATGAGAATTACCTCATTTGCATTCATTTCCCTCTACTGTAACGATGCCCTTATTGCTGTTACTAACGACTTACCAAACAAGCGAGTGTTAAGAAAGGCTCGATCTGAACATTTAGCGCATTCTTACTTTCTATTTAGTTCACTCGGCAACTAAGTAAGAAATTGTTTACGTCGAGTAAACGAGTACAGTAACAATGGCAATTACGCAAAGATATAAGGGAATCCAATAGAGGCATAGCAAACTGATTCTATCGCAGAGAATGCAACAACGAGCAATGCGATCGAATATTCCGTCAGTGTGGCACTAAGAAATATGTTCTCAGAGGGGAGTGAACGATTTCAAAGCAAAGAAGAATAAGCTAAACGAAATAAATAATTTGATCGAGGTATGAAGCAATCAGTCAATGAAGTTTACTCACCTGAACACCATATAGCCGATACTCTCGAGCATTAAAATTGGCTTATATAGCAGAATGTCAGTTAGCAAAAAGATCGGAATTAGAGTGAAAAGATAGCTGTATGTCCAATACGGATAAACCTGCAGATGTGCACTTAGGCGTTTACGTGGACTATCAACAAGAAATCCATAATTCTTATATCACCATACAGCTCTGCTGGACAAATGCAACAATTAACGAATACGGCGATCAACCACCCCTTTCCAACCACACACCGTCGAAAAGAACTTCCCGAAGAGAGCTTTAAGGCGTGCTTCTTTAGCCAGGCAAATGGTTCGCACCTTCCCACCAAACATTTCCATCTTCCATCCTCCAAGTGAGTTGGTGGGAAATGCCCTGCACTAGGTAATCTATGTATCGGAATCTGTCGTTAAGATCAACGTAAATCATCGCCTTGACCACGAATAGCTTCATTCTGCTGAAAGAATAGAGGTAAGAAGAGTTATTTTAGATAGGGGTTGAAAAACAAGACCAGCGAATAGGAGGCATTAATTCCATTCACCTCAAGTTAACTCATGAAATTTGTTCCAGAATGCACAACACTCTAATTAGCAACAAATTAGCATATCTAAGCATTTAAGAATGAAAATCCTTTTAGAAAAAACAATTTTACTTGTTAGATGAAATTATATATACTGTTTATGAATTAAAGAGATGTCTTCGAAAAAGTAGATCTTTCTTGCGAGTGGATGATTGCTAAGAAAAACTCAAAGCGTTTTAGAAGACCCTAACGATGAGTTCATAGCAAAAGTCTTACATCGCCATTCAGCTGATGTTCGGTCAAATTGAGGAATTCGGTTTGGTATTTGAAGAGGAACGGTTCACCAGGTTTGAAGTCTTTGGTAAATCCGTAGAGGACGAGAAGAGCAGCCGTAAAAGACCATTTCATGGTTTTTTCAATACGAAAAACGCGATTTACTTTCGATTCCCTGCAATTTTTATACGTCATTCAAATGTCAACACCTCTAAAGATTCAAATATAATGCACACGCACTTAGCCAACCTCACTCTTTCACTCCGATCCTACTAACTCGAACTCTCCTCGTTGTGAAACTAGCGGAAAGTTCCGCGTCTTCAAGCAAGAAACAATAAAGAAACAGTAGAGACAACTGAAAAATAGTTGAAAGCTGCTTGTAGTAGTGCAGGAAGTGGAAAACGTATGAGAAAATCTGCGGACGGAAAACTTTTGCTGCTGTTAATGATGCACTTTCCCAAATATGCCATTTCAAGGAGCATTGTGGACTCTAGGATTGCTTTTGTCTGGGTGTACGTTTGCAGGTGTACGTGCGTGTACCTTCGTTTTGTCCGACAGCTTCCATTCAAGAACCACTGAATCTTTGGTTTACGGCCTCCAATACAGTCTTCAGTCTGATCAATCAAAGTAGTTGTAGACCACTGAGGACGCCAAATTTTGCACACCTTTTGCGGCCAGTATGCATATGTGCATAGCGCATGTCAGCACCGTATCTGCAAGTACATCCCATTTTGCCTGCCTGTTCGGTAGATAACCACTTTCTAATATGTTCCGTTTAATTAGCCATAAACAGTAGGCATTTGCAAACTGGGTTCCATTCAATACATATGTGGAGACCTCATGGATTCCACAGAGTTCTGTGGTGGGTCTTCTATTTTCCTTTTAATTTAATGAAGCCATCATTCGACTTCCATTCAACCTGGAATTTCAAATGTATAGGGATGACTGTAAGGTTCGTTTCTGCTCATCCGAAACTCATCTAGTAGAGGACAGACTTGATTTCACTTTCAGCAGGTGCAATCGGACGCCCTTGAACTCACCTATTCGTATCTAGTGCTTGTTAATAAATGCAGTGTTCTTCAGAAGGTAAATACAGTACCGATTATTGTGCGCAGATAGAAGGAAACTTCAGCTTAACGGCCTCTTTAGCGTATAAGCTATAAGATCACATAATGCCTTTTCCAGTCATTAAAAGTAACGACACTTAAGTTCCGATACATTTACTGAAGGCTTTCAACAGCTTTGAAAAAATCTCGGCAACTAGGCATTCAAAGGCTCCTTGACTGGGCTTTACCTCTGAATCCTATTTCGTTTCTATTGGCTTAGAATTCAAAGAAGTTACAACTGTTAATTATATTCAAAGCCGATCAAGTTCTACTCTGCCTCCAATCACAACGCAGTATAACTGTTGAGCTTGAATGGCGTGTAAGCGCGATGTTTCAGTGACTTTTCAGACTTACTGTATTCGTGTTTATGTGCCTCCTACCATTACTATGTGATTGCTGTAGGTTCTGCGATTATCTCTCCAATCAACGGCCTTTGTCGTTCGCTGTGCGTTTCCTTATCATTCTTATATATGACCAAGGGAATTATCCTCGACTATCATTTAGAAAAGTCATTTCATTTATTTATTCATTCATTCATTGGTGACTTATGAAAGTAAGTGGCCAAATGAGCGGAATGCAAAAGCGTATAACATATAAACCCCAAAGACAATTATGCATATGAATTTCATTGAATATCTTTCCTACCAAATTCTGCGTTCGAATTTGACAACGATGACTTTGCTTCAGTTTTTCAGTGAAATTTCACTTTCGTAGTGCCAAAAGTACCTTAGATGGAGTCATCCAACTTTAACATTAATTACTTCACGAGAAGCAAAATTGCGACCAAACTAATGACGAGCAAGGCTTCACTGAGGATGGTGGGTTAGAAAATATTTCTAAGGATGGAGTGCTTAATAAATACCCTTATGTGACCATAACAGTAAAATTAACACACTCTGTGGCTTTAATTCTATGGCCCTTGCGAAAACATTTATAATCACTTCAACGTATCATAGGAAAATGAAAGCTGCCTGACTAAATGAAAAGGAGTACCTTAATTTGCAACTTTAAACGAATAATGAAATGGCAAAGGCGAAACAACAGCCGATCGCTGCCTACGTGATCGCGAATTTCATTCTATTGCGCAGAGAAAGACGGACCAGAGCTATGATCCCAAAAAAATTTGCGTCATAACCTCATAAGGCAAACTCAAATCGAATCCGATCTAGCAATATTCCGCAACATTTCTGCCATTCATAAGAGTGAAAGCTCCCTCAGAGTGGAAAGGAAATAGCTTCGACCTGGCAGATCGAAGGAGGCGAAACCTCAAACTAAAATTCCAGTCATCTACTTCACGAAAGTCATCCAAACTGTACGAGGAGCAAAGCTGTGTTCAGCAAAATGAGTGTTAACTTATTGGCCTTCACGCAAGATATAAGAGAGGGAAGAGACAAGCCCATAGAGGGAGCAACAAGAAGGGTGAAGAAAATGTTAAAATAGAGAACTTTGAAGTGCCATAAATGCATAGCTACTCGAGAGTGATGGCATCGAAGGTGCAGAGGATGCGGTTGCGTTACCGACTCGCTGATGGAAAAAGAAGCCGCTGCAAAATCATTTCTGAATAAATAAAGTAAACAAATAAACAAATATATAAATATATGAATGCAAATGTAATTGTAAATAAACAAATAAATAAGTAAAAATATATAAATGAATATACATATAAATATGAGTATAAATATATGTATTTACAAATATATATATTTAAATATATATATTTTCAACTTTCCTTCAAAAAAAGCTCACTGAAGCGATCGCATAATACTGTTGTTGGAGAAAGAGAAACGTTACTGACCTATGATAAAAAAATGACGATGCTAGCAGTGGACAAAAGATACCCATAAGAGCATCGCCGACCGCCAAATGTGATCAAGCGATTGGCATGGTGTGATGAAAGATGACCCCCTCAGCATACACTGCACTCCAAACTATCGTCCACTACAAAGACACCAAAGAAGGCGTGGTTGCTGTTATCGCACTTAACAGCCTTGAACTAATTACGACAATATACTTTTAAATGAAAACCTAAGTCGGCTTTGAGACTGTTCTCCAAGTGTGGTCAAAGACGACGAAAATATCGAAGAGAACCTCGAAAAGACAACGCCGAGGTTTGTCTATAAACGTAAGTGCCCAATAAAATCTTCGATCAATGTTTCAGCTGTGGGACAAAATTCCCCTGTCAGAGAGAAAATTCCTTCATGTTGTAATGGTAATGCACTGCACACGACATAAAGTGAACGACAATTGGCACACCCACACAACGACGATGGAAACCTAACGATGAGTGAACAACACCCAGGATGCCTGCAGCCGAAATACACTTGAAATGAATACTTTAGTCTCTATTTGGTTATTTATGCAGCCCGCTATAACAGGAAACGCTAAAGTTCTTACCTACTATCTCGATAAATAACAGCTTTCCGGCTCGTCGGCAATCCACATCTTCTGAAAAGAAGCGCTGTTGCAGCTTAACGCCAAAACATATCTGTCCTCCGAAGTATAAGTGAGATAGCAATCAATGACACATAAAGCGAAAAATGAAAATATTACTTTAAGCATTTATATCTACAACAAGAATGAAAAGAAGGAAAGAAAGAGAGCGCAAAATAGTAAGAGAGTAAAAAAAACTGGCAAGCATCAAGTTAAACACCTCCAGTATCTCAAGAAACCCCAACTGCCTTCTAAAATCTGCGCCTGCGACATAATTTCCCCCAGCCGAACGGATGAAGAAACCCATCATCCACACACATATGCTGAACAATCGACTTACACATTGGAAGTGGTGCAACACGTGCATCTGATCAGATCCTAAGCCATCTGATCACGCGATTCGTCAAAATATTGCGCTTCGAGGGATTTATTCGGATGCTTTATGAATTGAACTTCTCGACGATCAAAGTTTCATGGAAAATTATTAAACACTGCGGCGGTATTCTTGGAAAGACTAATTATTTCGCATAACGTTGCCAAAGGCTCTCACTGTATCCAGAAAATTCTGCATTTTGTGGCAACTTTTAGCCCAATGAATTCTATGCCCATTTTTACAACGGTATCTTTTATCATCACTCAACGTTTTTTTCCCCATTTTTACATCTAGCTCTCTGATGAACTGGAAAGGAAATGATGAAGTCTGAGGTGGTCTGGATATCTCTGAGGCTGAAAATCACTTGAAAACACAGCCCGTAAGCGTGACGCAGAAATAAGCCAATGTGGAAGAGGTTCGGCGAGGTGTTCGAACGATGAGAATGTTTGCAGAATTTGATTAAAGTTTATGAGGGCGACGTTTTTATATAACGCCGCCCAAATTTGCCCTTGACATATGAGATATGCTTCTATTCTACACATTAAAGTGGGCAACTGCATTCTACATGAGGTTCATACAAGAATAGCGACTTTACGACTCTGAAATACGGTCGTTCATCTAAAGATATCCACGATTTTGTCCTGGATAAAAAACGCCACGAAGATATACAACGATATTAACGGCTCGTTTAGAAGGTTGAACTTTTTTTTGCAGCAGCAGCAGCAGCAACAGCATTTCAACTAGGATATTTCCTTGAAAGATCCACCATTCATTGGAAACTACGAAAATCCAAGGATTCACTTCAGCAAGAAAATCCCTTTATCGACTCATCGAGTAGTATGTTTTTTTCAATCGACGCTCGAAATTGTTGTAAGGTAAGTTTTGAATGCTTATTTTGCTCTGGTGACCACTCCTCCAACATATTTTGCTCCAATCTAATTAATCCTGCGAGCCAATCAGCATAAACGTTCGCAGAATGCCACAGGAATGATAAGGGCTCATTCAAAGACATTGGAAGCATGACAGAAGACGCGACCAAAAACCACTTCGAATCACGAACGAGAAAACATTGGCGCTCAACAATACAGAAAACCAGTCAAAACGGTTCTGCCACCGAACGGTTCAAGATTCTTGAAATAAATCTGGACGACTTTAAATCCTTCCTTCATTTCGCCTAATGCGAAACCAGTTTTACAGCAAACAACGTTTCTAGTTGCATGGCGTTGTTGTAAGATTTAAAAAAATGGTGATCCTACTTTATAGAAGAGAATTTTTAAGAAGACCCATTAAAGGATTCGTGGGCAATAAGACAACGATCTTCCATTTCTTTTTGTTTCTTTAAAATTCAACAAGAAAGACAAATTTCTCTTCCTCGTTTGAGTCAGGATTAGAGCCCATTTAATCACTGATTCCATTCTGGATCGTTAACCAAGAACCACGTGCTAAAACGGTGGCACTGCGAGCCAATAAAAAAATCATCCTACAAGATGAATAGCAATATAGTTGTCAGAGGCAAGGCCAATTAGTTTAGTTGTATTTCTCTATAGTAAGAGAATGTGATGTGGTCTCAAAACCCCATACTGTCTACAGTAACAAATCTGTTACTCTAAACGGATGATAAAATGCTTGCATTGAAAAACAGGGCGCATTGCAACAAACGGTCCGCTGTCAGCAATGCAAGATGAAGAAAACGCGAATAAACGAGGCTAAAGAACAACGGTGCAACACATTAAATAGAACGAAACCGGAAAATGAAATCAACAAGTAACTGATGTTTCTTAGGCTAAAAATAACCAATTTCGATATGTTAGCACATTTGAAAATCTGAAACGTGTCTATCATGGAAATACTCGCGAGGATTTCTCTCTCATTTGGCCAGCGAGTCTCTCTCATCCGAGGAAATGCAATCAGTTTATAAGGAAAGATGCAAAAGATCACCACTTCCGGATCATCGAATTTCTTCGAACAATGAACCCATGCACGACATATTCATCATCTGTAAATCTATCAAAGCTTCTTCGCTAACTACTAAACATCAGCTTATTCACACCAGCATGACCATTATCATAACATACCTCATATGAAGCGCTTCCATAAATTACTTACTATTTTTATACTATCCGATAAGTAATAGTATCGTTGACATTACCAACTAGTTTAATGTGTTCTTATGATATATAAAATGAGTAAACGTTATTGAACGAAAGCAGATCTTAACTGCGGATTGAAAGGATAAAGCTTCCCTTCAATATGGAAAGAAACGACAAAGAATGCATAGAACCTGTCCACGATATGTGATTCGTAATTTTCTCTCACGATCAGCCACTTTTATAAACTGCTCACAGATAATAATGGGCGATTGTAATGCCCACAAAATTTAATTCGTCCAACTACTCACAAAAATCTTAAGCGAAAACACCTACTTTTTTCCAGAATACACCTAAATTCTTTGGATTATTCCGATATTTTTGCTATTTTAAAACGGATGGACCAACGTGGAAGATGGCAATTAAAGTCGCACACTATACCAAAAAATTTCAGGACTCTAGGATGAATATGGTCCCGGAGTTTGCCAAACCCACAGAATAGACATGCAGACATGCACACAGATTCGCCACTGCCAGAATGCTCCTCCGTAGTACGATTGCAAAGCAAAACATGTGCAAGCAAAGCATAAAAATTTGCACTGTTATAGATAAGCAAAGAGCACATTCGATATTTCGTTACAATCGGAATTCAACTGGAATATTTTTAACTATGTGATTTCTGCAGAGATGACGTTCACTTGGCTGTCCGGATAGCCAGACGCAATAAGTACATTTACCTGCGCGCCTATGTAAGGCCGCCTGCGAATGCGAATATCTATGCGAATGCACCTGCGCAAGTTGCTAGGCCACCCATTTTTGACACGAAGATGACCAATGAAAAAAATCTACTTCGACATTTCTCTTAAGAGCTTGCCATATCCCAGAAGATGTGCCAGAGTGGGCAACATCTTTACTTCGTAAACATATGTGAGTACACATAATGTAGCTGCATACTGCTAGTAAATTGCCTGAAGCAGTCATTCTGTCTGCAGCGAACATGTTCACGTCTAAACTGCTTGGGTCAACTATCTGCAGTTGATTCAACTGTCTCACTTTGCGAACGAAACCATTATTTGTTCCCATATCAAAACGTATCTACTTGAAGAAAAAAAAGATACGAACTGTTTTACGGCGTCAATATGAAGAGAGTGCAGAAAGTGCGGTTGAAATAGTTTGGTGTCAATGAACTTTCAATGAGTGAAGAATTTCAGCCAGCTGAAACATGCACTCGAGTGCAAAGGTTTCATAGCTGAGAAGTACTCTCTCAACATCAAGCCTACTTACTCTTGAACATCGCAGCTTCAGCAACGCAGAAAATGGCTCCAACGCATCTCTTTTGCACGAAGGCTGCTGAGAGACGCAGTTATGATACAACTGCCCATGCCGAAGAAATGGTGATCTGCAAACGAAACATTTCTTTTCAGAACATTTATCGCTGGAATCGTATCAGTTATTAGACCGATATTCACCACTGCACTTCGATCAGACCCAAATTCACCACTGCACTTCGATCATGAAAACCCTTCAGGTGATGCATGCATGCATTTTAGTTCTCTGAAGAAGTGGCCTTCAGCTAGAAAGGCTTCGAGGTTGATGTCCAAGGATAAAGATGGAAGCCTGTTGATCTGTCACCTGAAAAAAAAAAGAAGGCATTTACTACTGAATACTTGGCTAACCAACTTCCCTCAAAGACTCTATAACATCAAGGAAAGGAGAGCAGGTAAGCTGGTCCAAAAAATCTGACTATTGCATGACAACGTTTGTCCAAAACGGGCGAAGACATTTTATTTATCTGCGCACAAGTGAGGATTTTATTTAAATCTGCACACATAAGGCAATGGAAAATTTTGAAACGCCTTCTACATTTCGTAGATATATATATATATCTACATATGCGCACAGTTACATCTGCACATATTCAACACGGCCTTTTTAAGCAAAAGGTCGCGCATTGATGCGCTGCGATCTTTTGGAGATTGGACCACATTTCTAAAATATAGATACGTTGCGTTTTTTCGGAGATAGAAGACAAATGCTCACGAAACTTCTTTATCGCGGACTTGTCAGTGAGAAAGATTGCAGCAGGAGGGCAATCGTCCAAGGCGTCCAACTGTAAGGTAATGAAGCACACTTAATTGCAGAGTAGAATAAATATAGGACAACAAGCGAACTGAAAGAGAAATCCTCAGTGAACATGACTGTGATTCGGAAGAATCTTTTAAAGGTTCTTCTTAAAGTTACTCATAAGTGAGCGAGAATCTCTGTAAGGTCTTGCAGAAAACAATTTCGCGTTTCTGCGATGTCATCCTCGGCAAGTCACTTTGTTTGTGCAACGTTGACGTTATTTAACCATGGAAATTCGAAATGCATTCAACGTGCAATGCAATAAATATGCCTCCACTGCTACGCATAAAATACCTTTTGAAGTCTTCTACGAATCTACACAGCAGCAGCGTCACATCGCATTCATGCAAGAAGGTTAGAGCACTTATCGTTAGAGCTGCTTTCATCTCCGAAACACCTCCCACTTCAAATTATTATGAAAATCCCTGGAATGCCTCTATTCCGTTCACTCACGGCTTAAGAAACCCTCCACATAACTGCAAAGATAGGTGGAAAAAAATAAGAAGTGAAATATGCTGTGAAATATGCGACTTAAGAAACCCCCGACCGACCACGCAATGCTCACAAATATTTTGGCACTTCAGTGATGATTAACGTCGCACATTAAGGTCAGCCAAAAGTAGGCTCATACACACTAAATGATGCGGCTTCAGCCTCAGAGTTTCCTGAAGTGAACTGTCAGAAATATAGGCACATTCACACATGCAAAGGGCTATGATGTCACCCCAATGGATCTTGCAAACGAAACTTCGCCGAAGCACGTAAACAACATAAATGATGTACCTCCATACTCGAACATATCAAAAAAATACAAACAAAACTAGCCGACTTTTTATGAAGAATCTCAGCTGTGAAGATATTCACTGATTGTCTGCTAATATAACCCTCCTAATAAAAACATAACCTTGGGCACTTCCAGCGTCGCTATTTTTTAGTGAAGAATTAAATGGGACGCGAGGACTGCCTTAGTCGGAAGAAAGATGGAAGCAGCTCACTCAATGAGCGCAAAAACGAGTGATACCTGATTTCAGCTGCAAATAGTGGGTGGCAGCGTGCACATATGCTCCGGGTTAACAATGTGCAACTACATTCAAGCGCTTCGGCAAACAGTCAGTCCACCACGTAAAACTTCAGAAGAGTTACAGTGAATTTATAGCGAGGGAGGGCGAAACTTCACTGAAAAGCGTGTTACTGAGTGCGGTGGCCAGGTAACAAAGCAAGAAAACATTTAGCAAACACTGTGTGAAATGGGAAAAATAAACACCAAACGGTGGAGAAGTTAAAGAACGGCTGGTCACCGATGAATGGAAACAGGGAGCGCCACATATGAGAAACGAAAATAGCAGTGCTTACACTCATTCGTTTAGAGACTAGAAGTGCTGAGAACACCTACCGGACGCCCAGATGGACCAAAAATTGAAAAAAAGGCCGACCATTATCCGAACATTGCAGTAGCAGCTAATATCAATGAGCATCGTTTAGAAGAAATTAGATTTTCAACTATTCAATAATATCCGATCGCCATAAAAACTCAAATTCTTAAACACGTCCGCTTCCTCACCGCCAAAGGAATAAAGTGGTAGAAATAAAGAAAACATTGAAAAACACTAAGAAACTGATAGCTAAGGAAACTGAGAGAAAACTAAAATCATTGAAATGGGACGCTGGCAAGAACTTCGGCATTTGCATAGACACTGATTGCGAAGATGAAGATGCCTAGGAAACAAAATAATTGTGCAACGAGTTGAAATCGATCTCCCGGGTCAAGAAAATTATGCAGCAGTCGAGAGTCAGCGAAAACGTCAACGAATCACAACTCCCCCCACCCCTCTATCACCCAAAACGCAAATCATCGTTGATCCTTCGTTTTTAAAGCGCGGCAATCGAGCAATGTGCGAGTAAAGATGCTGCTCCATTAACGTTAATTAAGTTCGTACACAACGTACACAACCAACAACGAATACTGAATGCAATAAGTAGACGATTACAAATACAGGCCCAAATCGTAAAAAACGATACTAATGATATCGGTCAGGCAGAGGCGTTTGCTGCTTTGAGATATGAGGGATGTCACAGAATCATTTTGCTAAAGAAAAACTTAGGTAAGAAAATGCTTCTTTAAAGCTGTTTTGCGCTCAACCATGCACTGCGTAAAAAGGCTGATATCTCAAAGCGCCTTCGTTTCTCCTTCCTCGGATTACGGGAGTTCAGAAAAGATATAAACAGACGCTCGAATATTGTGCTGATAAACGAAGCTGTATATCCGCAGCTTCAATTACTTTTGCTGGCAATAATGAATCAAGGGCTCTGCTACGCAAAATGACGACAGCGAGCCGCATCCCCATATATGCGCTACAAAATCATTCGCTATCAACCAAAGCCAATTCCTTGCGCAGGGATATCGAGACTTGCTCAGTGCTGTCAACACGAACACGGTCAGCACACTGCTCGGCAGATCACGAAAACGCGAAAAAACACAGCGAAAGCTGTTCAGCACACAAGATCACGAACGGCCTTCAGGTACGTCGAGCTCAGATTTTACTCGGCTCACATTCTACTGTGCTCACCCACACCAATTCCCTTAAAGCAGTGAAGTGTTTTGCGCAATAAATGAAGACCCTTCGCACTGAATCGAAACTTTTTATACGCTTTATCATTACAAAACCTGTGTACGCCTAATCAAATCGTGAATTAATCATTTGACATCTCCGCTTGGTGATTCGGCCTCCGGCTTGTTTAAGCTAATCTCCTCGTAGCCCGACGTCATTGCAGCATTGCGAAAAGCCGGAAAAGTCTCCCAAGGAGTCTCGAGGTCGAACTTGCGGAACTCCTGCGCCAACTCTGTCGGCTCATAAACAATCCGCTTCAGCTCCGGATCGTAACGCACCTTAAACTATTTCATAGAAAAGAATAAAACAAAGTCGTCCTTAATGAGTAAATAAGGGCTTACTTCCCGCTCAGGTAAATTTGTTAAACAAAACAGCTGAAACGATGTTGCTAGATATGCGATTCGCAAAAAGAACCAAAGACTGCAACCACACTCAACGCGTTCCCTTCCTCTAAAGGTCCCTCTGAATCTATAGCACAATCTTTGTACGCAGTTACTAGCGAGGACAAGTGAATAAAATCAAGCCACAACTGTGACGTGAAATGGCGTTCAGATCAAAAGAATATAAAGACAGGGCCGCGACAGCGATCACATCATTCAGCAATGTTTTAGAATTCACCGCCTCACGAATGCAGAAAATATCCGTTGAAAGCAATCTCTCCCTCTTCGGCATCCAGCCGGCTGGTTTATTAATCAAAAAGCTTGTTCTCACGCCACGATCAATGAAGCGGAAAACAGCTGCGCATAAAGGAGATCTCATTCTCTTACGAAAAAATCAACAAGAGCTCTAGAAAACGAATATCCGAAGGTATATCTAAACAAAACCTCCCCTTACCTTGCTAGCACTTCTTTTTGCAAACTGTGAACCCAAGGAAAAAAAGCAAAGCGTTTGGATTAAGGAAACTGATTATCGCTTAAAACAAAAAAAAACATACTCATTCTCCAAAAAACGCTTACTCGGAATCTCTTATGTAAAAGCAGGAAATGGCAGTTTCAATTCGACCAACAAATATTTCCAATTATAAGATAATCCAAATATTCAACCGCGATGATTTTAGCAGAAATAATAACTAAATTAACACCAAAAAGAAAAAACACAACACATGATTTCAGGACATGACTACGTCGACCTACGAAATACGTCCCCAGAAATCGGAAGAGGAGAGAACACCAAATAGTTATTATGTGCGGAAATATTATGACAGGCATAAAAATATTTTGTGAAAAACATAAGAACAAGAGACCTTGAAATAAATGGGCAAAGAATATCGATAACCTCGTTTTTCGATAAGAATGCTATCACAGTTATGCTGACCTTATTTGTTCTCGTTTCATTTCAGCTGTTTCATTTCTTGGCAAGTGCCTTTTCATTCACTCACTTCCTCCAACTTTCTTCAGTGAAAACCTTTCCCTCACAGCTTCGAACGAGTTGTGAGGAAGGATTTCACATGAAATTTGGTAGATCCACTTCTAAAAGAAAGGCATTTAACCTCGTTATAGCCGGAAAGAGGAAAGTCCTTCCGCAATGGATGCCCCTCAAATCCATAGTCGGTGAGGATTCTTCGCAAATCAGGATGGTTGTTGAACCATACACCGTATAGATCGTATACCTCCCTTTCATACCTGCAAACCACAGTTATACTAGTAGAACGAGCACTGAGGGCCACATGTACCGCTAGGGAATCAGAACGATGATGTCTCGGAAAAAAAGTGCAGATGAAGAAAACAATTTGATGTTAGAGCTCATCCAGCTTATGACTGGTCGGAAAAAAAAACAGAAAAACTCTTCCAACGCAAACGGAGTTAGCGGTTCAGAGACAGTGAGGAACTGTAGGAGAAGTTAAAGGTTCTTGCCTATGGTTTCTCATACCTACAACACAAAGGCAACTTAAACTTCATGAACATTCATAAAAGTTTGCCCATTCGCTAATGCTAATGTCACGATATCCCACCTTCTCTCGCTCAATTTTAAGCATTCCATGTTTTGTAGAATAAATTCATTTGTAATTTTTTGTCAGCCATCATCGCAAACTGACGAAATTATAAAATGCCCACATGCACTTCAAGCGAACTGGCCAAATGGCACTACAGAACTTTCTACAAAAGAACTTGTTTATGTCTTCACGTCCCTTAGATCTAACTTGACCGTCCCTGAACTGCACGCTCTGGCACATTAAATCTATTGCATCCTGAAGGGAAGTACAAGTGACATCCTACAGTCTAGATTACAGCAATTAAATTTTGTAACTCTAACTTCAATGGGTCCCAAAGTGATGCTAAGCCATGAGGACGATTTCATTCTAATGTGCTCTTTCATGCGCACGCAATTCGATGAACTGACTAGCTATACTTTCCTCTTCTTTAAGTAAATCATCTTTATTGGGAAAATGCAAGCTTGCTATTATAAACAACATGTGGCGTATAAACCACAGAGTTCAACAATTTGTTCTGATAAGCATAAATGGATCGTGTAACTGTATGCATGACGCTCATGTAGTTTGAATAATAATGATTCGGGAGTTCTACTGATAAAAATAAAAAAAAATGTTTGAATGGCATCTTCACTGCATATCATTACTTACAGATAGTAGTCCATCATCTAATGGTGGCGATATCATGGTAAATAGTTAAAATGAGGCATAGTTGTACTACACCAATCTCTGGGATCCACTGTCAACTTAACTTAGCATAGAACTGGTTTGCAATAAAGTTGGACTTAACCAAACTGGTTAATACTGTGTCGAACTGGGAGATATTTCTGAGACGGTTTACTCTTAGACAGAAAACCGAAGACATGCCGCATTAACACATATTATAATAAAAAGAATATGCTGTTGAATCAATCACTGGTCACTCTTTTTTGTCTATATCCCGCCATCTCCTTCTGGCAAAATCAGGAAAAATAGGCACTTCTAAAGATTAGTGCTAAAAACACTTTCGGAAGAACTGAAAGCCAACCAACCAATTAGCTCCCTTAAAGATAGATGTTATCGATTCAACGGGCGCAATCTCATCGGTGTACGTGCGCACTCGAATGCGTGCGTTGAAGCGAGTTGAAAGCAATGCGTACACAACCTTAAACAAGCAATAAAAGACGACGAACACAAATAAATCTGCTATTTGCTCGGCAATGATCACACACGATGAATGATTTAAACAAAATCAAGCTTTAAGGCGTTTAAATATTTCATATGAGCTGGTTCGACTGCTTGCGCAGTCAGCCATCAGGAAAGCTGATGCATGAAAAAATAATATGCGGATACATTACAAAAGCTTGCACGTCCGAATTACCTGGCCCTCATTAATTGTCGATTATGTTTAAACCTCATACAAGATGAGGATAGATTCTTAGAATCCTAAATAGACGTTTCTAAGCACCCTCCCGGTATACTCAAACAAAAAGTACGTTCCATGAACACTACGAAATATTTTCCAAACGCCCGGTGGTTAGCATCAGAGCATAAAAACGTATCACCTAAACCCATTATATTATAAGATCAATCATCCAAGGCGAAACTTCCATTGACCGAGAGTGAAAAAAATTTGACAGCCGTGTCTGCTGAAAGGCGCGTCGAATCAAGAAAATGATATCAACTATGAGCGGGATCTGTTTTGTTTTGCTATGCTCAGAACACAGACACACATTTCTATCTAGAAGAAATCAATAACCTCGAATCGATACTTCCTTGTAGGCACGTCGACTCCACAAATGAAGGTGAGGTTCGTAAACTGCGCTGAGTGATTACCTTTGAGGAAAGCCACCACAGGGACCACTCCAGATGGATGGATTAGAAGCTCAAGTTCGTCGCCTCCTGCGAACTGAAATTACATTCAATTTAATATAGGTGAATTAAAAAACACCGGTAAAAGAAATGAAACAAAAAATATGAGAGTAACTGAATAAAGTAAAATGTGGTCAACAAGTTCTCAAAGGCTTACGCTGTGCATAGAAAATTGCTATTTTTGAAAAATGCTTACTTTATGAGACCATGCTTGATATTCAGTTGACCAAAATACATTTTTCGATAATTCCTTTTAAGACGACTGGGGAAATCGTATTATGATCAGCTGGTGGGGCACCACTATCCCGCCATGAGAGATGGATGCAGCGAGATTAAGATATCTGACTTTTCAAAAACGACTAACTGCACTCTGGAATTAGCATAACCGAAAAGCCCTTCTGCGGCGTCTGGAGATTGCTTACTTGCTTCCAAGGGCGAAGTAGGGGCGCCATGGCTTAAAATTAACAATGAAAAAATTGCAAAGTCGCTGGCCTTCGATCCATCTTAAATTTCTAGAAAAAAACGTCCCATCCAAGCAGCAAGATGTACTTGGAGCTATCTTCTTTCTTTTTCCCGCGCCTCATAACTAGGCGTTTAAAGCATAAAAAGGAGCTGAACCATGAAATTTGAGGATATGATCTACTGAAAAACACATATATTAGCTGAAACCTGCACTCGCTGGACGAATTTCGGAAGACATTCGGCTACATAACGACCAAAATTCGCCAACCGTTCACGCTTCTTCTCATCTATTTTCCAGATCGTCGCTGAAATTTTGCTACTGAGTATACTCTTCTGTGAATAAAATAATACAAAACTATCAACTATTAAGACTACAAGAAAATATTTCTTGTCCTATTGAAGGAAAGCAAAATATCAAAAAAATAAATGAAGCATATCGGGAGAACGACCACAATATACGCGTACGCACCCCGCTCACAGAGCCAATCATTTCAGCAGTTTATAATGAGATAATAAAATATGTGGATTAACGCCTCCATGCTGACTGCTCATATAATTTACTTGCGAAATGGTTCCTTTGCTTTGATCCAGGCGGCGTAGAAAGAAAGCCTGATTATGATAAAATGCAAGCAAGCTTTTGATATTTCGGAATTTATGAAAGCAAAGAGATCGAACTGAAAATCAGGCAAAGCGGTTAGCACTTCTTCAAATCTCGTTCCTGAGGTTCCCATGTGGGATTTTCAGAAAGAAAGACGAATGCATACATGAACAGATACAAATAGGATACTGCCAATAATGCTCCTTGTAAAATGCAAATTTGCGGAAATGCATCCAACGATAAGGACGAAGAAAAGTAAATAAGCAGAACTGGAGTAAATCGAATTCAAAACAGACCATTTGCTTCTGGCCAACTATTAATCTTCTTTCGGTTGGATGAGCCGCTTTTATCTTCACACTAATAGTTGATCCCTGTCTCTTCTAAATGCTATAGCATAGCGGAACCTTCCTCTAGACTGCAGTCCTGTTTATAACCTTGTTTCAGATACTGATGGAGGGCTAAACCCTGCGGGTGAGAGAGGTGACCTCAATCCTGCCAACGCGTCGACTTTAGAGTTCTTTGGGCAGCGGCGAAGTTTCACCTGTTTGGCATATTCGAAAGCATCCACCACAGCAGTGGTGTTTGAGTGTGAACGTAATCAAAACGATGCCTTGTGCATCCAAACATAACAGGGACGGTTTTGGATCTCAACAGCGATTAGACTATAGGACAATCCGGTCGCTAATAGATTTCATAAACGGAATATGAAAACAACAAAATTCATTCAAAAAATTCGTTGCTTCCTTAAAGATGCTTTGGTTGTGCTGTGAAAAGCTAGGCAAAAGCTTATCTACACGTGCTGAAAGGTATCATTCTGCCTTAAAAGAATGGATAGACTCATTAGATGGGGTCACTATTTTGGCACTGTTGGCACTATGCTCATACAACCTGCACTCCTATGGCTCATTTGAGGTTAAGACTAAGTCGTGGGCAAGCGGAATACCTTGGTCACATTGTTTTTATGATTTGCGCAGAGCACTCCTTAACCTGTGGCATCTTTGGACAATCCGCTTACCGAAATGCGAATCGCATCTGGCTTGAGCCATGTAAATCTCGAACTAGATCTGGCTGCGACAGGATAGGACTCGCTTTAACACAGGTTCTACCGCGCAAGCCTTCTCTCATGCGTTTTTATTAATTTTGCCACCCAATTTCGAGTTTATTCCATTTTAGAGAACTTTCCATCCCATGAACGGCTGATCGCTTTTAAATGTTGAAAGGTAGCGCAATCCAACCTTTCTTGTCCACTTTGGAGCCGGCAGTCGTTGAAGTGGCTCGTAAAGCAGCTCCAACCCGCGCTCCTGATGATCCGCCAAGAACACTGCGCAACATCCACGTCTCCTCGTATTGAGATGTTCGATAGTGCTGCAATCATTCTGTTATTGATGTACATATTTAAATTCTATGTCATAATTCTCGCTAGCCGGTGTTGCACTTTCTTGCATCAACGTTGGGCACAGCGATGTAACCAGTGGGCCTTTATATAGCAGAAGAAAGCCGACAAGCAGGGCTCTCTCATGTCACTTCGCCGTTCACTTTTCTGCTGCACGGACCACGTCTATATTCCGACCTGGTTACGCCGTGTAACGCATAGATCATTAACATGCGCATATGAATCAGTAAACCAACTGTTGGATCAGCCAAATAAAACGTCATGCATGCAACGAGCACTGAACTGCGTCCTCCCTTTTACTTAGATCGCAACCAACAGTCAGAACGCATAGAAGCGTTTATATATCAACGATATTACATGAACACCCAGCAAGCCTCAGCAGCTCGCATCACTTAACATGACATCACTTGAGTGACGGAGAATTGATTATATCGTAGGTCACACTTGTCAAGCGAATGACTTAAGTGAATTTGAAATCGTTGCTATTATAGGGTGAGGATACTTGAGATTCAAGAGCGAGAATTTATTCTATTCATTGGAATCTGCATTGCTCAGAAATCCACCTGAAGCTTTTATGAGCGGAAGTTATGTTTTACACATTTTGCAAGACAGATTATTGAAATACGACGGCGAGGCTTTTATTACGTACAATGTCAACTTCTGTTTGATCGCATCAAATTCGCACGAACGCAACTCTTACTTGAAATACTAAAGATGACTATATTCAAGCTAATTTTTCTTAAGTACCTGTGTGTTCTAAGAACCCCCCAAACACTCAAACTGCCCTCATATATTTCATCACTAATGCTAAAATTTCGAAGTCTGCTGCTTAACTTTCCTTTATTTTACAAGGTAAACTGCCTCTTCGGACATTTCCGCCGAGTGACTATTTCAATTAGTCCTCTATCGAAATTACAATATTCACCACTTTCAAATGGCGCTTATAAACCTTACGTCTCCCTGGTTAAGTATCACTTATTCGCTCTTCATAAATGCTTCTCTTTAACTCTCCCTGAATAAAATTCTCATCGATTTCGTTTCCATACGATTTGTGGAGCGCAGAGGTTCGAAGCATCAATTCAACGTACTTTCGAGTACGCATACAGTACGCCTTATTACAGACAGCTGCAACAGCGGAACATATTGCCAAGCTGTGCGGCATCGATTCGAATTACTTCTCAACAAAACCTTTAACGTATAATATACAGAATGCATCGCACTAGTTATCTGTTAACAGCAAGAAAGGCAAAAATTTTCGGTGCGAGACTTTCAACGAATGAAGAAAAAGCGCACTGACAAGGTGGGTACGAAACGATTTCTATTCAACTTTCCAGGGATCCACGAAGAAAGTTCTCTCTCTCAGGGAATGGAAAGGAAAAATTGGGATCTCTTAACCTTAGTTAACTAAAATCGTTATTCTTAACATACAAAGAAGACGTCAAAAATGACTTTGTTGCGCAAGCAAATACACACCACTTGATGTGCACGCAGCTCGACGCCAACCTTCAAAACCTTATTCCTGAATCAGATGACGCTGGAAGAGAAACGCCACCCTCGGAAATTGCAACTCTCGAGCTCGTGCATTCTTCTACAAGCATTTCGGCATTATCTGCTGTTGAACTTTATAATTTATAGAGAGGCACCACACTTTATACGGCTAATGAGTGAAATTTTATGCTCGCAAACTGCAAAAGTAGCGTACATATAACTAGAAATTCGGACCCTTACAAAATGCGACATTCCTATCTTCAGTTTGCAACAACGGCTCTTCTCGCTCTCGAAGGCACTACCTCCCCCTTCTACTTTCTCCTCTCATCACACAAACTTAGCCACGACCTAAGCACATCTGAGCAGGAGGGCATTTACCTGCACAATGACATCGGTGCAACCTTTCTTTTTCACGAGCAGACGACAAGCTTCGCTCTAAACCAGCAACAGCAAAATGCCTATGTTTGAAAAATATTAAAATATGGGAAGTGCATATACGACGCGTTAGGCCGAAGGTATCCAGAATTCCAGCAAAAAAAAGCACTTTTATCAATGAAAGCTCTAAAAAATGAGACTTCAACCCATCCGTTCCACATATGAACATACACGGATTTCGTTTCCAGCAATATTTTCAAAAAGACCCCTCCAGGTCTGAAACTTACGTACCTGACCTTTATATACGTCACCTTATTTTATGAAATTGCTTGGAAATAAGAAATGTCTAAAACGTTTTCCACCTGACGATTTTTTCTGTACCGCATACATCTCAGTGGATGTCGAGGGTCGGATCCCAGCCTAAACTGTAGCTACCCACCCCAACTCAATCTATTCATTAATATCGTCATCAAATTACACACAAAAATTCAGTGTGTCTGAAAATCACTTCTACTTGGCCAGGCATCCACGTCACTCACAACTAAATTAGCAAGCGAAAGCTTGAACAGCGAGCCTGCCCGACAATCTGAAGGACTGAGCAACTATGAACGCTGCGCTAAAGGCCAGTTAAACATCGCAAGAGAATGTTTAGCTGCAATATACAATCACTCGAGGAGCCAATTTGTTCCTGGATTGCTTCCAACCCGTTCTCTCCGATCCAATCCTTGCACAGAATACCGTTTGCGGATGGTAAATCGAAATACTTTGATGCGACATCAATGCAGTCTGTTGGAGCATCTCTGAGGCCGGCAGGGGTGATTTACATGGCTCTGCTCTTGAGGGCACAGCATCATGTTTCTTCGCTAAGTGATCATTCTGATAAGTTGACCAGAGCCTATTTGGTAATAATCAAGCGACGTAATGCTTGTTACAAAGCAGGACAATAAAGGTCGGGATACGGTGCTTTCCGGATTCGGAAAAGTGATCAGTTTATTCGCGGTTGTTCAAACTGTCGCATCGGCTTCTTAAGCACAACGCGGGTCCGATCTGTGCTGCGTACTGACAAGATGTAGTGAATGTTTGATGCCTGTCCAGCGCACCTCTTCTCGCTGCATTAATAGTGCTTGAAGTAACTGTTCTTTATGTTAGTGGAAAAGCTGTCATCTTGACCTAACTCTGCCAGTGGTAAAAGCTTATTAAAGCTTGAATCGCGAACTTTTATTTCACTCGACCATGAAAGGACACGACCTTTAGCTCTTAGCACGTCGGAACCACTACTGCTGTCTTTCAGCGACTGGCAGCAAAGCAGCAAGAGCTGACGAATGATGCCAACGTCAGTACGCAATATTCGAGTAAATCACCTCTCAACCTCTTGAGGGTACGTCACAGTAAATTTAGCATGTTGCGGTAGGTCACCTCCAATATTCGGTAGCCATTCGTGACGTCTACAGGATGTAAGATTCCGAAAGGATCACATGTATTCGACAATGTGATGACAAGGTCACAGGAATTGACTGCTGTCGAGAGCAACTAAGGTGGGTAGAATCGAGAGGAATTTGGAACGTTGGAACGAGATTCCCTTGACACGTAATTTTTAACATTTCTCTTTACCGATGTTTATCAAGAAATGATGCCTAGAAATTGCTCATTTCCATAATATAGCAGTTTGTCAAGATACTGTGGCAGCGATAAGCATAGCCAAAGCTAAACAAGCTGTAGAACAACAAGATTCATCCTCGCAAGTTATCGCTTATTTGTCCATTGTTTCTGCAGATGACACTGACTCGCCTAATGTCCCATCTCCAGGAACCGCTATCGCATCATCACGACGCATTGTCCCATCCACCTCCCAATCAAACAGCGCTGCTTTAAGGTTCTTCTCTCCGATCTGAAATGTTTCATAGTTATGGATGTTGGGAAATCGCCATGTCCCAGTCAGATTGCGGCCGTATATTTAAGATAAATTCTTTGTATTTTAATGGATCATAGGAAATTGAATGATTCATTTCCAGACTTCTCCAAAATTATCATAGTAATAACAGTTGAAGAATAAAATTGATTGCTTTTCGCCTTCACTAGCGAATTCGTACTTCGTTTTATGCATCTTTAACTTTCGCAAGAATAGCTTTCGCTTTACTAGGCTCACATATAGCGTGTTTCTACCTTCAATATTAGAATCAGTCTTCAGTGGCTAAGGGCGCACCCGGCGTTTCAGTTCGTTGCATCACTCCTAGCAATTTTCCAAAAGCACGAACTTGTAAAAGTTCATTGTTTCAACTTTTGAGTCGTCAACGTTGCCATGGTTAATCTTTGCGGCAAACAATGTTCGATCTGTGGGAATATTAAACGGAGAGTAAGCTCTCTAAATGTTTTTTATCGAAGCAGCCGCCCTTACTTAAATTGCTGACAGGAAGAGTGGAAAATTAAGGTGAATAGCAGAGCGGATGGAACATTTTCCAGCGCCGAGCTTATTAAACATTTTTTTGTATTTTACACTTTCGAAAGCACCCACTTCGTTGCCTGCTTCGTTGATAATCTTAGCGATGAAGTCTTCGTCGATTGTGTCGAAGTAGCTTAGTGCGTCGAGATAGTCCAGCAGCTGACCCAGCGCCTTAACCGCCAACTAAAATTGAATAGTCATTAATGGTTAGCTGTTTATTATATGACAAGACCGGGCGCGCGTTTCGCTTCAGTGTCCAGTAACGATGATAACTCCCTGGCAGTGCCCAAAATGGTTCGAAGATGGGAATGAAGTATTGAAGGTGAAAGGTTAGCTTGGATTAACAACTAAGAGTTGTTGCCCTTCCTTATGAATCTTGCCGCTAGACGCATTCGTAAGATGCCAAATAGGCGGTCCTTATCGTCAATTCGGACAGCGCTTCGATGCAGAGATCTGCCAGAACCTCAGTAACATCAGTGGATAGAGTTGGTAGATCCTCGAGAAGAGACGGCTAGATGGTTAAACTATGAAAGGATATAGAGAGTGATTGCGGCATTATTTCATGTCAATAAGAGTATATCTGGACTTGAAACAAACTTTGTTGAAGAAGTTGGCTCTGTTTATGGTTCTGACATCCTCTTTGTGTGTGCGCACCTCGTTGGAGTTCTTTATCGACTTCCATGGCAACGTGTTGGACAAGTCCACAACCGTGTACAACAACATCTCATAGTCATCTTTTGGCGACTGCTCCTTCCGGTTATGGCTGCTCAGTGATGCATACGTTATGTGACCTTTCATCGGCACCTTCAACAATTAAATCTCAGTTTGTTCACTTCGGCAGGCCTTAGGCAACCTCACTTAGCCCACTGAAGTCGTTTTCAGAGATTCCCTGCTTTGACTTTCGGTGATATAAATTCCTAGGCGCATTCATTTATAAACCTCATTTCTATTAAGCGCCATTGTTAGCGAAGTTTTAAGCACTCGAAGCCTTTCCCTTCCTCATCCTGCCGTTCCAGACTCTTTCTAGAAGTTCGATTCCACTATGAAAAGATAGCTGAAATAAGTAGTTTTCAAAGCAGTTAAGTATAGCAAGTGGAGAAAACCTACGACACTTCGGGGTTCGCGTAGTTTTCTGCCTTTCTGATAGATGGCAGCGTTGCCGAAATTGACGAGATAGATTAGGTTCTTCTTCGAATGCAGACCGATGCAGAGGCAACTGGGCCGCAGATCTCTCCAAGCATTACTTGGAATTAGTCGACGTTTTAACATTTGTGTTGATTTCAGATGCACTTTGACAGAATGACTGCATGAGCCTTGTAAGAGTGGACGCACAGGCGAGCAATTTGATGGGAGGAACGCAAGCTTGCAGTGAAAGATCAAGCTTAGGATGTGTCAAATGAGGGAAATTGCAGCAGATTCTCACCGACATCTTCCACAGAAGAGATATTCCTTACATTGTAAAAGCAATGAATTAAGTGGATCAGCTTCGCACCTCTCCTTGTTTGCATTTAAAAACTCACTCTTTTGATGTAAGGTCACTCTGCTATCAGCACGTCGCAGTTATTATACCTTGCTAATGAACTCATTCATTGTGCAGGAAATCAGAACTGCATGTTGTTGTTACTCATACAGATCTTGAGATCGTCACGCTCTTTCTTCCTTCAGGAACGTAATGAACTTACTCTCATTGGGGAGAGTTTCTGGCACGGGAAATTGGATGAGTGGATATATTAGAAGTTTTACTAACATTTAGGGGAAAATTGATTTACTCGATCCGAATCAAGCAGGAATACTCAATTATGCATTCACTTCCCTCACGATACGTGACCGACCGAGATATCGCGCTTGCCTTTCATTTGACAGAACGGTTGAGGAGCAGGAAAAGGACGATTTGTTCAAAGATTTACGATGCATTTATTCATGCTAAAAATGATGCAGCAGTCTGTTTGCTTCATCAAGTACAGTGTTCTTTTAACGCAGCGCATAAATGATTCCCATCCTGTTTCATCATTTCGTGAGTACTTTGTTACTGTTTCTTAACGTAAGCGAAGAAACAGGGATAACCTGTGGATATATCCGATTTTGTGAACCTCTCTAATGGCCTCGTGTGCCTGTTGCATCACTTTGAGTGCGCTGCAACAGCTAAGCAGCTTCTCCTCGGCAAGCCTATCTAGTGATGGGCCCACCAGTGAGGTTACCATCATGTGGAAGATGGGCTTAGACGAGCGGTCAATGTAGTCGACGAAATGCGGCGAGAAACTTCTCTGTCGAAGAGTGCGCAGAATGGTAATCTGCAAGCACATTCCGATGCTGCATTCATGCGTTCTACAAAATACAGCAACACTGATAACTTGCAGTTTTAAAAGTTTGTGTTCGTTATTTGCAGTTCAAAAGAGGGATCGAAAATAAAATACGAGACAGGTTTGTTTCCTTCCACTATTATATCACTGTTTCAGCGGTCGCAGAATCTTTTCTCGTAGAAAGACTGACTGTCTCAGAACGTTTTTGTCCTAACGTAGAATTCTGCAGAAATTCCGCTCGTTTCCAAGATACGACAATATGTGTGACTCTAGCGGCTCTTCATGATATGGACGCAGAATGTGGGGATATGATGAATGAGATTATGATAAAACAAACTGCATGGAGCGACGTGACCTGACAAGTGCGCTTAAGTGTTCACTAACTTCATTCCTTTCTATGCAGACAGCATTCTTGCAAACTAGTGATTGAAGCAGAATACATCATGCTCGTTGCACCTTGTAGCCTATGACTATTTTTGAACGTCAGAAGAGAAGTGAAAGCAATGAGAAGTGAGATAGGTCTGTGAAGGAAGCAAATAAATTAACACCTCAACCGAGAGCTTCGGCTCGACCTCGTTTGGATCCCTCCACTCGACTTTAACGGCCAGCCGGTTGCCATGTTCGTTTTCAACTGCCAAAACAACACCGTAATTGGACTCGCCAATCTTCGACCGAATCATATAACGGACAGTCTTGCTGCAATATGACTATCATCTACTAGAAAGCTTCCCTTAGGCACTCTTTGCTCACTTCACGAAATTTTCAGAATCCCTCGCAACCGAAATACTCCGGCGTTATGAGTGGAGGATGTCTTGTATTCACAGTGGAATACACTCTTCAAATTCAAGTAACTATCCTATATCACTTTTATTCTGACATAAAGTGCAGAAATTAATTTTATGCGCTTAATTTTCTCACCTTCGACGTACGTGCTCTTCGATAAGCGAACAACTGAGAAGTGTCGGTGTCGCGCTCAATGTTTCTTGTTAACATTTTAGACGCTGTAATCGCTTTTCGTAAACTGTCGATGCACTCTCATGCAACTTCTTTAATAGCGCAAGTGCTCTCATTGAAGGAATCGGATGAAATTCCCTAAATCACTGGAAAATACTTCTCATGGTTGCTCGCTCAGTTTGGCAATTATGCGTGAACGCCTTCAAGTTGTAGGTGAATTATGCTAGAAACCTACAGTATTTTCCTTTAAATCCTACGTGGATCAAAATTAATATAGATCTTGGCCACTGCTGACACACAAGCACATTGAAGACTAATATCCTTACGACTCGATAAACGTCCCCTCCTTGAACTGCGGACGAGACTCAGCGGTGTGTAAGAGATAATTGCATGGACTTTTGCGTGTAGGCGTCTCCACTTTCCATGTCGCCGCCATGGTTCTCGGAATGGACCCTTTTGCTGAACAATAAGTGGTGCTTTTCATTACCTCTTCTGGAGATATTCTGTTTTCAACAGATAGTCACTAAGCATCCCATCCATCAATAATTTGGCACTAACATCAGGAAATCTGTGGAATCGTGGAGCAGATATTATGCCGAGAAACCTTAAAAATAGGAAGCAGCTCTGTCGGTTATAAGAAGGCTATATTGCCTTCGTTTTGTCGATTGCACTGAGGTAAGCTACAATTTATGAGGTCAAACTGTTAGTCCCGAAACGTGCACTTGTTCTTTACACTGAGGTGGGGGTTTCTCCCATTGTTAACACGATCTGCGGTCTGTTCGAGAACCGACTGTCATCCCGCTGCTGTGAGCACTATATGGAGTCGACCAAGCGGCCTCGGCACCCAGAACGCCAGGCCTTCCTCACCAAGTACTCGTATGAAACCAACCTTTTCTTACACGGACGGTAGCAACACTATTTTTATACGGAGGATGGCATTCTTATATTCGTATCAAATAAGTAAATTTTCATCGCGCTCAATTCAGATAAGCATGCAGAATAGGCCGTACATAAAAACAAGCACCATTTTCAGCAGCACAGGATTTCGGACTCCAAAATTTGCAGCCGAGTCACTCGAAAACAATAATTAAAGCAGTTGGAATCGAATAATTAATGGCCATTTCCTAGCGATCCTAGTGATTAGCGGTTCGAATTCGATTATGATTATCAAAACATTGCCATATTCGTCGTCATAAGCGAGGATAATGTGTACTGTCGCGTTGTGCATGCATTGTTTCAGCCTATCACCTCGTAACCGCAACGTTTGCTTTCCCATTCGCTTTTCGTTACGTTGCACACAATTGCACCGATGTACTCGTTGCGCTTTGAGCGCCACAAATAACCGGCGAAAAGCGACGGTGAACCCACCACTTTGCATTATCGCCTAAAGGACAATAGTTGCATAAGCATTCTTGCAAATTCCCTAATTTCCGCCCCAAGTGCAACGATTTATTTCCCTACAATTTCAAGTCAACAAAACAGGCGAGGTGACTGAGCAAACAGCAAAACATCGGGTGCCTTCTCCAACAAGCTAACGTGACTTCTTGAAGATGGACGGACTTTGTCAGTTCAGTCATGGTACTTATAAAAATTGCAGACGTTATGAACATATGACTAAGGCAGGAGAGTGTATCATTATCAAGAATGGATAGCTAACGATTCTCGCTTACCACGACCCTGCAGACACTGACGACAGCGATCCTTAATTTATCACCTCCGAACGCTTCGATTTCTTATTAAACCATTCTTGAGCGGTTGCTCAGTCATGTAGGCCTCAATTTGAAGGGAAATCGTCCGTCTGCGTAGTGAAGGGACCTACAAGACTTTAACAGATTTCGAAATGAGCTGCAGGTAATATTTCACCTAGTCGCAAAGGTGACAAGTTCGGCACAAACGCAATCGAAACATCTCAGCTTTGTTATGCTTTCTGAGAAAGTGGTTTCTTTACAATCGTTATCATCATAAAGCCGAAGGTAACTGCTCTATCAGAAGCATAGGAACGAAACGGAGAAGCCCGAAGTGTTTCACGAAATGATCGAAGCACACAGCTTTTAAAAATATCTTTATGCAATTTTACGTCTGTATGCTAGTTGAAAAGATGTCAAACTGATATATACGTAGAACTCGGATGATGTGTTGAAGAATGACAACGACGATATGGCGACTGACGAAGTCTGTTACCGCTCGAGGCATGTGTGGGTCGGGACCGCCACGTGCTGCGAATCCGCCGTCATGAATCTAGATCATTACAGGTTAACGCGAACGCGACGACACCTACAGTGAGGTTCCGATCTTGCTTGCTTCCCGTTTGCTTTTTTCTCAGCTAGGGTATAATTCTTCTAAACGATGCCGTATGGGAGAACTCGAGTGGTGAAATAAACAAAAGCTATGAAGGCTGGCAACTTGTTGATTTGCTTTTTCAGTCGACATTCCCCGGGGACTCTTGAAAATTATGTGGGGGCTCTTGAAAATTAGCGTCATGCGTCATCTCAGTTCGCAAGATATCAGAAGCGCAGGAATGTACTGCTTGGAAGCGGTTTATGACTTTATGAGTAAAGGAAATCAGTGAATTAACTGCAGATCAACTGCATTCGTCAGAGCTGATAATAGCGATCATATGCTTCAAGTAAAACCTTGAATGTGTATCGTTTGGTCAAGTCTCAAACCGAAGCAGTTAACTGAGCTCAAAGGATCGAATAATGAAAGGTTGGCGGGGAATCTCCCGTGTAAACCTTTACAGCTGTCGCATATTTTCTCATAAATGGTCATTTTACTTTCAGAAAGACTGGGGGAATAAGCTATGTATACAATCCTCTATCTCCTGAGGGTAAAATGTGAGAGAACGACACAACAGATAGGAAGGTTCCATAGTTGCGTAGTTTTGACGACGTACTTATCTCAACTTCAGTTACACTAGATTATGAGCGTTGATGACCTCTAATCCATTTGAAATTCGCGATAATTAAATGAGCATTACTGCTCGTGACCGCTAAGATTTACCTGTGTTTGTGGGCAACTAACAACGATATAAATATTCCTCCCCGACGTCTTCTTTGAACGTCTTCCTTTGGTTTCATTGCTTTTCTCCGCTGAGATTTACCCGCGTTTGTGGGCAACTAACGACGATATAATAATCCTTCACTTAGCCAGAACCAAGAAGCATTTTCGGCTGGTCGAGACACTGAAGGCATAGCTTACCGTACGCAGCGGTTGTCCATTTCGCTTGTTCCTCAGCAAACTGTACAGAACTGTTTAAAGTAACCTGCAAAAATCGTTTCTCATCCGTCCTTCCTGTTCCAATTGGTTTTTCCTGGCACAGGAATAAGCCAATTCCAAGAAATTTCAAGTTATTGAAAAATCAGTTCTCCTCGAATTCTCCTTAGAATTATGCCGTTGTTGAAACAATGCCCGTTTTCGAGGCATTTCGAGGCAAACAATGCATGACCTTCAGTTTTTCAAATGCGCGCTGTATGTTCCCAGCCGAGTTGTCGGTGCGTTTGTTGCCTCAGTTTTCCAGTTTTTGGCTGAGTCGTGCTTATAATCATGCTATTGAACCTCAAGGTGTGTGGTGTTGGTTCACTTCGGTTGTTGACTTTTCGGATTTTATGGTTTCTTCTTCCCCATTGTTGCGGTCTGTTGTCCACTTTGCTTTATTTCGTTCTATGCTCATATAGCTTTTCTTTTCCGGTACTTTGAAATCAACGAGAGTTTGAAAAAGTGAGGTCTTTATTGAACGGTTTTGTTGGAAGTGCCAAGTTCTGCTCTTTGCTAGTTTCATTCTCTCCTTTGGGAACAGCTGTCCCCACTGAAGTTTACCTGCAGAGAGCACCAATATTACGGAACGAGGACTCTGAACACTATGTCACGAATGAGTCTAAAATCCAAATTGCTTAAAATACTTCTTAAAATGCTTCACAGACATTCTCAAGAGCAATTCCTGCTGGCCCAGCTGTTTCTTGTATCATCGCAAGAATTACTTTGGTGGACGGCGACAGGCGTTTCCGCAGACTCTTATCCCTCATTCGTTCTCATAGCTTCCATGTCGGACACCTGATCGCTTCCTCATTGCCTTGAATCCCTATCCGGTCCCCAGATGGTTATAAGAGTTTTACGTCAGCATATCTTAACAGCACTAAAGTTGTGCATTTTAAGGCTGCTAGGCTATAATTGGATGTCGGATGCGGGAAATTCGTATACGCAGTTCTCCGTCAGAAATGCTTTTATCGCGGATGTTGACTGAATCAAAGGCTCTGCGTCTCCTTACCATTCGGTGTACTTGTCTCCTAAGGTTCTGAGAACGTGTGCCAATTTTCAATTTGGGATAAGCATTCAAACCAAATCGAAGTACTAGTCGTCGTATCTCCCCCGATTCTGCTCGTTTTGGCAGCGATAGGTAAATTCAGTCCCCTCATTTTTATCGGCATTCCCACCCTGTTTCATCCAGAGGCTTCTTGCAAACCGCAGCTTTTTTACCTCGTTGTGACCTCGTTTATTCAAGGTAATGGATCACTCGTCACACTTTGACCATTTGCGTAGTTTAGATTAGGATAGCTTGCGGATCTGCCTGAGGTTTCCCTTAAAAGTCAAAGCTTTTAAGCGGTTTACGATGCGGCCAAATAAAGCGGAGGCGGAAAACATGAAAAATCAGCTACACATAGAAAAATTTGATGAGGATAATTTTCATATGTGGAGTGACCACAATTCCTTTTCAAGCATTGTTCAGCCACATCTTCCTCGTGAAGTGACCACCTAATCCCATTTTCCGCTGTCTGCTAAGCCGAGGTTACAGCCATATCCTGGACCCTTTCCGAATAATTTATGGTACTGTGGTGCTTGAGCTAACAGTAATATTGAGGTGATGAAAATAGAGAACTCCGGAAAGTGCTCAGATCAGTGGTTAATTTGAACAGCTAGGGCCTCAAAAGTATTGAGGTATCGAGAAGTGCTGTTTTTGAAAAGTTAAAAATCCTGCTTCGCATTTTGAAGGAGGTTCGATGTTTTCGATATGCGGAAAGGGAATTTCCTGAAATTTTCATCTTCTGGAGCCCTTTTATTGAGCAGTGAGCTCATCTGAAGGCTTCCATACTCCTTCTCTGGCCCTCTTAGAGAAGAGGAGGAGCTTGCAAGCGAACCATCAGACCACCGGCAAACTTTGACAGCTGGAATTTTTGTACAATGTAATATCCATTACGATGTTTCTGCGAACTGGAAAATCCAGCGGTGTCTTGCTTTACTCCCTTTTTTAGGCCCCACCTTGTTCATATTTTCCCACGAGAGATCGTGTATGCGCCGGGACAGCGAAGCATACCGCCCTCGGCTGTATTCTAGCCCTTCCATCGTTCTTGTTAGGTTATGGTTGAGATGCATAAGGTAGTTCTCACGAAGTGGCTCTGTGAATCGTGCCTGCAAGAGCAGCTTTTTACCCATTTCGGGTTCTCTCAGAAGAGATAGAAAGGCACTCTTGCATGGAACGATGGCGCCGCGGTTACGAACCGCAAACGGAGCTGAGCTCGTGCACCACACTCAGTACGCACCCCTACCGCGCTTTGCACTCTACAAGCAAATACTAACGCTCATCGCGGCAGCAAAAAACTTGTCAGTTGAAATTTGTAATCAAACGCACTGAATGGTTCGGACATTGAATGTAGCAGGAGTTTTGGCCATGGCATCTGTCTTAGAGGTATTCTGTTTAAAGACAACGATCGGAAAGCGCTAATTTCTTCGTTGAGATTCAAAATATTAAGTTGTTTGGTCTTTTAGCTTTCTGCTACTGAGCGGTCAAAGATTAACATTTTTGCAGAATTTCTTTGAAACCGACATCCTTCTTTGACGAGTTTTAGAGATTAGCATATAAACAAAACTGAAGAAGGTGAAAAACAACTTACGTGCCCTTTTAGTTTTCGAGCGTTTCATAATTGAATCGAATATGAGCTCACGAAATTCGCTATCCAAGTATTTCTTGGCAAATTTCGAGAAAGAGCTCAATTAAAATTCGCTCGCCGAAACATCGCACATTTATGTCTTTTACAAATCAGTTATTTATGAGTGATGTCCTGAAATTTCTTAGGCATTTCATTCGAGAGTAAACAGCATATCTATGAGGGATTTTCATTGTCGATGTTAGACTTTCATCGAAGTAGCAGTTCTGCAGTCAGAGTTCCGGCTTCGGAGTTGTGGGGAGTCTGGTAGGGCTGTATCGGAATTGTAGCCTCGAGTATCAAGAGATTTCGGTGCGTTTTTGTACACTAGTATGTTTGGGAAGAAACTCCGGCGGATCCTTTTCTATATGTATTTGGAAGGAATCAAGAACTACTGTGTCATACACTGAAGTTTGCTTGCAACGCTCGTATTAATCGATTCAGAAAAAAAACCGAAAGCGATGTGAAAAGAAGCAAGCCTCTTCCAGGCATCAGACGTCTGTCAGACAAGACTATGGAATAGCAGGAAGCTTTCAACGATCATTTGGGTGTTGTCGTCACTCGTGTGAAAAGAGTTGGTGGAGATATTCAACGTTATGCAGTATCCACCGCTGCCTAACGTTGAAATAGGCCTCTGCATGGATTGTAGTGAGTAAACGCTGAGCTAGGAGGTTAGAAGCAATAAAACTGCGTTTTAGATAAAATAAAATAGAGCAATGTGCAGTTCGATAAAGAAGCGCTCACTTCAAATGCCAGCTTATCGATGCGTGAATGACCAGCACACGTTGCACTGTATTGCCGTTCAGTAGTGTTCAGATCTTCACGAAGAATAAGAGAAGAAGCTCGACGTTTCTGCCGAGCGTCTACATTTGCCATTGGGTATTCGTTGTAAACTCTAAAAAGAATTGGGCGGATGGACGGATAGCACTCGGATGAGGACGGATATTCGTTGTAGACTCTAAAAAGAGTTAGACGGATAGACCGATAGACACTCGGATGAGGACTAGCTTGTTTATAGCGTCCTGCAACACACCACACGACGTCTGCCATGTTTACTTATTGAACACTTTTATTTCGTGTGAAATATCCTCAGCTTCTCCCTTAGTCTTGCAAGTAATGCTGTAAAATGTTCAGGTGGTAGCGTGCATGCTGTCTTTCGCTAATTACTCTTTCTGGCATAGGCCAAAAAATCTCCAAGAAGATTTAGGAATTTCTCAGTGAGTGCAAAGTTATGAAGAAAAACTTACAGATCAGCAAGAGCTTATAAAGCTCATAAATTGGCAGTTGCAAGGATTATTGTTGGGCGGAATTTGACACGTTTCATCGAATAGGATGGTTACAAAGCAACAGGTTCAGACTGAATGAGTTGAGGCAATATGCATTTTTCCTTCCGCTCACCGAAGCCATCAGTCTCATGATCAGTCACCAACAGACGATGGACGTGCAGGTTAGTTGCCTTCATATTTCGGTCTATCTGCTCGATGGCACAAACTTCCAAAAAAGTTCATCGTTTATATAGCGCGTATAGAATGGAAAGCAAATCAGTGTAAAGTATGTGCCAATTTTCTTCCCGCTTGTGACTTCTATAACTTCCTTCGAGGTTGGTAGATTAACAGCGAAGGTGACGATATTTTGGTGGCCAGCATGTAATGAGCATTATGCCACTCGAAGTTTTTTATCTGTCATTCACTGGTCTTCGTAGTGAAGGTACTGAATAAGCAGTAAAAGATGTGCACGTTCATAGCATTGTAATAATCCACGTTAGAAATGCAGTGCAAACACCTCACAGGTGCAATGCAAACAAGCGAAAGCTGTTAAAGTAAAATCTGCATAAAATTCTTAGATGATTATTACGAATATGACTACAATATCTGTGTAATCATTAAGTGAAGCTGTGGATTTAAGAAGTTTGTGTTAAGTATCTGTCATTCAGTGGAATACATTGTAAAATGAATGATATTGCTCTTTCACTCAATGTTCTCTCTTCACCTTTCTTTCTCAAAAAGATCAATCTAATCGCCAGGAGTCTCTTTCACTGTCGAACACCGCTTCACATTTTCGTTTTCTGTTACTTTGGTTCTTATCAGCGTGAAATGCTTGCATCTGTAAGAAGTATAAATGGTAGTGCTTATTGTCTTATTTACTCTATCGATTAGCGAAGTTCTTTTCGTTTAAAACCCGAGCACATCATATTCGTCGCCCTCCGGGAGGTCACATTTACAGAATTAACACTTGTGTTGATTTCGTCTCGTTGTTGCATTGCAGCTCTCCATTTGGTCCACTTCAGACTCAAGTTCATTTCGAGTTCATTCTATTCCACGAGGCTCTCCAAGTCATTTAAATCAATTTCAGTGCAAGCTGTGAAAAGCAGTTCGCTAATAAAGCGCTTAAAGAATTGGATGATAGGTCACAGCTTCTAGAAAATTTTAAAAGGCTAGAGAGTTTAAGGATCCAGCAAGAAGTCTTAACGTGGCTGTATCGATAGATTTAACAAAATTTCAATCATAATTACAGTTATTGGGCTACACTTACAGCTAATTACAATAAAAATCTGCTTTCGCCAGAGGTGAGAAAGCATTCATCTTTCGAGGGCAAAATACTCTCTTCTGATATCAGTGATAGCAAATCGAGTGTAATACCTCTTCTGATATCAGTGATAGCAAATCGAGTGTAATACTTGTGATTGCACGAAAAATTTATACAATAATCTTTGTTTCGATTTTAAGGGACTTTAAGGAATTTGAGGTTTTAAAAGGGACTTAATTGTTTCGGCTCATTCATTGTTGACCTCAGCAGCTCAGGGTAATTCGACTTTTAAATCGATAGAAAAGTAAAATGTAAAGGCGAAATGTAAAGAAATTGCACCACACACTTCACTCTAAACAAAAAGCAAAATGTAAGGATGAGATTAGAGAGAGCTGGAAATGCAGCGAGAGGATACCAACGTAGAGAAAATCTGAAGTTAAAAACAGCAGAAAGTTCGAAAGATACGCCAAGCGATGAATTTTTGCTTATCACCATCGACCAAAAGCAGTCTTATCGGCCGTTTCATCAGCAGGTCTCTGGATGCGCCTTCATGGTTACTTTTTGTTCAGTGGCATTGATAAGTTGCCGTCGAATTATTTCTGTTTTGGCAGTCTTCACAGTCTATTAATGTGCAAGACTAATCTGCCGTCCCTCTCTCTCGCTTTCGGTCTCGGCGTCTTAGGAATTCAAAAGAACACTCATACTTTCATATTTAAGAGCTTTCAGAAGACTGGTACGGATCACATGATATGGAACGGTCGAGAGTGCGGAATGGACGAAAACTGTTGTCGGGAGCTGAAATTGTAGTATCGGCTGTTCGATGCAGTTGTTTAAAGATTCTGCCGGCTCTTCCCTGCAGTAGTTCGTCAGTTTCCCGGTGAAAAGGATTTGTGGGATCAGTTCCCGCGGTAATTTCAGGATGAGATTTCGCCTAGGATCCAATTATAGTCACAATCAACTTATGCAAACCTGAAATAAATATTAATATAGTCGGAAATTCCAAAAAAAGAGTCAAAAGAGAGCAAGCCTGATCAGATTAAACATCTGCTTGTCATTATAGCGTTGTGATAATGAGCGAACCAAAATTAGCTCACATAATGTAGCCCAGCTTAAGAAATATTTCAAGTAATGGGAGCGGTGTCCGTTATACGCTGTTTCAGATGAATATGTGGAACTTTTCGCATGAAAATCATAAGAGCAAGTGATTCACTTCAAACGTGGGCGAAGCCTATAATATGAGGGATATGCTTATGACTGTAAAATACGATGAACGTGTATGTTTATATCAGCCACATATATCACGAGAGATGTGCTTTAGATGAATTCGAAAGGGAGTCCATTAATAGACGTTTTGTGAGGGAAACAACGAAAAATATTTAGGTATGGAGAGCATTACTGCAACAGAGTCTGAACTTGTAAGCAAACGAAACGAATAATGAAGCGCTGTTGTGAGTGGATTGCAACCTCCACAAGATGACAGCGACGGCGGTGGCGCTGTAATCAGACTTCTTTCACACCCTTAATGTATGTTCGCGCTCTCTCATTTCCCTTTTTAACATCACATTGAGCTGAAGGAAGTGATTGGTGGGCTAAAATGGAATAAGTACTGCATCTTCAATTCTGTACTCATCCAAGCCTTTTTGCTAAAGACAACTAACCTGCAAGTAAAACAAATGCGAGCAGAGGTTCATTTCTAGCCGCAAAATACAGCACAAAATTAGTCGGTGAGGATCACAGCTTCTGTGATTGTCAGCGATGCTTGGAGGTTCATTTTTAACGAGGCGCCAAAAATAGCCGATTGTGTTGATTCATTTGAATAGTTAACTGATTTCGGATAGGCATTTTGAATCATTAGCGATTTTATGAATGAAATCGAACGATTCCGATAATCTGCCGAAACTTCGTTTTCTGTGCTTTTTGAAAAGAGCTTGCTGAATACGACACAAGATGGTTTAGACACGAATAAATCGGTCATCGCTGTTCTGAGTTGAAAGTGGTCGAGCAGTCGGGTGAATTGAGGTAAGTGATCTTTGTAACTCCTAATTTCTGACGGCGTTCTTGAGGCTCCTCAAGACAAGCTAACAGGGCCAAGGTGATGCACCATGCAGCCAATTACACTGAATATGTGACCGAACATTGTCTTTGTGAGGACGGCACATAATCGCATTTAGAATCACATATTCATGGGCGCGCTTTGTTCGGTCAAACATTCGTTTGATAAAACTGCTGTGAGAGGAATAAAACATATTACATAATGCATAAAACAGTTCATTTTAAGGCGACATTAGCGCAGATTTGATTCAGCGACTTCGCACTTTAGCATGTTCCCCTGTTTTGAGCATAGCGAAGACAGAATGCACTGGTTACTCAAGAACTTGTCGGTTGGTTGTCTGAAGAGAAATGAGAAGAGTGCATAGAAATTTTGCAACGTTTATGAGGGACGCCTAAAAAATCAAGATAATTCCACTAAAGTATGTAGAAAAAAAAAATTGACATATAAGGGTTATTAACAGAAATAACTGAATGCTCTTTACTGTTGTAGGAAAATCGTTTAGCTGCATTGGTGTTGAATTGAACTGCAACTTTAGAAGAGTGATTTACTGTTTCGGCTGTAACCAGTGCGGATCGGAATATACTATACAGTCAGTAAGAAATTGTTGAATGCAAAATTTCTTGTTTCTTACATAAGCATATCTATCAGAAGAATCGTACTGGTGATAACTTAGGAGCTCAGCTTATGAAAGAGGCAGATAATAAAACTAAAAAAAAACAGATAATAAAGTTCTATTGAGATCAGAGATACTCTGACGAGACTGTCCGTGTAATTTACCACATCGATCTCGGCGATAGTGGTACGTTTTCATATGATCATATGGTTGGAAGACCTATGTGTTAATGGAACAATAAAACGCAGGCAGCCGAATCACTTTTACATTCAGCAAACGGCACTTAATCAGCATTCTGCTTGTTTTATTGATAAGATAACAAACACTGTACGGAAATTCATATTAGGTGGCAATAATCGATTAAAAGAGAGTCAGCACATATCGTACAATTTGTCAGTGGATGGAGAATATCATTGATTCGCAATGTAAATCTACACAAAAATTTTTTACGGCTTTAAAAAAATAGGTGGAGCAAAGATTTAAGAATTTTCGTACTTCTGGATATATGCATGGAGCCTCTTAAAAAACGATCTTTGTAATAGTGCAACGCTGCATATCGAAAATCGAGGAAAACCGACGAGAGGCAAACTTCGTAGAAATGAGAAATCCATGGTGACTGTTGGTTTCTTTATTTTTCTTCACCTTAACGCAAGCAGTAATCATTTACTATGCAATATCCAACGACACGATCGCCATCGAATTGTGTTTTATAGAGGCAACTGCGAGTTTGGTAATAGAAGTACCTGGCTGGATTAGACGTAAGTAATGATTGTAGCATTAAAGGAAGCTATGTTACGTTTGAGGTTTAGTTTTCTGCAAAAACTGAAGACGTGATAGGCAACACTAATTCGAATATTTACGTTATTAATAAAGGAGCGTAGATATTCTGCAATCTCAGACTCGAGAGGTATTGGCTGTTAGCATTTGGACGAGCTGCTTATATTCAACTGCTGTCATCTGCATGAAAGTGCCAACGAAATCGACAGGCATTAATTGCAAGCTGATGTTGCATACGAGGAAAACTTGCCGAATTATGTGGCTTTAAAAATAAAGCACGGAAACTTTCTTGCATAAAATAAAAAGCTAACTGATTTCGGGGCCGGTAAACACACACGCAAAGGCAACAATCCCTCCAGCTTGTATCTCAAAGTTACAATCACAATAATGAAATGATATGTTAGCAAGGGGAGATTTTAATGATACATAAGGTAACTGAATGAACATGACGACTTAAATTCCCGTCGAAATAAGGTAAAACTTAAGAAAAAACGGAACTGATTACCTCACGTCTGAAACGTAAATGAAGGGAAGATTTCACAAAGCCACTAGACGGAAATTTTTCATATTCACTGATATGACTGTTCATATAATTCACGCAACTATTCTCCATTTCCTTCAGAAAATATCTCAACATCTTTCATCATCCATGATCAAATTACGCAGCAATGAAATCACACATATACAATGTGGGGGTTAATATTTACAAGGTTTAAGTCAATCAGCAAAATAACCGCAATAATAAATCAAATAGTTCTTCAACGCCCATTTCTTAATAACCCACTTCCATAATTACTTTAATTACTAGTAACATAAAGTTATTTAAATCCACAGATCCATCAAATCCAAAAACAACATCAATTTTAAGTGCAAGTAGTTCCGCCGAATGTGTACTCTGGAAACATTTCTATCTACACGTACGAGCAATGAATGGTAAGATATAGTGTCTACTTCATAGTACACCCATACAATACTGCACTATAGGCGTTGAAAGTGAGGTCATTATCGATTATGTATTACACAACTGCTACTTATGCTTGCGGCGGACCACTCCCCAAATCTTTGCTATTCCATTCACTCCACTTTCATCCAAAGAATTTTATCTCTTCCGTTTTTTTTTTTCTTATTTGCACCTACTTCGCTTAAGTTATATCAACTCGTTATATTTACTTCTTGTTTCTACATTTTGCCCATGATTTGTTATTGTAACACGTTCAGTTGTCGATTAACTTTCTACATTCAAATTTATATTAAGGAAAATTATTTGAATACTGCACTTAAGGCACTTGAATTTCATTTCATTTTCGTTCAGTCTTAGTTGCTCCTTTCGCAGGAGGTCGCTTCCCAGCTGTAAGGTTTTCATAGAATTGCGTCTACCCCTTTCTTCGAGCCTTGTCATCTCTCCTGATGCAAACGTTCCCACGTGACTTCATTATCTTCTGGCATCAAAGGCTAATCACCACGCAGTAATGGCATTAAAAAGTATGCTTTCGTCAATCTATCTCATCGCCTCATCGTTCGGAAATCGGCGCTGTTCTATTTGAAAGTGAGGAATTTCAAGGAACGATAACTAACCGTGTTGCCTTCGAGGTCAGGATGGAGGGGAACATTCGGCTGTTGTTTTTAGTATGCCAGTCAAGAATAACTAATCATATCAAGGAGAAGAGGTGGGATGGGAATCCGTTTTTGCAGCATCTAGTCAAACCACATCAACCAATGACTTATTGTGTTTGGGTCTGTTGAAGGAAAAGGAATTTTACAGCATGGGACGAGAAGTTTGAGTCGAATAAGATCCTCACACTTGACATGGAAAATGAAGATATAGCATAAGGGAGCCCACTGTAGAGAAAATTAATAACAAAGCTTCAAAAAGTGATATAATTTGACTTTTTTAATAAAATTAATATAACTTTTACTTTCGTAAATTCGTCGATTCCTACTCGCTCAGCTTTATCATTGAAAGGACCTAGAGAGTAGTGATGAGCACTGTACGCATATTCGATTTAGTTGGGTACAATCCGCGGATCGCCTACCTTTAGTCGAATCATGAAATTGTTCCATACGCCATATGCCGCAGTCGATTTCGTCGGAACTTTCTTAATTCATGGGCCGTGTTGTTCCTATAAAACTCGTAGCAGTCTCATCAGACTTACGGGCTGTGCGCCTGTAACCAAAGTCATCGGGGAAGTTGTCAGGTTTACGACCGGAGTGTGCGTAAACGAATTTGCCTCGAAGCACTGGCAGGTTGCAAACACTTTGCTCGCTAATATGAACTTAGAATAATGGCCTTACCTGCTCAGTCGAGCAACTCCGTGTTTTTGCGAGCATTCTACTTAGTGTTGAGTATAGAGAAAGTGAGGTAAGATGCAGTGATTCGGAGACCACTTGCTGCCTGTCAGAAAAACGCATCAGTCGAGGGAGACGGGGATTTCGCGACCGCTGTACTCTCTGTCGATGGACGGCATGACGGCATTTCCTGTCAGCCGTGGTAGCAGCCGAATGTGCTATGAATGAAGTTTCTGGCGATATTCGCTTCTAACGGCGTTTTTGTTCTGCGAGCACCTTTGCGTTGTTAGTCATCTCAGCCATTTTGTACAGATGCGTGACATCGTTAGTCCGTGGCGGGAGATGTGGTTGAGGGAAACTTCCATGTTAGGGATTATTCGGTGGATTTACTGAACGGATTTACCGAAGTGTTGGAGCGTTTGAGGCGGGAAGAGTAGCCTGAGAGAATAATGTTAAAGATATTCGCAATGCATGGGAGGACAGGCGCATTGACAAGAAACATTAGTCCCAATCTACTCGTTCTTCGCCCAAATCCGGCTTACAGTATGGATAACGTAACGAGTGGAGAAAAAATAAAAATGAATGATCCTGCAATCGTTCTATAAATTTTTTCATTGTTTATTAGGACACTTGCAAATATTGCTGATTTGCTTCATACTCCTATGTACGAGACATGCGGCCTGACACAACGTTTTGCTACGTTTTGCTCAATTGACATACCTAAGGAAGGCACTATCTATTGAGACTCAAAGCTTTTAGTCAATCAGGAATGGCTCGATGCTTCGCTGGATTCCATTGATTCTGCTTGCTTATACGAAGTAAATAAATGGCAGGGAGAGGTTTGGACAAAGATCTCAATGTGGAGATTTGCAAAGAGTTTTAGAATAAAGTTCACATTTCCGGCTAGGGTAATAATATGATGAAACTTAGCTTCCATCCAGGAAGAGTGTTGCCAATATTAACTGCTGTGTGTAAATCCATCGGAGATGTTAGGGTTCGAGAAAATAGGAGAATAAGGAAGAGGCACATTGCACGAGGAAAAGCAGAATTTGTCTTACAGCAATAACACTCGATGAAAATTGCATGAAACTAGCCTAGAACAAAACAACGTCGAACAGATTTTACTGACATGATATCGCGGAGATTTTATTGCGGAAGCCGACGTTTCAAGTTTACGAGCATACGTTCTGTTCCTTCCATGCGACGTTATCCCCACTTGAGAGAAAGGAACTCGAAGATAGTTTCTGGGAAGAACTGTTGCCAGTAAGAATGAATAGATGAGACAGTTCTTGCTTTTGTCAAATGCTGTCTTATTTCTTTCAAAGGCCATATTGAAACGATTGCTGAGGTTTCTTGGCACTCAGCTATCAAAAGCGGATAACAGCATTCACTTGGAGTCGTGGAAATCGGCAGACAGCTATCGTTAATTCAACAATGTTGATAATCGCATAACTCACAAACGGTTCTCATGCATGTGCGTAGATAGTGAAGACTGATAGTTTTGGGGAGCTCGATTAGCTGAAATGCTTTATGAAAGTTTCCAACTGACCAGGTTCGTTCAACTCTAGGAACGGATTCCATGAATCACAATTGTTGGAGTTTTAGATGGGCATTGACAGCGTTTCAAACAGTCGGCGCAAAATACTATCAGTTCATTTCATCCACTTCAAAAATGTCCTGAATTTGTTTCTAAATTCGTCTTTATTCTTATTTTTGACTTTATTTGTTCCGAAGTGGAAGAACATCCGAAAAATTTGAAATTTGCCAAATTTTTTGGACTTTAGCAGTAAAATCAGCCTTCGTTGCTCATATTTCTTGCCTGTCAACGTTTAACTTAGGAAAATTCCTCTTTCCTCGCATTGGAGAGTATATTGGATAACGGAAAAAGTTGTCTCCACGAGTATCCTCACGAGTAGCATTAGCAGAAGAAACGATCAAGAGAGATGTGCTTTGCGCTGAACCGCTGAAATATTCTTCTTCGCCATGACGTTAAGCATTTCTCAACATGCATAATAGAGGCCAAAAGTCTTGCTTGATAGTAATGTACTGTCTTGATAGTATGCTGCAGGCTTGAAGTTTCGGCAATTTGCAAGTTTTGCGCAGTTTCGTCATTTTTGCACAGCTCTTTTAGAAACAAAAATCCAGCTTTCCGCTACAAATATTCTGATTTTGAATTTTCCAAAGCGACTGAGAAGGCTACTGAAGAAGCGATATCCGTCGATATAGAGTGTTTTGAGAAGATTCTACGTTATCGTCGTATCGGATCTATGACTTTTTTATAAAGAGGAGACTTCGGTTCAAATGTTTTGTCTTTCAGCATTTTCACGTCACATAAAACTCATAATGATAGATGCATTTTGCAGTCCTCTCATTGCTCCCTTCTTGATGATAGCATCTGCAAATGCAGTTCCAAGTCTACTGTGCAATAATATCGTGGGATCGCTGAGATGCTTTGTTGAGAAACAATTTTTGAGATTAAGGCGTTCGTTTAAAACTGAGCTTAGCGATGATTCGTTTACCGAGGAGAGCACATAGCGTCCAAATATTTGAAAGTTGAGGCCACTAATGAGTCACTATGAGATGATTAAAAGGCTCGCGTTGACCGATAGTGTTTGCCGCATTAATTCTACTGCGCCGACAAGAGAGTGAAAAGTTTTCGCATTGAAATGCATCACCGTCTTTGTTAGGTGGCCGAGCAAGTTGCCTATGACTTTGAATTCAAGTGTTGATGAGAACTTTTGTTGCGCGGCAGTAATTGAGCGTTATTTATGGTTATTTTCAGCGGCAGCCTAGTACTCGAGATTTTGAATCACATGAATTGAATGGTTTGAATGACACTTATGTAGTCGCTTATTCACCATCTATCTTCCTAATTAGGAAGCGGCTAAATGCAAATTATGGATTTTTAAGAGGTCTCCACACAAGGACGTGATGAACAAGCAAGGACACTGGACAGAAATGGATAAATTCTTCGTTGAATGAGCGCATTTCTGGCGATTGTTCGGTTCCTTTCATGCTGACGATGATGGCGCTTCTTGTAGTGGTAGTTCAGAACTGTAAGATATTTCGATCCATCAGAAGGTGAGAAACAATTGCATTAGGCATCTAAACGAAAGAACAATATAAATGGAATAGAAATGGAAAGGAATAAGAACTGAAAAAAGTATGTGGGCAACATGAGATACAATTAGTACGGAGAGAGGGATGAGCAAGTGGAATGATAGCCTTATTCAGTCGAGACATTACTGAAAAAAGTGGCCATCAGTACAGCCCTCCTCATGACTTCCGCTATTACTACTCTATAGGTGGAATAGAACGGGAAAGGAATAATCCATTGTTCCACTGATCCATTGTTCCCATAATGTATCTTTGAGCGATTTTTGTTGCTGGGGGCGTGTTGCCAAAATGTGGGCCAATGCGAAATAAAGCAAACAATGTGAGTCATTGCGTCTTTGCCGTAATTAATATGCAGCAAACAGCGTTTAAAAAATGTGATTGAAAATGAACCAGAAAGAACCGGTTGTACGTAAGTACCAGAAAGTAGGAAAAAATCCTGAAGAAAAAATCATAGGGGAGCGAAAACTATCAGTATTCATTTCCTCACCGGAAACTAGGTGTAGAGCTCTTACTTTCCTCTTCCTACTGATAGGGCGGTGAAAGTTTGCTCCTCTCTCGTTTCGGCATTTTACCATTCTCAAATAGAAAACGCCTCTTTCTCGCAATAATGTTCATCTCTTATCACGTCTGCGGAAATTCAGTCGTGAATGCTTTCGATTAGCGATGCTGTGTGGATGTAGCTGCAGCTCTGAGCCAGAATTTGAATACAGTAGCAACAGTGGGTTCGGGTTCGTTTAACTGCAGCCCTCCTCTTTAAGTGCTGTCCCTAATTTTTTCATTCATTTCTCAGATTGCATCTGCTTTTTTCTGCCAATTTCCGCTTCCGATAGGCATATTGAAAGCCGTTCATGGATGTGCTTCGTTTGCAAATGTTTGTGGATAACTTTTGTCTTTGACTTTCTTCTGGAAGTCGCAGTATGCGCAAAAGATAGGGCAGCAAACTGGGATGTTTCAGTTTTAGGATAGTTTTTTTCAAAGGTCTTGATTGTTTTCTTTGATCTTTCTTCGATTCTTCGACCTTCGACTCGAAAGGTTTAGGTCCTCAAAGTGTTTCATTTCAAATAATTAGCAAAGGGTTGCAATTACAATAGTGAGGAAATACTTTCGAAGCAAAGTTCGAAGAACAAAAGTGTTCACTTCGAAACAGATACAGTCGTTGCTAGAGATCAGATTTAGTTATACTGAGAAGAGGTGTACAATATTTGTTAATTTTAAGCAACAACGCTCAGTGAGCTCTGTAACATCATAAGGTGGAGGCCGTTGCTTGAGCAGACAATAAGCCAATGGGACAATCTCTAGCACCTTTTTTTCTGTAACACAATGGTCTGAATTTCAAATTTTCCGCCTCTTTGTCCGAGCAGGTAACGTTTTCCTTCGCGATGTGTGGAACAGGGAAACGGTGGTTTTCCACAAGAGTGATCTCTAACATTAAATCGACCTCGAGTGTGTAATTTCAGTAAAGTAATATTTGTAGCAAGCCAACAGCTTCAAAATTCATAATAAGATTCGCTTCTGCTAATCATGCTCGGAAGCAATAGCGTATAGAACTTTGCAGATATTGGGGCCAGATGTATTTTAGTGGTAAAATGGGAGAGTTTCAGGAAGAAGCGATATGCAGTTTTTGCAACTCCATTTAACTCACGAACCTGTCGGGGCATTGCTTAAAAAGCGATTAAATCATGCCGGATGTTTGCATTTTCCTATGCAGTCGACCTATTCTTGTTGAATAACTCGTTTCTGAGATGCATCCGACCGATGGTGGAGCCGCTTTATTTCGCAAAATGTTAGTGCATTTTGCCCGGGCTGCAAAGTCTTCGCATGATAGCCACCAAATACTTTCCTTTGAATTTTGTGATTCGTAGGCTGCAAATGCTATGGCTTACATAGGTACGCATATTCATAATGGCGGGACATTGCGATTTTTATAGGTATTTGCCGAAAAAAGGCTCAGGAAGTGTCTGAAGTGAATGTGATGCATAGATTCGCATGAGGGGGACTTGTCTCGTGGGTTGAACCGAATTAGTGCTCTCCAGTAGGTTGAAGCAAGCGAGCACTGTGATCTACTACAGAGCGAGGTTATGACTACCGAATCGGTTGCCACATATGCTGCTAACTAAGGCTACGCTAGCGTTTTAAAACCCGTTAGACGGGAGAGCAAAGAGCAGTTCATCATTGCGTTAAAAGCGCCGCTTGTGAGCGTAGTCGAGTATAAACAAGTCACATCAGCTAGTACACAAATGGCCACCGCAGCAGAGATTTCACGAAAGTATCCCCTTATGTTTGGGAGTATGGGCTTGTAAGTATTGCTCTGCTCGTAAATGAACTGACCCTCGCCTCCTCAGCATTCAGACCTGATTGCGAACCTGGTCCGCTTTTTGATAACAAGGTTGGAAAGGCCGAGAGTCGTCGGAATGAAATTTAAAGGAACCATAGTTATTCGATGTGGGCATGTGTAGGCTGTGTATATGTATGTGCAAGCAGCAGTGCAGTGCCTGCGTGAAAGTTCATACATGTATGCGTGTTTGGTGTATACCGAGAAGCTTCAACTCACTAAAGGTAAAAGCAGTGATGAGATATAATCGTGGGTTGACCGACCAGAGACCATCTCTCAAATTAGCAGATGGGTACAGATTTGTTGTTGTTCACTGGCGAAATCGTTGTTGAGTACGAGTACAAAGCATCGTTTGCATGCCATATTTGTGCTGTTTTTTATCGATAATCTATCCAACAGCCCAGTGACTTAATTTACATCATAAAACATTATATGAGTTGCTGCCAAGGCCTGAAGTTTTAAAATCAATTGTTTCCAATGCTCGCGACATGAAGCTAACTTCAGATTACACTTCCATCGGTCACGTGCTTTGCTTTGAAACAGTGTCTTCTTTTAGCCTCAGGTTTCATAAAAGTCTTTGACATATCTTGTTAGGTAAGAAACGCATGAAGTCAAGAGTTTTAGGCAACCCATTAGCCATATCGCATTGCTTCGGCCAATCTTCCTCTGATTTGGAATAACTTTATTTTGTCAGCCATTACGATTTTCCCTACGGTTGGTGACATCGTATGCTAGAAGGAAGTAGTAGTAATTTGCTCACCATTGTGTAGAGTTATAAACCATTTAGCAGTCGAAGCATTCTTTTGGTAGGTAACTCTGTGGAAGTCATGCTCTGCATGGAAAGATGACGAGGTATGTAGGGTGGCCTGATATGTTGTATAAGCTTCAGACTTTCCTTGCACTCGCAAGCTGGAGTCTGGGATATGCTTTCACATATATGCCGTCGTTCTGCCAGTCGGGATATGCCGTTGTTCTTTCGTTTGGCGATCGTAGGGGCAGCTTGCTTCCGGCCGCCTGTTTTACCCTTTCCCGCATGCGTGCGCCGTTCGAACCACATTGCAGCGCCTCTGTCCTCATTGAGTTCTTAGCGCGCTTGCCCACGTTGTTTGTTGTTATTGCGGAATGGAACCCACTAGCAGCATTAGAGATTTCGTTCATCACCCACAATTACGGCTACCATCGTAACGTTAAGTGTTTGTAACAGCGATAGCCCATTTTCGATTTGCAGTTTTTAGCTGTCCAGTGTGCTTCCACATTTGTGCACCCCAACAGTCACGCAGCAGTGAAGCGTCACAACGCCGCAAAAGTTGTGCACCAAAATGTATTTCTTCATAGAAGGAAGCTAACTGCTCGCACAACTTGTTGTTCCTCGGCTTTCCAATATGTGATTATGAAAGGAAATGCTGAACGACTAAAACTGCGATAGGGAATCCTTGTTCTCTGAAATACATCCATATAATGCTGGAATGGAGCTACAACTTTAGAGGTAAATATTTCGATGAGACTCGTCGACGTTAGGAGTTTCATCAGTTTTAAGTGGGACGAGTAGCAAAGAAGCGTACTAAGTTAGGGGAAGGGTATCGCCTCTTTTTCCCTCTCGAAACTAGTTCGTTGCATATTGCTATAATGCGGCTATTCGACTAGACGTGGTCAGTGAAGTAAAATTTTGAAACTCGCTCTACTTTTACTCCCGTATGGGCAGGCGTATGTTTGTGATATACTTATGCAGAGAGAATCTATCGTTGTTGTTGTATGTGAAGTCATCGCAAATGAGTTCGGCTTATAAGTGGAGCTTTCTGTCATCTTTCATCATTGGGAGTGCATAACGGGCAATAGATATTGACAGTAGAATGGATCAGTGAGAAATCCTTCTGTGATTAGCGTCAGCACTTTGCCAAACCTGTGAGGCGTTGTACTCAGTTGTGGAACTGTTTCATTTGAATGTTCAGTTGTGGCGTTCCATCATATATATGTGTTCGTTAATGTCGAGCAAATGTTGTTCTCGTGCAATATAGAAGTGGTTGAAACACGAGATTTCCCAATGGGGTGCTGATTTTAAGAGTTGGTGTTAAAGTTCGCGTGTTCTGAGCATCCATTCCGAATGTAACGCGTGGTGGGGGAGCGAGTTTCCTTATTCATCTTTAATTCGTTTCGTGGAGGGAAATTTTCATTTTTTTATTCTCATTTCCTCTTCCCCCTCCTCTCCCACCCCCCCCCCCCCCCGGTCCCCCCTCCCCTCCATTTTGCAGTGAGTGCTGTTGGTGCATTTTAAATTCGCCACGGAATGTGAAATCCAGTCGCGTTCCCTTTTGGTTATTCTCCTATTCTTTTTGCTTCTCGAAATTCGTTTATATTTCTCCATTCTCTGCCGGGTTTTTCACGTTTATCATTTGTTCTCCTGTTGCGTTTTCTGCGGCTTTTATCGATTCGCGCATGACGTGGCTTTTGTTACAAACAGTTTGGTCATGCAGTCATACATGCGTCTGATGGCATATATTGTTGAGATTGCTCACAGAAAGATGTCAATGCTTCTCCAAATCATAAAAGAAGCGTTGTTCTTAGCGCGGTAGCTCTCCAATACGTGGATCGTTCCAAATAACCTTTTTTTGTGAAGTTCCTTCTTTCATCTGCAGGAATTGAATTGCCTGGAGTGTGTTTGATCACTTATCATAGTTAACGTAGTTTGAAAGAATCAGTAATCAGTAACCAGTAATCAGTAGTTACCTTGAATCAATGGTCCCTATCCTTCAACCAGATGGAAGATCCCATCCAGACATCGCAGGAATCCGTTCTGTTATTCAGTAAAAGCATTAGGAAAATGAGGAGCTATAAATCAGGTCGCTTTTGTCACAACTTCGTCTCGAATATTTTTGGGTCGAAATTTATGATACTCTGTAGCTGAAACACTTACTAAAATTTCCTGCACAATAAACTATTGTAACATCTACTTTGTGGTGCGTATTGATGTATGTTTTCTTGCAAACAAATACCGCCAACGTGCGTCATAAAAGTGACACCATCTTGCATCACCGGTTCATATCAGTTCCTTTCAAGCTATGCCGCCTACTTCACCGCTACGACCGCACCGGAAGCAGCTTTCGTTGAGAGGTTAGAGGTGTAAGGAACGATGTTGTTTCGGTGAGATCTGGTTAGCAGCACAAGCATGCTGCCAAAAAAATTCCCCTCTTTATCGAGTGTATAGGTGGTGAGAGCTTATGTGTAGATATCCTGCGTAGCTTTTCAAATTTGAAGGATAAGCATATCCCAATGAGCGAACAAAACACTTCAAGGATTCTTGATTTAGACAACACGAAAGGGGATTCTGTGTTTATGAAATTGAATATGATAATGGCACAACTGTTTTATTCCTTCTGTATTCTTCTCTCCTAAGCGAATAGAATTCTTATGATGATATGATGCAAAGGAAGGTTTAGCACCGCGACCCATACAGTCTTGCCTTGTAACCATTTGCTCACGCTGAGGAGGGATTCTGATTTTGTCTCACTTCGCTGACGTATGTACAGACCACCAAATCATCCATGCCTATGCCTCTCTGTATTTATTGATTATTCCAGTTCTTTTCTTGTGTGGAATTTCTTTCTCTCCCGTTCTTTTCCATCTTTTATGTTTTGTCTGGTCTGCTACACTGGGCTGGATTAGAAATGTCATGGAGGTTTGAAAGGTGAAACTGTACAACGCTGGATGACAGCTTATATCTGCTGCTTTTCGCATCAGCAAACGAGGAGCTGCTCGATTCCATGCAGCGATATTGTGGAGTCTGAATTTAGGATTGAAGTAACTCAGCATCCAGCAAGTGGTTTGAAGCGTTTTCAAGGCATTCTTGATTCTTGACTTGCATTTATGTTTTAAAATTTGGAAAGTTTCCTCTGCAGAAGCGAGCCAAGGTTACAGAACAATGATCACGTCTCTAAACCACTGTTGTCTAGCAAATGCATCGATCAAAGAACTCCATTTGAAAGTGCAAGATTCCTCATTGCCACTTCCGATTTTATGGATCATTGATCATGTTTCATACAAACAGCATGTGCTTCTTTTCGTTGATTACGCAACATTCTTTTATCGATGCAATCCCATTTCTCATGAGCTTCATGGAATGGCAGCTGAATAGTGCGCGCATTGTTTCCTCTATATCAACAACAAAACAGTGACAACAAGAATCCTTGCAAAACGTCCACAGCCCTACGTCTAACTACTGTACAGAAATCTTGTGTGGATATTCTTGTCTTTGGTCGAAGGACATTCCTCTGAACGTAGTAAGAAATATGGACATTCGGTCTGATGTGGCTCAAATCCGGACGTTCGGTTCGAATCGTTGTTAGCATTTGTTGTCTTCGAGCGGATTTCCTTGGCATAACATGAAGCATTATTATTATTCTCGTAAGCAATCTTCGTTCTCCAGCCTTAACTCTCATCGCTTTCAGGGCTATCCAGATTGCCCATCCGCATACTTATGAAGTTTGTAACGTCCGTCAGATGTTTGAAGTAATTCAAACGTAAATTAGTTCACGTGTGTAACATCAGATATCTGAGTGAACACACGAATTTTAGCAGAGGAGGAGGCTGACAGTGGCTTGATGTATACTTCCAATCGCTTTGCGCGATTCTATGTGCTTATTTCCGAAGTGTTGATCATGTGTAGAGGTAAATGTGCCCCTACTGGAGAAGTGGACGATTTTTGGGGGGCGGAGGTTGCGCTTTTCCGAGTGATTTTGTCCGAAAATTGCTTTGAAGTTTCCCGCTTTCTTTGCTTCTACCATGTTTCTGATGTCCCGACTTCACTGAATATCCCAAAGTTCCCCTGAAAGTTCCGAAACCCGGAGTAGGCATGTGCACATATTGCTTACGCTCAAAGGCCTGCTGTAGCACGCACGCGCTCGTGTGTATGCAGTGGCGTGGAGTGGCAAGAGCCACGTGTCGCAACCAAAGGTCGTCTGCAGCACGAATGAGCACGCCGATCAAGCAGAGGGCGCGGCGCGCATTCGCTCCTCAATGCACATCATGTGAGCAGTTTAATTTTAGCGTCATGGGATCTCACGATGTTGAATTCAGCTTGAGGACAGCAGTGAATGTTGCTGTGGGTGTTATATAAGACGTGGATCTTTGGAGGAGATTTCTCAGTTACCCATTGTCCCAAATGACGCCAAAGTGAGCTGGAGATGCGGGTTGTTTTCATGTTAACAGGAAGGTCGATGTTTGAAAACGGAAAAACGCACACAGCCTTCTAATCTAGAACGTATCAACAGGAATTGGTCACCTTTAGGCTTCAAATAAGGGCGCAAGAAATTTTCCACATCAATATTCTTCATAGTGCCATTGAAACCTAATGGGTATTTCGGAAACGGTACGCCATTAACAGGCATATCTTTTGCGAAAAGAGTGCCACCTGGTAAATTCGCTCCAAGGTTTGCCTCACCGTTGTTTTCATGGGCGGTGTAGTTGATGAATAATACCATCTGAATTAAGTACACAAGGAATTGCTGGAAAGTAATGGGAAAAAGGGTAGGCTGTTTCATTGATGAATAATACTCTTTGATTGGGATCATCCTGCTGGAGATAAAGAGTCAGGAGAAGCAAACGCGTATGAGCGGGTCATCACCGGCGCTTTCACCTTGTTCCAGTGAATCTTCATTGACAACTCGGATTATTGGCCTTAGTAAGATCTTCACTAATGATTTTGTCTTCTGCGTGTTCAACTTTTTGACAACAACTCCTCTGTTTAATTGCTATTTAATCGTCACTGAATTCTTCGTTAACCGTGGTCCGGAAACACGTTTTGGTTTGTGCAATGTGTCAGTCTCACTGGAGAGTATACATCGCCGGGCTTTTATCTTTGCTCTTTTCGGTAACCGGTTATCACAATGAGCTGACCTGCAAAAGTGTCTCATGGCAGCCACTCTGGCGCACTTTTCCCTTGTCTAAAGTGGAAAATGTGATCATTTTCTATTTCAGACACATGAAAGCAGTCACTAAATGATAGTAAAAGTTTACAAACTGTTTCATTGCTGTATCTGTTTGAATACTGTCAGAGATTGAGGTGATGGCGAATTTAGGAATTCTTCCAGTAGATGCTTAATTGAGCTCGGAAACCTATGGCTATAACAATATCGTTATACGTTCGCCGTTAGCGTTGTTCGCGAGGTTTAACTGTTTAGGTTTCATTGTTGCGATTAGGGTTCTTTTGCTGTGAGCAGCACTTGATCTTTTTTACGGCTATACCAAAAGTTGTGTTGCTGAAAGTCTCATTTCGTGCTACTTGTGCTGTTCTCATTCAATCATTCTCTTAGTGAAATAACCAACTACGAGGTTTTCATATTCGCTATAGCGTGTTTTTCGAACTTATCACTTGCTCTTTTTCCACATATCTTTCATTATGGGGGGGAGGGGGATTAGCACATTGAGCAGCAGCATGGAAACACTGCTCAGATTTCGATTCAGCTGCTGCAGAGAGTTACTGAAGCGGAGGAAAAGTTATCATTTTTCAAGAATTGCATTGCGTCGTTTCATTTCTATTCAATTTTTGACCTGCTGTGTTGTTAAAGTGTATTTACGAGTACCTCAAGTAATGGATATGAGTTGCTTCAAAGTTATATCTGCTTTCGATTGCCGCTATGCTTGTAACTGCGCGCTTATTCTTTCACTAATTTTCTTAGAGTTTCGTTGCAGTGTCTTTGTTTGTTGGCAACTGGGGAACAATATGACTGAAACGAGAGCCTTTCACAAGTGCTCCTAGAAGCAGGAAAAAATCGCAAATAGTTTACATATATACTTGCTGAGATTTTCGTCAAAGGCGTCACTATTTCGTATGGGGAGATTCCTATTAAGCACGTGTTGAAGAAGTGTGACTTTGGCAAAGCGTTGGTGGATATTGCCATTTACAGGTACGCGAACTTCGATTTCAGTAAGACTGATTTCTTTCCGAGTACCTTTGAAGAATATTCGCTTCATGATAACTGCACCAAAGCATAAATTCGCTTGAATCGGCTCACAGCAGGAGATGTTTTCGCACGTAAGCACTCTTAGGGCCATCCATTGCGGTCATACTATCTCCCAAGCTGTTATAGGTGCTTTTTGCCTGTTCGAAGCCGCAGCGTTGGTGACAGTTGGAGGCTCCGCCAGTTTTCATTATCTATCTCAGAGCGCATTACGCGACCCATTTCCTTGACCTCATTTTCACTTACCGTCACTTCTCTTCTCCTTGCATATTTAAGCCGTCGTTTCTCTTCGAGTAGTCTGGCGTTCACCTTTCCGTACATTCTTCAAGTGCACGGTTACTTAAATTTTTCAGTTATGACAGCTTTATGACAAAGTCCTATTTTCGGGGGTTGTTCCTCCACATCGTATTTTCTTTGGCTTGCGTAGAAATTTCCGATTACGGCCTACCTCATCACCTCAAAGACAGTGCGTTCCTTCTCTTTCTCATTTCATTTACCCTCTTCTATAATGAAATTTTGGGAATGACCTATCGCATTATTGGTCATTGTCGAGAATATGGAGTAAAGGTCTCCCAGTAACGTTGTGAGGTAAGTGGGTATTCTATCGACCTTCAGCGAAGTCGGGGAAGTGAGTAGAAGGGTTATTTTCTATTTAGCGGTATACATTCGTTTTGCAACGTGCATGCTTCGGGACGTTTGTTGGGAGAATCAGTTCTACAGGGTGGTGCAGTGCCTTAAATCACGGTCTTATGGAGGATGATTTGATCAAAATATCTGTGAAACTCCTTCCACAGATGTCGATAAGGGATTGAGTTGTCCAGCGCTTCGAATGACAGACTGTGGACCGTCGATGTCGTCCCGAGCGGAATGGTATTCGAGATTATGAAAATATCACTTACTACATCACTTTGGAGCGCACCAGCCACAGTTGCAGAGGGCGTCTCAATTACCCTATGTACACATAGGAAGACCACCACCTATAGAGGCCGTGCAATTCGCCTCATTTTCAGTATAGAGATGCTGAACTGAAATATGTGCTCGACTCAGGGACCATTCGATGTCATCGTTTGTGGCGTTGGTAGCATGGTGCTATTGTGTTTTGGTTGCACTCGTCAGGTACACGTGGTGTACTTTCAGTTTGGTGTGTCTGTCCTCTGCACTGTGCGTCAGCGTCGGCGTGCGCGATGCATCGACGCTGTTTACAAGTTGTTGCATGCAATTGTTGCTACATTGTTGGCAGATTGTTGCTGTTGCCTTGTTGGTTCTCACGTTTCGTGTGCAGTGCTTGATGTTTCGGACTGCCGAGCTATTTTTGCGTTGGTGATTTTGGAAGTGCATTTAGTCGCCGATTCTATGATTAGTTTCAATTCAACAAATCCACAACCGTACAAGTTGGCGCCTGGACTAACATCATAGTGCAGTTTAGCCCTTCTGGAATACTGGGTGTTAAAGAGCTGTGTAAGAGGCAGTTTAAAGATGTTGAGTAACCATTTGAATGTAAGGGGAGCGCAAAGAAATGCGTGCATAACGGTTGTCTTCCTGAAAGTACACACTTTCTGAGCAGAGAACTTTAAGATTTAACGAAACAGCGAGATCGTTCCAAAGGTGTTTCGTCAGGAAGGTAAAATGGTCTGTATAAACCTTTGCAAATTTTTCCCTGCCTAAGTTGTACTTTCAAGTTTATCGCCTTCTGAATTGGCCTTTGACACGAAATGCTGATGAAATTGAAATGACGCAAGAGGTCGTAGAGCAGATAGAACGAAGCCGTGATTCGAAATGTCGGAAACGGTGGTCGAGTAAAGGCTGCATTTCATTTGTTTTTATCCAATGAGCGCACTTCAATCATTTTTATAATGATTGCGCTTCACTCATATGGAGACCGAGCCCAAGCTGAGGACTTGCTAAACTGCATAGCGAACAAGAAGATGCATCCAGTAGGTCAGTCTTAGAAGAAGAAAGTCCAAGTGAAATCCATCCACATTCTTATGATAAGGGTAGTCCGCTCAAGGTGTGCTATAGGAACGCATTTTTAGATGCGAGATATGGGGACTTAGAATTCTCCTGAGAAAAGAGTTGGAGGCATTGGAGAGAAGGTGTTTAACACGTGGGATAATAGTTCCAGCACCAAAAACAATAGATTTTAACAATTCAGTAACAGTAGTAACGTGGTTCGAAGATAGCAGTAGGCGGAATTCGCCTTAATGTTTCACATGAACAGGTTTGTTGATTACTGCGATATTTTCGAGGAAACCATGATGGCAAGATCGAATTTATGCATACAAATGGCGCATAAGTGCCAACATAGGTCTCAAGAACTGTGCCATGGCGCTAGCACCCGCGATGTGAACTCTCTACATCGTGAGCATTGCGAGCACAAACTCATTTGTTCCAGGCATTCGAGCTACAGCATCCAGCCTTTAGTAGTTGACTGTCGGTGAAGCAGGCACAGTAACGAAAACTGTTGGACTGCTGGATCGTGGCAGAAACACTCTGTTGCGCAAGTAACGGGTACAAATTTATGTAATGGAAAGAGATTTATGTGACGCAGCTGTCTGTATACGCATGTGCAGAAGTGGAATGATCACTTGCTAAGAGTCATCGCCTCACGCTATTTAAAGCTTGAAATTGTATTTGCACAAAACATAACTGCAAAACGGCACTGGCAGATATGTTTTAAAAAAAGTGCAGAGGACGCTCGATTTTTGATATTTTGGGTTTTGAAATAAACGAATTTTCGACTGCTTCGGGAATGAACGTGAAGTATGTTTGGCTGAATGTAAGCTGCAGTTGAAACCCTCTGATGATTTAATGTTTAAGCAGAGTTTTAACGGTTTGAGGTCTTGTCGAAATTCATTGCTGATGTGTGATTCATTCTAGTGAACCTTTGCTAGCAGTTGATTTTAAGTGTTTTAAATCACTTATGACTTAAGAAGTGCAACTTTTTTTGATAGCCGCGACAAGCACACATGTGGAGCGTGTTTGATACACTTCATTTCGTATGATCGCTAAGGGTCATTCTGCGCTGAAGGCCGGGGAGCTCGGATTTTCCAGTTACGCTAAGGGTCATGGTTTCCAGTTACGTTCACTATAAATCATTATACATAGTGAACGTAACTGGAAAGCAAAGTATTTTAGCAGAAAAAGTAGGCACACATTTTGACTCTATCAAAGCACGAACGATTTCAAAAATATGGAGGTATTGAAAAATACATTCCCTTGAGAAGAGATATTCTGGCAGAGTTCATTCGGCCGTGTGTTTCATTTTGCGCCTCGATCTAATTACCGAACTTCCATTCTATATAAGGATTACAACCTGAAGCGCACGTTATATGGTTACGTTTAACGATTTTGCTAAGATGCACTAGAAAGATGCATAATGCCTGTGCCATTGCGTTGAGATGTGTCCTTTCACTCTCACCCTATGCATGGTAACGCAGAATCCTGAGTTATCCTTCTGGATTCCAGTTTAGTTGTATTACATATTTGTTGCAGATTTGGCGAACCTTTTTGAAGGCTGAGGTGTGAATAAGTGACGTCAGCATTTATGCGCCCATCTTGAACATTTCACGCACCACCCATCCATAGAAGTGTGCTTGCATTTTCTATGCAGACTGTGTAGACGATGCATCGGGCCCTGTCAGATTCACTGACGTTTTGGCTTACAGCAGTATGCAGCAACTCTTAGAGATCAAAGGTTATGGGGAGAGTAGCGTACGTGAAATAAGAGAACATTGCTCTCCTAAAGTACGTTCTGCGTTGACATTAATATTTGATGGGAAATAAAAGACTCGACGATCAACCGGATGGTTCGTAGTGGAAATTGAGTGAGACATTCGCTGCCCGAGTTGTGACTGATGAAGTGCATTAATTTTTTATTCATCGCCTATGTAAGAACAGCTATAGTAATAGTTAGATTTACCACTATAGGTATCGAGCGAATGCACCAAACGTGAACATCATGTTGCCGAAGAAGATCTATGTAGTTGAAGTGTAGAATTAGTCCACATCCTCTCGAGCATTCCTCGTACTCGTTGTGTGCATTAGAGAATTGGGAGCGTGCTTCCAGTGTTTTAATATTAACAATTTAATCGGCGGAACTCACAAAGTTCCTTGCACGATAGTGTTCTCTCTAGCGTGATTGTGGCCTCTCTCAAGCTGTTTTGTCTAATGCAATAGAGCAGTTCGATGCGGAATGTTGAGAAGATTTTTGATATTTTCATGCGTTCGCAGTTTGTAGCAGTGACGTAGAGGCGGGATTATTTTAATGCGCTTATGCGAGTTTTTCCAAAGGCATGTGCATATGGAACGCTAGTTATCCTGTGTTTCCAATTTTGCAACTGCAGAATGAATTTTTGCGGGAATTGTTCACGTGGCGAGAAAGGGTTCTCGCCGTAACAAAGCAAAGAGGCGCGATGGAATGTCGAAGACGGTTTGGCGGTTTGCATGAAGTGCCACGACTGGGCGGTGTTCAGCCTCAACAATTTCACTCTCAAGAAACGAACATAGACTTCTCAAAAGAAGGGAATCTGATTTTTCCGTTCCTCTCCCGGATATTTTTTCGATCCTTTCCAACGAAAAAGTGGAGGGCTTTGACGATGGGAGGAGTCCGTCGAGAAACTGTGATAACATTCCTGTTCGACATTTCATGGAACGCGACTCAAAATCGAATTTGGTTGCTTGATTTTTTTGCAGCCGTCGGTTGCCATAAAACGCAGTTCAGCGTGCATACGATCCTCATTGCTGCACATTTTTTGGTCGCCAAGTCTAATTATCCACTGTAAAAGATATACCTGTCATGTCAGCCTTGTTGGCATGTATTCCCAGTTTGTTCCATCAGGGAGGTCCCTCACGATTGGTAGGAAAATTATTTTAGTAACGGATCGAGTAGTGCGCGCATGTAGTTCCTCATAAGTTAGGTTTTTGCAGTTTCAGTTCCGCTTGGAATAAATTCGTATTTTGGATTCTCAAACGCGGGTCTTATACGTGCAAGTCTTCGTGTTATTAAAGATATCGTAGGGGGATCACTGTTTCAATTTCCAGATGTTTCCGTGTCGTGCTGAGCTCGTTGATGTAACCGTTGCTGCTGAGGATCGTGTCGTGAATGACCCACTACAGCGAAAAAGGAAGCGTCTTCGAAGGGATGGCGTGATAAAAATATCACCGAATAAAAGCGCCCATTTTCATTTAATTGGCGGCCGCCTCTTTTTTGGCCTTTTAGCCTTTGAATATTGGTAACGGTGTCAAAAGTACCTCATTCTGCTGTTCAGGCACCAGGTCGCCCATTGTTTGCTTGAACACATCGTGATCAGTTCGCTCGCTACCGCTTTTCTGGAATGGAAGTCGCTCTTCGCTACCGCCTTTTGCTGCTATTCGTTGTTGCTGTTGCTATTTGATTCGGCCATGTTTTGCTTGAAACGTTGAAGTTAGAGCTTTAGTTGAAGTATCGCCACGATGGTGAACAGCACAACTGAGGAATCGGACAGGTGATGTGCTGTGCAGATTGCATTATCGAACAGATGACAGTACAAGGTGAAAGGTTGGGCGAGAGTGTGCAACACGGACTGAAGTATCGGGCAGATAATATTTATCACAGGCTGAAGTGTTGGACAAATGAATGTAGCATAGGTTTCCGGCCACCACTGGAAGCTGTAACAAATTTTTTGCTTCACGATCGATAAATGTCGCCAAAGACACTTTTGTCATGGATTTTTTCAAGAGGCCTTGTGAGCTTGATGGTGTTGAAGTCTGAATGGTTACCTGCATAACCCAGTTGCAATAGGCAGTTTTGTATGTACGATATCAGTAACACGGGTTTGTGATGCCATTTTCGGTCACGTATTCGATCTAGGTGAGACCGAACGGTGCACTGGAAATGAGAGCGGTGTTGGCCACGGATTGAAGACTTTTTACGGTTACCATAACGGCTACTGCGCTCACGAAAGCGAGAAAGGAAAGAATTATCTCACTGCGTCAGTAACGTAGGCGCGTAGCTGTTAAAGTTCTTCATGTGGGTTCTTATTTCTCTTTATTCGATGTAGTGTTTACGGATATATGCATAAGAACGCAAAGTGAGAGCATCGAATGCGAGCGCGTTTGTGCCGAGTGCTTCAAAGTTCATCCTTTCCAGCTGGTCTGCTGGGCTTCGCTCTTCAAGCAACTTACAGTACGCATCGTGTCGACGCTTTATCGATGGCTCTGTCGATGGTTTTTGTGCGCCGATCTCTCTGTTTAAGCAAGGCACGTTTCATTCTTTATTTCAATATGCAGAAATCCTATAACGGCTATAACTGTTAGTGGGAGGTTTATTCGGACAGCCGTAGGAACGAGCATCGAATATAACAATGAAGATCAGATGCTGTTGAAAGTTTCAGTTTCTACTTAACTCTGTCGGAAAGCTTTTGGTCTTTTCTGAAATTAGCTGACGGATGTCCGTCGTTTTGTATTACCAAAGAGGCGGGCAGAACACATCAGTGTGATAGGAGTAGGGAGGATAAGGTTGGCTGGCAGCAGTTTGCAGTAACGGAATTAGGGCATTGATGAGAGCGTAGTTTTTTCGAGTATGGAAGGCCGATTTTTCTTTCAAAATTTGTAGTGAAGAAGTTTCTAAGTTTACAGTTACCTTTGCCTGTTTGCATTGCTCATATGTAATAATCACTGAAACCTCCCATGTACAATTCATCTTCCAAGGAAATATGCAATATTGGGCCATCATCGTTTCGTTCTATGGATCTCTTGCGCTTGGTTTGCTCTTTCTTTAGCGTTTTCGCTAATTTCTGTTTCGATTTGACGAGGAGCCTCCGGGGAAAGGGGAAGGGAGGTGGAGAGAATTAGGGACGTTGAACTCAAGTCCGTCCAAGTCCGAACTCTCGCTCTCCTGAGTCCGTCTCTTCGCGCTATAAACTTTTTCGTGCTTTAACAGTCTTCTAGTGATTTTTTGTAGCTAGAAAATTGCAAAACGTGTACGATTGTGCGCCTGTTGTTGGATCTCGTGACTGTTATACTTTTTTCGATTTGTGCACTTCAAGTATCCGTCGAAAAAAAAAATTTACACGTGTACATATTGAAAAGCTGGTGGTGCACTGCACAGGCTGGACAGTGGTCGGATCTGATATTATGTGACTGATTTTTATATGCATGCAGGATGGGTAGGAAGTCACCACGAATTATTTTTCATTCTCCTCAAATTTCCATTTTGGATCTCTCTCTGAGACCTCATTCCCACTTCCCTCAATGCCAGTTTAGGACACTTTTGCTTTTTGTATTTCTGAATGAATTGATACTCACTCTGTCAACTTTTAACATCCTTATTGGTGATACTCCGTCAAATTGTAAAAGAATATTGTGTCATCGATTTCCTCAAACCTAAGCTTTTTCCTTGAATTTGTTGTTGCTTCGAAGATCCGCCCATCACCAACCAAAAAGAGCAATTTCCTTCCGTCTACATCATATCGGTTTTCTAAATTCTACAAGGCTGCCTCTTATCCTCTACGTTCGCCACACATGTGTCATTGGCTTCGGTACATGCGAACGATCTCATCCAGGGTGCGTGACGAAAATGTCTATTGGATATATGGTAGCACTTCATTCATCACTCGTTGGCCGCAATTTTTTTTTTGCCAAAATTCTGTTGGAACTTACTTGCTCAGTCGCGTTGGTGGCTTCGATGCCTGGTGGTAAGTCGAGGAGCGGCTCAAGGCTCAGTTAAAGTCTGTTACGATATCGTCGTGTAATAACTTGAACCGATGGACTCGCTCGTTCATTTAGTTGTAGTGCTCATGTGAACTGGTCGTTTTCAGTCAGTCATCTTTTTACTTGGCCACCTCACCAAAAGATGTAATCAGACGGCATGTCAGCGGGGGCAGTCATTTATTTAGTTGAAGAAACAGCTGAATTTTTGCGTTGCGTTATCACGTGAAGGCCAGTTAATGAGCGCAAAATGCTGTGCGAGTTTATTCGCTCAAGTTTAGTTCATCTCAGTATGTCTCCAGTAAGTCTGTAGGTTTTGCTTTTCTTACCGCTTTGCTTATTTCTTCGTCTTTAACTTTCTTAGAGTTGTCTTCCTTTGCAGTCCATTGATTTTTCTGTGTAGTAACCTAGGTATCTATTATTTTCTCATTACGTTCTTCGAATTGTCATGTATACGTAGGTACCCTATACATGCACGTATATGTACATATTATATATATATATATATATATATATACCTTATGGTACCTAAAATTCAGCATCGTTAAAATGTGAACTCTTGTACTCAGGGTGCATACTATCACCCGATCAAAATATGTTTCGAACAAGGAGCTAGGCAAGTCGAAAAAATCACTGCAAACGTAGAGCAGTTCTCGGTGGGTCGATCATTTTCGAGCAGCTTGTTTTGCTGCTTTTGCTATCCCATATCTGCGTCGGCATACTGTGGTTACCCCAGTGAGGTATTCGCTGAGCCACACGTCAGGTTTCCCTTTTCTGAAAAATACTTAACGATGTAAACATTTGGAATTACGATCTTGTTCATCAGTTCACTAATAATTACCGTCAAGATGGCGTTCGCTGGTTTGACAAATCTAAGACAGCACTTGCAACACCACCCATTCTTTATGACTTCCGATGCGTTAGGCGATATAACTGAAAAAGTCGGTGTACTCTTAGTGGATCGTCATTTGCACGTGACTTGGACTATCGAATTAGGAAAAACCTCAGTAGTACGATGGCGCGTTTCACGTGCTAGTACGCTGGTCACGTTTCAGCTTTTGATCATAAAATGAGCCGACAGATTTCTATAGGTCATTTTTTGAGCAAGCGTTTGATCGTTCCCTTCTTCTTTCTGCCATGCTTCGTAAGGTTGTCCGGCAAGTGGTGAAGGTTATGCGTGCCTTGAAATCTCAACTTCCGATATTTGTGGAAGAAATGCGAATTGCGGGAATTGCAGTTGGAAAGATTTTTGTCTTTTTTGCTTACGATATAACCATTCCTCAGAAGACCAGTCACTTTTTAGTAGTTCTATAAAGTTGGATCAGAAGTCTGACATCCGAACTTTTTTCCTTTCCCACAACATCGGCCGTGCTTCGTGGTGACTCTTGCTTCGAAACAGGTCTACACCGTTCCGTTCTTCATTAAAACAGTGGGCAAGAATCGGTCATATGTGAAGTATATAAGACTCATAGCAACCGACAACTTCTTATCGTCTTGACCGCGGATTATATATTTTAGTTGCATTTCTAAGTTGACTGAGGAATCATTTTCTCAGTCCCCTGTGATGAATGTTTCAATGGTGGAGGTACTACCAGGGCCGACGAGTAGAAATCCTTCTCAAAACATCTGTTTGGATCAGTTTTACGGTCACCGCACTGATGCAAAAAAGTATCAGGGCTTGGAAATTTTTGAAGACGCTCTGAGAATAAAGCTTTGTCCGCAGTTCTAAACAAGGCATTTTTTATTTTGTACTCCAAGAACGGCTTTGAGGTCACTGCTTCCTTGCAGAACCGCTTGCAGGCTTTTTGGAAAATTGCAATTGTGCTCTATGATCTGCGGAAGTCAGATAGCGCCATAATTGTGCCTTTACGTTAAAGACGACTTTCTATGAAAGTGAAGACGAATGCCACCACGTCATTCATTGTTTCTTTTTTTTCAGGGTGCTGTTGCGTCCATTTCTCAATTCTCCACCCATAAATCGTCAACGAACCTCAAAGATGTGAGTATCTTTACTTCATTTTCGACCGAATCCATGCGTTGGAGAACGTTGTGTCTTTAAATGTTTCATGATACTTCATTTTCGTAAAGTGTTTTGCGTAGTTACATGTCTCTGAAAGAGGTCACCTTTACTCCGAAGGTAATTCCAAAGCTATTTTCTCAAGCATGCAAAGGTGGAATCCCTCGGATTGTTTTAGAGCAGCAGGTTTAACTTCAAACTTTCTCGCCAGAAGCGAAATGTTAATGAAATTCAGTTCTCTGAATGAACGCATCGTTAGCTTCTCGGCCAACACTTTTATGTCACGTGGTGCTTTAACAGTAACTCGTTTTGTCGAAATGAAGTATTCATACCTCAATTGTATGTTTTTTTCCACCATTCTGCAGTTACCAAGAATCCAAGTGGTTCAAATGGTTTGTGTAGTGATCACAACTCTTTATGTTACAAATGCAGTAATCAAATACATTACAGCGCAAAGACTCGGAAAATTGGTTGGGCGGCTGTATGTTGCTGTGATCCCATTGGCAGCGTAGTGGTGGCCTCACATCCTCTGTTCGTACCCGGTATTAAAATTTTGAATATTTAAGGTATTGGCAAATAAAATCCCTCAGCACCTTAAGAAGGTTGCTGAATTTCGAAAGGCGCATGGATCGACTGTTCTTCAGAACATAACGGTCGATATGATCTACGGCGGGATGCGTACGATGAAGGTGAGGATCCTTTCAATTAGCTTGCGAGAAAGTTTTGGTGAGAAACGTTTCACGTAGAGTTTTATTGAAAGAATTTTTGGAGAGCAGCTCTCTCCCACAACATATTTATTGCGAATCCTGGAAGTGGAGGTTGATTGCGACAAATTAACAGACAGGCGTAGTGTTCACAAAAATATTTAGAATGAAATGCAAGTCCATCTGAGAGCCGTTTCGCTGAACCTATAGGCATTTAGTTTAGCCAAAGATCCATATATGTTGGTGACAACGTAACGATGTCGTAGAGTGGATTTCGAGGTTCTTTTTCGCTTACCTTTAGCGCAGTTCAATAAAAGTTGGCTTAGAGATTGAGTCTAATATGAGATGGCGCATATTTCATATCCTTCTCAATTCTATCGAACGACAATAATGAAGTTAAGTAAAGTCATATATTTTTGATAGTTGATCTTGTGACATCCCAGATAGGTTGCAGCTAAGTTAGTTCATCGCCCTCCAATCACGGTGTTATCTCTTCCAATTTCTCGTTAGGTTTCTTAGTTTCATGCATTAGTGTTGTTTTTCTTCTCAATAATTTATGCCCTTAGAAACTGCATAAGCAGATTATTTCTTAGTATAGTGGCTCAGCAGATTATGCGCGTTATTATGAGATCATCTCGCACACAATTTCAAATCTTCCAAAGAGTACATCGAATAACCCGTGTATTCGTTATCTTACCCTGCTTCTCTATGTTTTTGGCAGAATTGGTAATAGTTATCGCGAGTCGTCGAACGCTCTGGCGTCGTTGGGAAGAAAGAAGGCTTTGCTAGTCGTTTCATTTAAAGGAACGGCTCTCCGCTCGTCTTTCAGATGAGCCGCGTTGTACTTTTCAAGCTTCGCAGTACATCTCGGAGCTTATGTATACACAGCTCTTCAACACAGACACTTCAGTAGAGTTCTTAAAAAATGTGTGGTGTTTTTCTATGTGCCAATAACTCTTCTGCTCGAAACGCAATGCACAATGTACAATATATATGTCTTTTTTTACTATGTAAAGAAGCGCAGTCGTACCCTTCCAAAATGCAGATTTATTGCGTCTAGTTTTTTGCTGCACAAGTAGCAGCAATTGTGGTTACTTTCAGATGTCGTATTAGCATCATAATGGATGTGAACCACTGAGGAGTTTTTGGTCTTTTCTTACGAACTTCGAAAAAAAGAAAGAAAAAGCCTCTGAGGTCCTAGAAGGCTAGAGGATGATCCCTTCATTTCGCGGCGTACAATTGTCCTAACGGAAATGGGGAAGGGACAAAGGATTTGTCTGCCATTTCCGAACTTTGTTGAGTTTGGCACTGGTAGCTAACAAGTAAAGAGACGGGAAAAACGATATGAAGAAACTTTGAGTTATAGGTTAAACTTTCCAACACAACTACCAGATTGTACTGAATAAGTTGCGAATTCAAGTTCGCTCTCACTCGTTGGCTGTTATTCTAGATTGTTCGCTTCATTCTTCGATTATCGCACCATCGTGATTCATTGCCACAATATTTCTTCATTGCATCCATCTTTTTAATCGATTTTTTGTTTGTTTCCTCTTTCCGAGGGGATGCAATCTTAATATACTTGCAGGCCATGGTAACGGAGACTTCCGTGTTAGATCCAGAAGAAGGTATTCGATTCAGAGGTTATTCGATACCAGAATGTCAGAAGTTACTTCCAAAGGCTCCAGGTGGAGAAGAGCCTCTCCCAGAGGGTATTTGGTGGCTGCTGTGCACTGGGGAAATTCCCAACGAAAACCAGACCACTGCTATTAGGTATACTTTCCAACTGTTCACCAAATGTTGTTGTGATCTTAGTCCTACTGTTGTCAATCGTTTTAGTGCATTTTTGCTTCTGGCCAATTGGCAGGATGTTGAATATCTCTGTTTGCGCAGAAGGTTCAAAGGAAGCAATGTCTTATTTGAGAATAATCCTGAATAGTCCTGTTCGAGTAACCCTTAAATAATACTTAGGATTACGTTCAAGATTGATTGCGAACGCTTCAAGATGTTGGAGTACTCGATAATCTCTCTCAAAATATTCGGAATTTTCATTTTTTTCGTGGTTGGTTATCATCCGATCGTGATCTTTTTCATGTGTGTTAACCCTGATCAGGGGAACAGGCTCAGTTTTTCATCCGTTTCCTGAAAGGTGCTTAAGGAAGAAAGAGAGAGAGATGATTTAACATTTCAGATTTCAGTTCCATTCGTTCGTGCTTGGATATATTCTTTTAAGCTTATTTTTGTAGTTTTCCAAATTCTCTTATACTTGGACTTTGTCGGGATATTGGAATTTTCTGCAGATGCAGGTATGAGCGAAGCGGGTAAGCTGAATGCAGAGGACGTTGTTTGTGGGACAGTGTAGGGATTGGCAGTCTATCAATGTGCGGACAAGGAGATCTGTCCGTCATTTTAAACTTTTTCGCAACGAGCAGCGAGAATCACTCTCTATTTTAAATAGTGACGAGGATCTGCCAGGTTCATCCATATCAACTGCTAATAATATGGTGCGAATTTTAGCAAACAGTGGGCTGCACAAGCCGATCTTCCTGAGCATGTGGAGAAGATGGTCCGAAACTTTCCGCCTAAAGTACATCCGATGGCGCAGTTTGTTGCTGCTATTGCAGCGCTCAGCAGTGAAAGCAAATTCGCTGTTGTTAGTTTTGCTTTTGTTTATTTTGATCTTAAGGAAGTGTATATTATGTACGTTTCCATAGGAAAGAAATTCATAGTTGCCATATAGTGAGTATTTGCACTAAAGGTTTATTGAATTTAATAGGTTTAGTCGTTTTGCGAGTTACAACTCTAGCGTTTTAAGGCATATCATCATGGAGTTCCGAAGAACACTTATTGGGAGTACGCATTTGATGACTCAATGGGTCTCCTCGCAAAGCTGCCCACTCTCGCCGCCATGATCTACCGAAATCTGTATAGGGAAGGTTGGTTTGTTTGTGACTGAACCTTGTTCTCCGTCGTAAGTTCAGACAAGGATGACGTTAAGCTTTCTCTAATGTAATGAGAGTTTGTTGATGCGTGTAGAGAATAGTCATGATTTCTGACCTTTCTTTGATAATTGTCGCTCACTTCAAAAAAATTGATAAGCAGAGGTAGTCCTGTGGTGAAGTATGTCGATATATGTGAAGAACGTATTTGAGGTACCTCGATTGGCGCGATTGATCCGAATAAGGACTGGTCTGGTAACTTCGCAACCATGCTAGGATACGATAACCCGGTGTTCGCCGAACTGATGCGTCTCTATCTGACCATCCACAGTGACCACGAGGGTGGAAATGTGTCTGCTCATACTTCGCACTTAGTCGGATCTGCGCTTTCGGACCCATACCTGTCGTTTTCGGCGTCGATGGCCGGACTGGCTGGTCCTCTGCATGGGCTTGCCAACCAAGAGGTATTTGCGCTATTTTAATTTGCATTGATGTTAGTTTTTACGTCGCTTAATTTTTAGACTCATTTTATGCGTAAAAACCTTAACATTTTGCAGGTACTAATTTTTCTTTCGAAAATCGCGAAGGATCTGGGCAAACATTACACAGAGAAGGATTTGAGCGACTGGGTCTGGAAGCATCTCAAAAGTGGACAGGTAACTTGCTTTCAAGCATATTTTTATCCACTTTCTGTTGCTTGCTGTATTTGTTACATTTCTGATTGACATCCACCTTCAAAACTTATGAATTTGCATCTGTGATCATGTGTACTAAGGGAATTAGTGGTCTTAGCAAATCACACAGGTGGGCCACATAACAGATGTTTTGTGCTATTGAGTACCGTGCAAATGCCATGAAATTTAGCTGGGATGCATATGGATCTAAGGTTTCAGGTGGTACCTGGTTATGGTCACGCTGTCCTGCGCAAGACGGATCCGCGCTATGTCTGTCAGCGTGAATTCGCGCTGAAGCATTTACCAAACGACGAAATGTTCCGTCTTGTTTCAGCGCTGTATAAAATAACTCCCGATATTCTTCTCAAACAGGGCAAGGTAAATACTTGCTTTTCTTTTTTCTTCGATTTCCTTTTGCGAATAGGAAGACAAGTTTCGAACTTTGTGTTTGATTTGTTTTACAGGTGAGCGTTGCATTATTGCTCCTGCTGCTTTCATTAACGTTACTAGCGGGTGAATTATTGTGCAGTGTACGGAATGGGATTGGGAGCACAACAAACTGCCTATTTTTATGAAGGAACATACGGAACTGTCCAAGCCTTTATCGTTGGCTGGACGCTCAATTTTATTAACGGCAAAAATGAGGTTGAACATCGACAGTGAGACCTTGGTGTAACTGTCTCCTGCGGATGAATGTCACAACCAGAGATTCATCAAGCAGCTTTATTCTTTGTCCACTTCCGCTCAAAAAAACTATGCAGGGTCGCTTCATTACTTAGCCCAGTACGCAGCAGAAAAATCAAAAGTGATGAAAAATTAGGAAGTTCAAGTAATTGGTGAATTCATCCACAAGAGCCGTAACTGATATCGAACCCGGTAGCTGTGCGTTAGCTTCATAGTATTCATTAAGCTTCCTTCTTTCGTTCCTTTAAGTGATCAGTTGTTGCATGGAAACGTTTCAAAAGCGACTCCTTATGACTGATTAAAAAGTTTTCTCATGGTTTTAATTCTGTTCATGAAGTATTTGTTTCAATATTGTTTACTTTATTATGCGGCTTATACGTATATCACGTTGTATCTTCGAGACGCAGATCACAAAAAATTTTGAGGTTTCAATCGACAGAGAAGCAGGGAGTACCAGAATTGTAGTCATGAAATAGAAGGGGTCAGTGTAACGTATACAAATGCTTATTTGCGTTTTGCGCAATCTCTGCAAACAGATGCATAACACACTTTGTTAACTGTTTGAGCAATGGCGATGTTATTTACTCTTTTCTGCCTCATCCTTCGATCATATGCGCGTTACATGATCACTTTGAAGGCAGAATTCGACAAAGCTGGAGGTGTTGAAGGCATAGAGGCGTCCAGGGTGCTAAATACGGGTGGGATTTTATCGAGGCCTTTTGCATCATTCGAGTATATTTATTTATACAAGGGAATTTCGAGTCAAAAATGCTATTCTAACGTTATATCTTTTCGTTATTTCATGCGCAAAGCGGTTGTGTGTTCTCCTCTCATCCAGCAGCTGCATATGAGATAATGTTGTCATTAATAAGCTTTCGTAATTAAGAATTACGATGTCACCCGTCTTTGCGTCGCATTATCTTCCACACTAGCGGTGTTTCGAACTTATATGGGGCCTAATTTACATCGGTGGTTAATCGGTTGTCCGTGTCAGTGGCTAGGCGAAGCAGTAGTGTCGTTGAGTATGTGAAAGAGCGTTTTTCTTGTAAAGCCTAGCATCAAAAAGCAATGGCATCACATGTAGCCGGAAAGTTATGAAATTTTAGGCGAAGAACCCGTGGCCAAATGTGGATGCGCACTCAGGCGTGCTGCTGCAGCACTTTGGGCTCTCTGAAATGGCGTTCTATACGGTGCTATTCGGCGTATCTCGCGCGATGGGATGTCTCTCTCAGCTGGTTTGGTCTCGTGCTATGGGGTTACCCATTGAGAGACCCAAGTCGCATTCAACCGATGGACTCATTACTCTAGCTCATAAAGCGGGAAAAAAATGAATCGATCTTGGAACTGATACTCCCTCTATCAGGGATTAATAAAAGCATCTTTTTGTGCCAAAAAATCACGAAGAGTAGGACAAGAAGGCAGTTCTGGGAAGGGAAATCGGATTTGATCAAGCAACGATGCTCCGCTGTTTTGCACTAGTTGATGTTCCACGGTGGTAATGTGGATATTCGCTGAGATTTCTGTTCCGCGCACTTTTAATGAGCGAACAAAATTCGTCACGTTTGGAGTCCAAATGGCTACCGATTGGAACGAAGAGAATATTTTCGCGAATCCTATTTACCCACTTATCTCCCTGCGTTCATAACGTTTGGTCCATGCTAGATTAATGAGGGGAACTTTATATTGTTTAAGGCGAATTTTCCTGTTTTGTGTAGGTGGTAACAAAGCGCTTTAATCCGCAGTTGTGCAATTAACGGCGCTTTTAGTTTTGGACGTGGATGTTGTTTTTATACTCTCAAAGAGTGTTGAAACATTGTGCCAGCATAATATATATCATTTTGATCGACTGTTTTTACCGCAGTTCGTCCCTTGGCTACATATTTTGTCACAACCAACGCCCAAGTTTCCATACTTTGTGGTGAAATGAACACTTACATCGCTTTGTTGATATTGTAGCGTGCTCTGCGTATAATGCATTCAAGAATTCACACTCAATGCGTTTAACGCGCAGTAGTTTCGAGGAACAGACTCGGTGATATAGCATGCCTCAAGAGTTGAATCTTCGGAAGAAAGGAAGTGGTCACTGTCTAAATGCATATTTGTTCTAGGGTAGCAGCAACTTCGAAGGATATGCTTCGATTAGGGCGAATTTTTAAGAAGTTCGCAGATCTTCGATCCCCTTTTTTACAATATCTTTCCTAGCTACTCTACTGCAGAGCTAGGTGCGCTTTATTTCCCGTCAAATTCCTCGTCAGTTGCAATGGCCCTTTTCTTTTTGAGCATCTCTGCAAATTTCTGTCTTCATTATCGCCGAGAAGAACTGATTCCTTGGCGATGGATAAGGTTTCAGTGAGCTGTCAGTGGAAGAGTGATTATTACGAGCTGACAGACTTCGATGCTTGAGGAGCAAACTTTGAGATTGGATCAGAAGCGTATTCATTATGCAATTAGTTTGCTGTATTGCAGCTCATTTATGAACAACACTAGGTCATTGGCAGTCAAAATAATTTCGTGTACAATCAAACATATTAAGTAAGTCTACAGATTGCTCGGGGGAGGTCCGTGCACGGGTAATGCGACAACTCAAGCTCTTGCAATTCATTCCTTTGGAAAGATGCTCTTTTCTAGAAGTTATGGGCGGATGTGCAAGGATACGTGATGAGGAAAAAAAGGTTTGGTAGAATGTGTTTTTTGTGACTTCACCAACGTTTCCTGCAATTTTTCCGGAAGTTTCCTGTTCAGAAATGCCTTTTTGTTCGTAATAAATCGGCCGTCGCATGTCCTTATTGAACATACTGCGGCAGTTCGTTGTCAGCTCGAGGAGATGTTTCAGAAATCAAAGTGTTTCGCACGGTTCAGTCGCTTTTCAACAAGCGAGTGAATTCTCTCGTCGACTTACGTCAAGTAGTTCGCGAACTGAAACAACAGAGGGATTCCCACGCGTGCGGACGACTATCCAGTAGTGTGTTTTTGCGCAAGTCTCCCTAAATGCAAACGGCTGTTTCTAACGTATCGTAGAGACGCTTCAATGATGTCATGCATTTGAGCGCAGTCCACCTATCCGTTAATTTTAATTCGGCAATCACATGCTTCTCGATTATACTGTACCGCCGGTTGTTTTACGACTCGACGATTCGAAGGGACGAATCCTTTACTGCACGGATGGTTCGGTTGTTCATAAATGCATCGTTGTGCGAGTCCTTGATGTTGGCATTTTGTGAAGCTAGTTGTTATTGCAAGCAGGGGTGCAAAAGTTTGCATGGTGCAGTTTCATCTTGCATATTTTGACTTTCGGAGTTCTGCGATCCACTTCTGGCACTTTGTGGCAGGCTGCGAACTAGGGAATCCATGGCCTCGAAGCAGCAGTTGGCGTGAAAATGGAATCTGTGGTCCTCCCCTATCCCTGCCCCCCTCCATTCAGGCTTTTTTTGTCCTTTGAAGTCATTGCTTTACTAAAATATTTATATTTAAAGCCATGTCAGAGCGCTTCATATTTGCTGCTGCCTCATATGAATTTTTCATGCACACAAGTGAGCCGTGGGTGTTTTGCTCCCGCGTGGGGATAACGGCATTATCTCGTGCCAACAGGTGCGCCAAGGATTTGCATTAGCAAGAAATCATATCCGAGTGTTTCAACGCTGCAGCAAGTGAATTTGAACCGATAAGCTTGGAAGATTTCTATAATACCTCTTTTCTCTGACTCCCCCTGATGGATTTTCACCGCCTCCTTTTCATCCTTGAGCTTTTGCATGTGGTTCTGACGCTGCTTGGTACTGCTGCGGCGAATTTTACTCGCCGTTTTATGTGTTCGAATGGAAGTTTGGAGGAAAGCAATGCCATATTGCTGAGAAGCTCACCTAACTTCTCATAAAGCGAAGAACCAAAGCAATGCGGAATCGATGTCGTGATTGCATGGCAGAGTATTGCTATGCTAGTTGTATAGCATTTTGATCTCGGTTGTTTTTCCTATATGTATCTTGAACGTCGTAAGTGGCGTTCAGCAAGGTAGTGTGTCGACTCACAGATTGCCCCTGATGTATGTCAGCAACTTCAAGAATGGATGGACCGATGCTCGTAACTCATGTTGATGATCTGAGAATTTAGAGTTCGACAGGCTGTATCCTCTAGATTTTAGAAAAGTCCGCATGCTTGGCAATGGAACATAAACTGCTAAAAATTTTGGTTGTTGCCATATTGGCCTAAGCATGAATACCCGCAGTGATTCTCCGATATTTTGATTTCACTTGTGGGATTATTCGTTGTGGAACCATCGCGATCGGAAACGTATTGTGAATCGATGATAGCTGGAATGTTCAGGGCGACTGGTTATGCTGCGATTGGTACAGTACGCATGCATCGAACAAATTACCTATTGTTGTCCTCTTCTTGAGCACATTCCGTTTAGCGGCCGTTTTCTAAACTGAAAGCAGAGAATGTTGCAAAACTTCTGTTGGTATGTTGAACATTTATCGGAAAAAGAGCTGCGAGCATAGGATTCCGACAAGTTTCGCCGCTTCTTCATCTTTGTTCTACGAAAAGTGCTCGAAAGTTGTTGTCCTAGGTTAGCTTTCATATTCTATAATTGCCAACGGTTATTCGCATACTTCATTTCACTCAATGTTCCTTTGTCATCAGTTCGCAGTCTTCAGTTGCGTCCGCGATTTTCACTCGGAACTTTGGTTTATACTGCCCACTTTTTCGGATCATAGGTGCATTGAGTAAGTTTTTATGTTGATGCATTTTCAGGATCAAATGTCCTTGCATCCATAGTAGCGTAAGGAATTCAACTTCAGATAAGTCTATAATGTTATTTTGAGGTGACGCATGTAATTGACCATTTAATTGTGCGCCTTATTTCTTACTGTTTTTTCCCTTCGCGATATGAAAACTACGAGAACAACGACAGCAGCCAAACTGCTTCTTTGGTGCTTTCGTTGTTCGCATTTTCATCGGTGAGGAGTGGAAAAAGGTAAAAGATGAGTCGATAAACGACTCACAAATGCACATTATTGGACTCGAAAATAAAGGCACCAAATGCAGAGAGTGAAACGAATCACAGCATATTTCCAAGAAGCTCTGTGTGATTGCGCTAATTTAGATGTGAAGAGCAACAACTTCCATGGGAAAGGGATAGACTTCGATATCACATCACCAGGAAAGTCGGATGTAATTCACAAATTCACAGCAAAAATTCAAAGGATTATAAAACTGATTCATGAAGAGTGGTGAAAATCACTTCGTCTGGCGCTAAAGTACTTGCAAATATTTGCATCGTACCTTCCTATAGATGCAAGCTGGTGGCGCAACTGTTCGCATGGGAGACGCCAAGTTATGGCCCCCTTGGAGCCGAAACATATGAGGTGCACTTACTTATACGAACGAGAAAACATCACAATACTGTTGACGAAGTTCGAAGAAATATGAGGCACTCTTGTTAGAGCAAAAATATAAGACCGTTGCCAGCGAGAAAGTGGAACCTCAGAAAAACATGTTGCACAAAGGAGAGTACAGAAACGGTGCTTGACGACATTTCCCTCTTGTGTGGGAAGCAGCCCATGGTTAGACCGCAGATTCCCTCATCCGTCTGCTTTTCCACTTGTTCACATGACGGAGAGTCGCAGTAGGAAGTTTTGAGCAGCTTCAAGTCCATCGCTTCAATCAATCTTCGAACATTGGGATTTCGCAGCATCAGCTGATTAGTTCCTTCTCTATATAATCTTTTAGAAAGCGACCGCTTTAATTTGATAGCATCTGATTTGTAAAATAATGAGCTGTAGGTTTAAAATTTGCATTGCATGCCAGCCGCTTCTCTGATTTTTCCGTGACCGTGGCTTCACGGAATTTGCTAACTATCCCATGAAGCTTTTTGCGATAGTGGTAAGAGGGTGTAGGTGATAGAGCGATATGATATGCATCAAAAAACAGTTTTCATGCAGCAACGAATTGCGAATAATTATTCTGCCCGGTTTCGGGAATGTCATATCGAGCTAATGGGCAACATTGGCCGACGCTGCTAAACATGATCTCAGTTTCCTCTCAGATTGCGCTGCAATTATTCGCACAATTAATGGGGGATTATGCGCTCATTTATAAGCGATCATGGATGAGATCAAATCTACAGTGTGTTGCGCTGAGGCTAATATTCAGATGTTGGCCGTTTTCCTTTTCATATGTCTTCTGCTTGATGAATTGCGCGTTAGGCAAGGCGCTTTTGATGCAGCAAACAATTTTCTGCTCAAACCATATTCGTAGATAGGATATCTAATAGGAATAAAACATTTTTTTTACAATCCCCACATTTTTGAAATCGTCTATCTTGAGAAATAAACAAAAGTGATTTTGAGAATTTTCAGGAAGTTCCTCACGGGGTGCTAACAAATCCTAGTTAGACTAGTATAGATGCGCCAAAGAGTGAATAAGTCGGGTTCGCATATTCGAGGTTCCGACTTAGATCAGTTGCCGTCAATCTCACGTAATCACCACATCGGATGTGTGACGAGAGCTTTATGGGTCGAAGTGTCAAATGTATATTCACCATTATCCAAGCTTAAATTGGTCCGAACTGGTATTGCGTCCTTAAAGTGCGCCTTACAGTAAAACAGTGATTATTCACGCCTCAAACTCCTGAAGGAATGGGCGCATCCTCATTGCGAGAAGAAAACTTTCAGAGTTTCCGATGTTTTCATCACTACAGTTCCTAGGCACTGCAGATCGAATTGAAGGAAGGCAAGTCAAAAAACGTGGTAAATGGGCTGACCGAACTACCCCATTGTCATCATCCCCATTGAGATCGATCAATATCGCGAGTTGCCAATAAAAAGTGATATTCGCACAGTAGTGCATTTGTGGTTCCAGTGAACCGACAGTGTCACAGGCCGTGTTGAAAGCATTCGCGCTCATGTATTTCTGCACATTCCCATTAACGAAGCACATTATAGTGGTGTCCTATCTCTGCATATGTTTATATGAGGGCTCATCTCTTTGTTTGATACAGGCCCAGCTATCAGCGCCCAGTTGATCCGTCAGCTTCACATATAGTGACATTTAAAGGTGCGGAAAAATTTCGATGTTTTTCACAATATGTCAGATTGCTGTCTTACGCTCTCTAGACCGAAAAATCTTCCTTTACAGAAGATTCAAATAGGCAGTCGAATAATCTGAAAGTGGACAGCTTGTCTTGTATATTTCTTTATTTGTTATGGAATCACGAAGCCGGCTGATCTGGCGAAGGGGACACAAAAGTTAATGTTAAGCCACCCTTTCCAGCGGACCCTTCCACCTATCTCCCTCCATTCCTTATGGTCCAAAAATACGCCACAGTAGAGTTGGTGTGAAATCGAACCGTTCGTAGAATACACACAATTTTTTAAACAATATTAGGTGCCGAAACTTCTTTGCAACGTGATGGGTTGCTTTAGAATTTGCTACGGAGGTTGTCTTATAGCAAAGTATATTTTCAGCAAAATTTCGTCATCTACCCTTGCTTGACTGTCGAGTTTAAACCAGCGAACAGATGTATATATGTATAGAGACCAGCATAACTTCGTTCGACGTGTTTTGCCGATGCTGATTTACGAAAATGCTCAAAAGTGGGGATCCATCCTAAAGTGGCATGACCTGCCAAAGTAGCTAACAGCTGGTCACTTGGGGAATACGCGAGAAGTGGGAGCTTCAGTACAGTCACAATAATAATTTATAACTATCTGAATATTCGAATTGGTTTTTGCTTCTTTTGCCAACTCTGATTTCTGAGGCAGCGGCGTTCTAGACAAAGCATCCTTTGAGGCCAGATGTGCTGCTTATAAATCTGGCTTCATCCTTTCTGGTTTTGATCTTCGTTTATTATGTTAAGAAGGTCTTTGGAATACTATACTGATTTAGCTCCAACGTAGCATGGTTTTTATAAGATCATGAGTTGTATCAGCCATAACATATTTGTTAGAACCGACGAAGCAAATTTGAAGACTATTTGATTTAGAAATGAATGCAGTATGGGTCAGAAGTGTTTTCCAGGTGTCAGTATTGGCCCGAAGAGGACAATCGGGAGGGAAGAGGGGAAGAGAAACTGGTGGTGCTCATAAGCGGAGCGTTACTTGTGGTACATTAGTTCCATTCATTTTCACCTTTCGTTTAACCAAATTGGTGAGCATTTTCAGTACGTTGCAATTTAGTGAGGAAGAGAAGTGAATGCTTGGAATTTTTTAAATTGTTATGCTAAAGGTCCGCACACTTCACAGATCTTCCACCGTTTTCAAAAGACATTGCTTACTCCACTCGATCCATGAACTGTTACTTAAAATAACGCTTCTTCGCATATGCAGTAATTTTTATTCTTGCTGCAGAAGAGGGTTTTGGAGAGCATTAACAGAGATGAGAGGGTATGGTTGTTTTGTGGAAAATCGTTTTGGTGTCCGATTCAATTTGGCGCAGTGTCTTGGATATTACACCCCGAGGGCATTCATTAACGACCGTCTCATCGCCGCATACTTCATACGAGTGAATGAAAGTGTTCGAGAAGAGTTTTTCATTCCGAATCCAAATCTCGCTTCTCTCCTTGCACGCAGCCCTCAAGTGCAATTTCATCATTTCATTGGATCGTGTACATGTAACAAATTTCATTGTCCATTGTATTAGGTTGAATGCTTCTTCAAAGTATTCTGCACCTGAAAAGTAGAGGTGGATGAAAGCTTTGTGCCACCGCGTGAGTGCGTGATTGGTAGTCTAGAAGCTACGACTCTGTCGCCTATGAACTGGAGGCTGTTAAACATTGCAAAAAGATTAATGCAGTGACGAAATAACGCGACAAGCTTTTGATTTCAGTGCAGCTGGCCTGTATTTTTCCCTTGCTGTTCTGATCTCACTGAAGGCAACCTTTGCTACTGAATAGTTCGATCGTTGTGTCGGAGCAGTCCAGCACTTAAAACTTGTATGCCTCAGCAGTGGAATGTTGCGTTTCATCGATCACTATCGGTAAACAAACACGTCCTCGTAGCAGACAGAGCTCTGACATAGACCATGAGATGCAGAGCGACTTTTCATCAGTAGATGCGGTAAGCATTGTACCGCGAAGTGAAGTTGATACATGGAAATTCGAACTTACCTCCGCCCAGAAATTTTTTGTGATATGGATCTAATGGTTGGCTTTACGACCCGTTATTGTTGTAGAGTGAATGAATGAACAAAACTATACACGTCAGCGTTATTCTTGCGTTTGAAAAAGATTAAACCGCGCCTAAATTCAGAGTGCAAAGCTATCGCTATTTTGGGACTTTTGCTCTCTCTGAAGACATGTTCGCTGAAAGTGTCGACCAATCGCGAAATTGCTGAAAGCCTTTCAGAAGCGTTGGATTAACGCAGAGCGTGTGAATATTCACCAACGTTGCGATCACACATTCCACGTCGCACTGCCAGCGTCATTCATTTCTGCCCCACATCGATTTCTCACTAAGCATCACGTAGCATGTAACAATTTGCTCTGTTGTTGTGTGATCGATGCCTCATTTAATATGAAAGCATGGCACAATCCTCATTTCAAACTTTCACATCCAACTCACCGTATTTTCGGAAAGCTTCGTAATAATCAGTTCATACGTTGACAAAACACCATACATTGTTCTCTGGAAAATGTCACATTCGGGTTTACCTTTTCGAAATGCGGGATCTGTTTGATGGTTGAGAACCGGTGAGAAGTTTAGACAGATGCGTCGAAGAAGTTTGAGACAATCCTTGGCTTTCATAGCGTTTTATGGATGAAAGTACTCTGGCGATATTCAGTTTTAGAGTCTCTCTGCCTCTGAAGTGAGGCATTACCAAATCAGTGCAAATGCAGTTAGTTCAGCGATTATAGAAGCAAAACTTCAGGATTCAGGTCGCTAAAAAATTCCGCGTTATTTTGATCTTTTCATGTTACATAATGGTGCAGCTGAGATTCAAACCAAAACTCCTATTAATAATGGCAGAGATGAATTCTTTGAAGACATAAGAATTGTGGGGATCCTTTTCATGAAAGGGAAGGTCATTAACACCTGAAAGCAATGTTTCCGCTTAGGCGAATATGAACAATTATTTCACCCACTTAATCGGGTCAGAGGGCATTTTTTGTCGCATAGCAACTCATCATCGCTTTCATTCTTTCACATATGTTCTCCTGGTTAAATTAATCAACAGAGGAGGTGTTACTCCACGCGCAGAATATCACAAAATTCTAGAAGGAAGTTTTCACTCATTCGAGTTCATTGGGTCTGCTATGAAAAGAAAGGATTTAGTAGCTTAAAACGCGTCATATGAATCTCTCTTCGAGTTCGCATGCATCATGTTGAATTGTGCTGCATGAGAGCTTCATGCATTTCCGGTAATGGAATACTTTCTGGTCATAGTATGTTGCAGAGTTGTATGGAGGAACTGAAATGATGTTGAAATGTTATTGGTTAAGTAGCGTTTCAATGCTTGCGACTCGCTATATACGTGAGAAGAATTCAAAGCTGCTATGTAAAAGTTCTTTTAAGCAATCAAGGTTATTGCGAGAGTCGTGATTTGTAAAACATAGGCCCGTTCTGGAAACTTATGCCAAAGTTTTCGCTCCAATCTGCTGCTGATTTGGCTGCTTCGCTCCATCTTGTTTAATTCCGAAGAATATTTAGGTACCGTATCTTTTTCCAAAATCCACTGATTCATATCGGCTGGAGTGAAGGAGTTACGATAATATTCTATAATACTGAGTTTCGGGCCGGAATGATTGATCCCATAGAATCCATCGCCAATGAACGCTTCACTTATCAGCAAAACCCCAAGTGGAACACTGCCATGGTGAGTTGCATTTGTTCCGTCAGAACCCTCAGTGGAAAAGAAATGTTATTTCAATTATGTATTTCCCAAGAATGTTTCTTCAGTGCTATATCTACGTCGTCAGTCGTTGTTGATTTCCTGGTACAACGCTTGATTAAAGAATTTTGCAGGAAATCTCTCTTGTTATACCCTGATGGACAACAGTCTGCAAATGCGTGCCCGCGAAAAGTAAATCCCTATTATAAGACAATTCACTGTGTTGATTCGCATGGGGGATGAAAAGGAGACTTCTCATTTCCGGGTCCTACTGCTTGAAGTGCAGAGTTGCCGATTATGAAATTAACAAGTGCTCAACTGACTGCGAAATCAAAGGTCTCCACCAAGTGTGGCGAGCAATCCCTGCCGCTGTGATGCATATTTATTTGCTCGCCTATGAGAGTTTTACATAGTCAGCACTACTACGGAAACACTCATATAGTCAAATACTATGGAAGTAAAATCAGTCAGCGTTGTTTAACTACGAAATGCTGAATAATATCTTTCGTCATGAAGAATATCAGTATGAAATAGGACGAGCAGTGTAGCGAAAACGTCTATAAGGATCGGATTTCGGATTTTTATTCTTTTCAGTCACCTTTTTCTTAAAAAAACCGTGCTTTGAAGGATACAAGTAAATAATTCACACTCAGTGAAAAGAATTAAGGATTTCTGATCAATTCTGACAAAGCTCTGCTTAATTGTTGGTAAGAAGAAAAATGTCTGGCGGGATATTAACTTGAGTGATTGTGGAGTGGTGAAGTTAGGTTTTTTGACCGTCACAGTTAGGTTTCCGATCTTTCAAAAATCGTTTATTTTATTCACCATTAGTCATTTGCACGGATGGTCCGAGCAGTGTCTTCGTACTCACCGCCTCCATCCCTCCCTTCACATTCTACATTACAACACAGCGTTAAGGTATCACAGTGTACGATTTAAGGTGAGCGCTAATAATACCGCAGCTAGTCGAGTGAGAAAATCAGATCGATTGGTTTTCAACATTGTGCTTTCCCTTCACAGTCCTGGCCACAATCCGTTTCCGCCAAAAGGTGAAGTAAACAACGGGAATTATGAGCCAACGTTTAGTTCAGCAATAAACAAGACTCACTGTATATCTGTCGATACCCACGCTGGTTTTTATATGAAATACAAGAATTCTTAATGGAATGATAAGATGAAAGTTCCCACCTACTGATAAAAAAGATGAGTTTCCAAGGTTTCAGAGGTCGTCTCCAAAGCTGTGCAAAAAACTCTGATCGCATTCATTGATTGCTGCATGGACGCTTCTGAAATCAGCAGCTATCGGCGGAAGTTGAAGCATTTTTCTCGATAGGTAGACGAGGGTTTCCAAAAAATTTTATGTGATAATTAGAAGAAATCGTCATCACCAATCACTTCCAACATGGTACTCTTATTGATGTATCTTGGACCTACGCACAGTGTCGGAAGCCTGTTCCCTTCGATCACAAAACAACATTGAATGTGAGCGTTGTCATCATTAAGTGGAGAGGTCTCCTGGGTATGTGCACCATCCGTTTGTGCGCAATCAACCCAGCCACTTTCTATCGACCGCTTGAAAAAAAACTATTAAAAATTCGTTCTCAAGCATGCGTACCGTTTTTTACCGCTAGAGAAAACCCTAAAAATTTTATACATACTAAGATGCCTGTAACTTCTTTTTGTGACTTACTATCACGAAAGACGGTACTATCACGTAGACTCGATCTGCTGAATGTCATAACTGCGGTGATATGCATATCGAACTGCAAATGAAGTATGAATCTCTTCTTTTTGATGAAACTTCACGCAGGCTGTATAGGAGAATTGCTCTGTCAACATAATGAATTCAATGAAGCCAACTTTGATGGTTATAAATTCCCTGCGTAGCTAGTGAATGCAGCCGAGCACTTGCCCACAGATTATCTGTCGCATCCAACAAGTTGCATATTTGCAAATTTGCCATAACATAAAATGCCGCCTCCCGGTTGGCTATGAAATGTCAGCATATATACGGAATGAAGACGTAGAGCGCGCTCAATGAAAGAGAGATTAAGCACTGCGCATCTTCTCATCATCGACCACTCTCGTGCCTCATTTACAGACATTACATTCGCGGATCGCAAATATTCCTAGCTCCCAGCAGCCTCCATACTCACATCTTTGTGCCAATTTCATTTCCACTCGTTTTGATTATGGCAAATAGTTTCTGAGCTACTGCCGTATTTTATGTCTTGTCAGCATCGCTGGTTAGAAGTTGCCAGATAATCCTTAAGCTGGACTTCAAGAGGTCGAAATTGCGCTCCTTTACTGCTTCATCTGCTTTTTGTTTCTTGTCAATGAAGTCTCAACGACCAAAGCGCCGGTTCTTACTCAACGAATCAGGGACATAGGAAATATGAAAGTAGTAGGACTTTGATGAGGTTACACCAGCGTATGTTACTAGATACCTTCTACTGTCTTACCACCTTTAAGTGCATCATTTTTCATACTCTTTCATGAGGAAGGTTAAAATCTGATTTGTCCCTATCGTGAGGTAATCAAAGGATCCAAAGGAGACGCGTCCCCCATCCTCACTATGCCCAATATTGGGCACTGATGACAGTGCACTTTTTCGCCGAAACTACAGTATACTCTAATGTGAGTAGGGTTTGTTACATTGGCTGTAAAACAACCTCACTCAAACTGGAAGGGAGTTCTTGTGGAAAAGAGGTCTCACTTCAGACATACACAAGAAGAGATTGAGTGGAGAGCGATAAGGTGGCGAGTAAAAAACGAGTACCGATTCATAGTTACTTCAATGAATGTGTAAAGCATGCCTGAGTCATCACTGAGGTGAATTGCGCGGTCCATCAGTATTCGACTCATCGGGCAGAAGAAGACTGAGAAGGAGAAGGGAGGTCACGCGTATGTCTAAATTACTCGCTGCAAACAGCCAATGTTCATTCCTGATCTCTTTATCCATCTATTTTGTGTATTTTTATCGCTGCTTACTGCGAGTCTTCACAGCTCGTGCCTGTCTTTTCGTCTATCTTTACGAGGCCAGCTGGTATACGGTAAGCGCGAAGTGCCGCACTTAGTGAAGAGGCGGAGCATCGTTTAAGAGGATTTGCCACGCCTCAGCGCGATGCATTTTGCGGCCTAATCGAGAGATGACTTTTAAAATTATTTGCTCTATTCGTACGATGAAAGTCAGGAAAATTATCGGGCATTTGCAGTGATTTATTCGTGAAGGGTCGAAATTTCAAACTGAAGGTGACCAAAGTCTTTTGCTCTGCGGAGTTTGGCCTAAATCCGATCCCAGTTGTGGTCGTGACAGGATCAGGGATGAACATAATGGATGCGTTTATATGTGTTATCTTCTAGCATCCGCATCATTCTAGTGAAAACATGGTTAAATTAGCAATCTTTGGTCATTCACTTATTTGCCTACCCAGTCGTTCATAACCACTGTATGGCTTGGGGCCAGTCATTAATTAACGCAGACCTTGGGTCATTGATTTAACGATTGAGTGCTTATCACCATGTTTGCTGCTGACGTTGTGCTTTGATTGAAAAATTTAGGAATCTGTGTCGAGAAGGATGATTTATCTTGAAACCCACTCGTTAAAGTGCTCCATCTGGGAAATCATGCCATAAAGATTCAATTTTTGAATGAGATGTTTGCATGGATGAGCGGACCACATAAGAAGCAAGCGCATATCGGATGTTTAAATTTTACATATGATCCGGGTTATCCAGACTTTTCCGAAATTTGCGCTCCATCCTACAGTCAAACTGAAATAGAGTGGTTATCAAGTTGACGTATTTGATCTGAGAAAGAGATCGCTTGTAAAAACGACTTGTTTCGACGTTCGTTTTTGCGCAACGCATCAGTGGGTGGCTCGCTGTTGATGTGGTCGCTCTGCTTCATGTTTCGATGTTCACACGACCAGAATCCAACGTTGTGATGACGATGCGCGGCCGGCGATATGTGTCAGGGACGGCACGTTTCCTAGTGATTCGTTTTGCTTAAAAGGTCATGCTCGACTGATCAGGCTGGATCGGCTTCGGACTTCTCCTTTCAACTTTTTATTTCTCGAAGTAGGCTGTGCTGTCGTCTCATTCTCTGTCAGTTGTTCAGATATGATTTATATTCCAGTCTTTTCTTATGCATTACAATGTCAGGAGCCCCCCTGGTTTGGAAGTTATATTGCCGATTTGTCTGCGAGTCGCAGTGTAGGCTCACAGATCCAAAAGAATAACGGGACGTGTTAGATAACTGTTGTATGTGCACTGTTATGAAATCAGTATAAAATGTATGGTATTTTTTTGCACACGTTAAGTTGTTTCTTGCTGCATTTGGCAGACTGATGGTGTGGAATGTTGGCTTATAAGAGGTGTCATATCTGTTGCATTTCCTGTATATTTTTGTTGGTTCCAATGGTGGGACATCGCTTAGGCTCCATACTATCGAGTTCGAAGTTACCATAATACACTCGAAACATATCAAAACTACTATTCCGAGATTTCATCTGCAAAATTAGTTCTTCTACAGGAAGAATGCAAGGGAAATTGTGCGTTCCGACTGAAGTTGGGAGAAGCTTTTGAGCGAGCAAAACAAGAAATTCATAATGGTGTTCGATATCGAAAAATCTCCGACTTCTCTGATTTCTACATCTCGGAACGGGCGTGATCCTTTCATACCTCATTCCATACTACATAAGTTTCCGGGAAGGTCGGAATCCGATGAAACGTTGCAATCCAAACAATAAGTTTGTCGCGCGTTTGCTGATTCAGCAATTTCGTGAACGTTGTTGTGAGAATGTTTATGGCCACCGAACCAAATTTCCCTCTTTGCTCGTTCTGTTATTGAGCGCTTCTTTCAAAGAATAGAACAGAATGCAGCTCTCCTTTTAGTGGACCTTATATTCATCCCTCCTCCCTCCTCCTCCCAGCGGCCCAGTCGTTCATGAACAAAATCCTTGTGCTCTACTTCATTGGATCAGTTCGTACCTCAGCCTCAATAAACTAAATTTGGAAATTTCTTATCATCTGAATTGTTTTATTGTTTTGATGCAAAAATCATAAAACAAAGGGAGGTATGAAATGTTTCAGCCTATTCTATGATGGTCGCTATTTCACTTTTCCGTCTCATCCCGGTTCCCATAACCGCAATTTCGCGCAAGCGCTTAAGCATGCAGCACGAAGCGTTCGCAGAATCCTGTACTGCATGGAGTGACGAGTGTTGGAAATGTCGTCTTCATTTTGGTGGAAGGGAAAGGGGAAGGGAGGGTGGGGCTCCATCATTTCACACAGCGGACAACCATTGTAGCAACAAACTCTCTGTTAATACCGATTCTATCACGGAAGTCAGTTTCATTTCTGTTGATCATAGCTCATGCCGTTGTTTTTATCTTATAACAGCTTATTGAGGCTTTTTGGCAACGAAAAATTGAGTTCATTTTCAAGGGGCCTTTTTGTTTTTCTAGGGAGGGAGAGGAAACTGTGCGATAAAGTGGAAATTTTGACGGAGTTAAACGGTCCCCTTTCCATATACCCTCTCCCGCGCAACTCCCAGCGAAAGTAAAAGTAACGAAAACTGAGTGCAGCAAGAGTTGTGACTTCCAATCTTGTTATCGCGTGACCGCTGTTCTTGCTTCATTCGCTGAAGATGGATCAGTTCCCCCTACTACTTCCTCCATCTGCGCGTGCCGTATTGATCGGGGGTGTAATCATATCTTGTTCCGTAAGCGAATTCCAGCAATATTTTGATGTTCGTTTTGCCGTGAATTTTCTCGCTAAGTATCCGAATTAAATTTTCCGTAAGGTTTACTAACCATATAATTTCTCTTCTTTAGTATATGATCTACACATAGAATTTTCACTTAGTTCGTTGTGGGTGTCGCCTAGTGAACGTATTGAAAACAATGGGAGCCATTGGCTGGTGCACAAAAAGCCGTTTAAGAAAATCAGTATTAAGCTTTTAACGGGTTTCTGGTCTCCGTAGTTGCTGACCATATAGTCATGCCGGTAGCTAAGAAAAGTATTTCCGCTCGTTGCCTGCATATTGATTTATTTATTAATCCCCTTTAGTTTGAGTGCCACCATCATTTTACCTGCCACTGTGAAGCGTATAGAACATGTCACTGATGAAGGCACTTTTATTGCAAGTTTTATAAATGCCCATGTTCGAGGTGGACACGGCTCAGGCTAGCTAGCTGTATCGCTTTCTCGCAGTAAGCTAAGAGTTGATCTCTGAGAATATATTTGCAGATTTCCATAGATTCTACTGAAGAGACAAGCTGTGATGCTGCGACGATGTCGACAATAGATAATGGATACGGCAGGAATGTGTTGGTCGGTGACGTTGACGAAGAAGACGAAGAAGCAACGGGTGGTGTTTGCCGTTTGGCACTCAATGAAATGAACACCCTAGCTGCAACACGCAAAAGGCCTGCAACAGCGGACGAGCGATCAAACGTCGACAAAAGAAGGTGATTGCTTTCGTTGAAAAAAGGTGGCTTATGTTTGTGTGCCTAATGTGACGTTTCAATCGCTTGTGTGGCTGAAATTCGTCAACTTGTTTCTTGCTTTCTTCTTGCTGTCAGATTTTCACTTTCTCAGCAACTTGCCACTAAAACTGCGACGACCTTGTGGATAGTCTTCAAGCCAGCTGAGGAGAATCCTGAATTCCGTCCTTAGTCTTTCGATTGCTGTAATCTTCCTTAATGATGCGCAACATCATGATAATCCTTTGTTTGACATTCCAATGAAAGTTATTTCTAGCGGAACCATTGCAGCCAATCTCTAAACTCCTTTCATATCATCGTATAGCTTCAGCATATAAAACACCTCTCGTGATGATATTTTGTCCCCACAAATCGATCTCTTTATCCGGCAGTTCGAACAAAGAAGTTATCCGGCAGTTCGAACAAAGAACAAAATCGATCAGTTCAAGAGTTTTTAATATAACGTTCGCCATTTCAACTGTGCAGTTGTGATTGTAAAAATGATTTTGATCCGAAAATTCGATCCTTTTTTACCTGTCAGTTGGAGTAAACAATGACGAATGCATTCGCAAAGAATAATAAGCTCTTTATTAGAAGAGTGAAAATTTTGAGAAGATCCAGCCACCTGGATAACTTTCAACATTTCAAAGAATGGACCACTTTTGATTACGAATTATCTAAAACAGCTCGGAAGATGAAAACTGGCAGGCAAGCGAATATCAGTTAGCCTGCTGTATAGGTCAGCAGGAAGCATATTTCATCCACGGTTGAAAGAACTTGACATCATCTTCACTGAAACCACGCTCAAGCCGCAAAGTAGTCACACTATGCAGTCTTAATTGCTGCGACGTATCACGAATCGGTTCTCTTCAATTACTTCATTACTGGTCCTTGTTAATTCGCAATATGTCTTGCTATGTTAAAAATACGACTTGATGTTTGCGTTGATCTTGATCTTTAAGTGTTTTTCATTTTAGTGAAGGACAGTGACCTGCAGTCGAAATAAATTTTAATTGAGGGAGTAAGCTACTACCATACGTTTTGAGCATAGTGCATCGTTTTAATGTGGACGCTTGCGTTACAATGCCATATTGCGTTAGATAACCGTTTTGCATTTTAGAAATATCGATAAAGAAGGCAAATTTCGACTGTTTGTGTCATTAGTTCAGTGAAAACGATTTCCTTTGTTATATCTTCTGCAGAATTTCAAAGGCCTAAATCGTCATCGAAGTTAATCTGTCATCCTTGGCAAATAACTAGAGGTGAGGCCGGATGCATAGATGTGCAGCAAAATTTAGCCAGTCGAACTAGCTCGACTCTTCCGCTATCGATCTTCAGCCTTGGTCCATCCACAGCACGTGATCGAACCATCGCCATCAAACAGCAGATTGGGGAAATTGCCGCCATTTTATAAGTCACCATATAAAATGCACTGCCGGTCGTCCCTTATTGTAGGCGATGCAGTAGACGTTCCTTGCTAAGAAGCAGCCGCATCTGCCACCGCTTCAGAAGAATTATTTTCCTTACATTGGTTGTCTATCGTTGCAGATCGTTCCAAACATCTGTTCTCAGAATTTCCCATTTATTAAGCTAAAGGTAGGCTCATATTGTTCAACTCAGTCTTCTATAAATATGGGCAACAGAAATAGTTCTTTTATTTCACATTTATTTCACTCACATTAGTAGGCATTTGAGAATAAAACTGCTTATTTCGCCTCAAGTTTTACAGTCTCTGTGGAATTGCATCTGGATAGTAATTTTTGAGGCGTTAATGGAAGTTGGTGCTTAGAAAGATAAAAGCTTTCCTTTGCCTGGGATATCACATATCAACCGATTTTTGGGACATTGTTTATTGCATCTTTGCTTTAATCGGTAAATCTGGTCTCGTGATTGATTTTTCTTTTGTAGCGTAGCGGTGGTCGAAGACGTGGTCTCTTGGTGTGGATGGCTAATAAGTTCACTGCCGCATAATGCTTATTGTATTTTAACAGGCAACAGCCTCAGGGGATGAAGCAGGAAAAGTATATGTTTGCAAGTCTTTTTTCTGAACACCTTCAAGCAATATTTTGAAACATTTTTAGTGGCGTTTCCATATGTATTGAACGATTTTACAGTGATAGACTGTGCCCTTACATAAGGCATTAGACGTTTCGTTCAGCTTTCCTCTGTATTGGTGTGGTGTACTTAGGAGTGAAAGTTGGTTGGTGAATGGAGAACATCGGTACAGTTTCGTACTGCCACCATTGACAGTATGCGCTACATCGGTGTTTTACTTTCCATTTTACTGCACAGTGAGTAAATGTCGTTGCGCTTGTGAGTGCCATCTGCAGGTAGCTCCAGCTTTTATCTGCATTTCGCTTAAGCACGGAGGGCGAATAAACATTGAGCTGTTCCAAAATGGGATGTGCTTTAAGAAGGTGATATTTGGAGGAAGGGGAGGAAGATGGAATCATCATGGGCGTTTATTTGCTCGAAAGATGGGAGTGGGCAGAAGATTAGGAGCACTATGTTTTGTAAAGCAGCTAACTGTTTGCCTGTTTCGCAGCTGAATTTAATTACCTTTCATATTGATAATCACTCGCTGTGTAGCGTGAGAGCTGTGGGCGGTTGCTGCGAATGCAATTTTAAAAAATGAAGTGTCTAGCGGTGTTATATGGCATGCGTTGTTCAGATCTCTTCTCATAAGGCTTCAGTTATCGCTCTATTATTGTACCCCCTACTCCTCTAGTACCGCTCATCGTTTGACTGTGTTTTAAGAAATGCCTTTCATCACCCTTTACGATGAGTTGAGCATGGATGAGCACATTTCATCGTTTCATTGTTGAAATTCCCGTTCACTGTCCGCTCTCAGTGTTTTTTAGGCGGTATGAGCAAACATCATACTGTAGGCTCGGTAGTCATTTTTACTGAATGCGAAGGGAACTTGTGACCTTTTCAAGGAGGAACGAATGGGTGATTTAAGAGAAGTCATCATTTCTCCCGGATGGAAGTCCCGTGTTGGGCTTGCTTTTTGCACATTTCAGACTTGGTCCGTATTAGCCATAGCTTTATTGGTCATCTTAAGAAAATGAGCACAGTTCTTCTCTTAAAAGAATCACGCTGCAGTGGGCAGATTTGCCTTGTTTTGCTGCTGATGGAGTTCCGTGCCAAGCGAATTATAACTTCACCAAACTGGTCACTATGAGATGGGCGATGAGTGTTAACTCCTGTACAGTTTTTAGAGTTTGTCCGGGCATTCGGTCTCCTGAATTTTAGGTCAAGTGGGTGTTAAAAGGTTCCGAGTATTCGGCTACGTCTTTACTGTCATCCTTTACCGTTTGTTTGCTGAATCAGAATTCCTTCAGATCGTGAGAGTGGAAATTTGTTTGCACGAAAATGTGTTCGGGTCTTCAGAAATTTTTGAGATACACGTTCCCTAAATCCTCCCTTAAATAACTGTAGAAAACCAGGTTCACAAATTTCCCATTTCTCCGCTCTCTCTATGAGTTTGGGTTTTGTTTTTGCAAAATTTGTGTCTGTCCAAGTCATATGGATAGATTTTCCATGCAGTTCGCAGTGATCGTCTAATATCAGTACGGGTTCAGTGGATGCAGTTCCCAAAGTTTCAACTTGTTTTTGATGTTGGTAAGGTACCTAACATGGAGGAGGAGTTAGTGATTTCTCCAACGCTTGTTTTCTGAAGGATATTGCTGCAAGAATGAGGGTTTTGTGGCTGGCAGCAAAAAATGGGATTACCTCTGCTGCTTCAATTCTCTTCCAACAGTCTTCGCACCCACTGTTGAAGTGAATTCTTCCGAAAACGTGAAAGACATGTACTGCCACTGCCGTTTGAGAAAACCTCGATGGTCAACTTTTTCGTGATGAGAGAGGGGAAACGCGAGGTACAGGTCGTGCAGGCGCCTCATTTGGCTCTATTCAGAATGATGATTATGAGCCGACCGTAATCCACTGCGAATAGGAGCGCGATAGTGCTGGATGCAGATCTTTCAGTGCGAAGCTGTTGAAACTGTTGAGAAATTGACGTGCCTTGGGCTAATTTATTTAATAGAGCTGCCAGCACATCATGGTGTAGAATGAATGAGCAGAAGACACTGTCCTCGGCAGATTGGCCACTGCATGTTAGTTTCAGTCACTTCTTTGATCACAGTTATAGTGTTTCGAATATCTTTTGTTGAAGGTCTTTGAGCCGTTGAAGCTGACGTTGGCGACTGCGTAGGTAGCGAGCAGCATCCACTTTGAATTTATACGTCGCGGTTGGTGGTTACATTTCTACGGTTTGTTTTACCGTTCGGGTTGATTTTCACATCATTGCTGAATGCACTTTTTGATATTGTGCGCGACGAACTCTTAGTATCGTCCGACCGATTGTTGACTATCGGCATATGAATGGCAGCGTTGCTATTTGCAGCAAATGTTCTTCCTTGTCGTCAGGAGATGATGAAGAAGACGATGCGGCCAGTGTAGGCTCTCAAGATGACGACGAATCGAGTACTGTAGATGAACGTGCGGACGCTACCCCAAATATACCTCAAGAGGTCGGTTGGAATTCCATTTCATCCTGCGAACACTTAAAATAATTTCGAAGTGAATGTGCAGCTCGAGAACGGTTGTTGAAGTTTATTTTTGTCGTCGCTTGTTGCGAGGTCTTTAACTGAAGTCGTCTTGCTGAGTGAGCAGGTGTGGTGGATTGTGGTGCCGGGTTCCGTGAAAGGAGTGAGAATAACTTTTAGCATAGCAGAGCTGAACTCAGCTCCTGTGAAATATACAAAAAATTTCAGCAGATCGCACTGAACAATGCGTAAAGGATAACACAGCGAGACGAACGTTTTGAATGAAGATGGGTTGATTGGGTTCAGATTAATGAAAAACTAGTAGCCGATATGCGTTATTTATGTTAATTTATGTATGGAGATCATAAGTGCTTCTTAAACAACAGTACGAGTAGTGGCATACCGCAGAAGGCTGATGGCATAGGATTTAAATGTGCGCCAGTAGCCATTGCTGCGGGATATCGTGATACATCGGGGAAGGAACTGCGGTATACGTACACTTAATGAGACCGCTAATAGTGCTTGGCAGTCAAGTGTTATTTTCTGCAGTCTTCCGAATAGGTCTGCTGTAAAATAAAATTGTCTTGCGATAAAAAGAAAGCCTGTCACCTCAATGTACTGCACAGTACACTTCCCTAAAAGGCTGCAGACGCAAATATGGTCCTGCTCACCGTCCTCCGTCTAATTCGCTGCCGTCTATTGCAAATACTCTATTCTGCTAGACTTACAAAGCTGGATTTTGGGATTTCACTGACTGCCTCCTTTTTTGCAGAAGCTCCTCACTTATCTGATCTCTCAAGCAACGGGCAGTAGGGACGATAGGAGAAGCCAAACAGGAAAAGCGGAAAAATTATCCTTTCTTGTCAAAGGTTACTTCTGCGTTAGGCCTTTTCAAAAAGTTTCCAAATGTTGCATACACTACGACATTCCAGCATGGGGTAAAGGACACCACCTCAAAGTGTAGTGAAGGTGGCAGGATGAATCGAATGAATAATTGTACTGGATAAGTAAACAGCAGTGGCAGTTAATAACAGTTGCTCTACGACGCGGTATATATTCAAGAAGTAATCACTAGTTTAGATGAAACTTGCTCCGCCAAAAAATGATTTCTGACTTAGAACAACAGAATGTAGAAATGTGCGGAGGATTTTTTCAGTTTAGCCCACATCTCATCAGAAGCGATTTTTCGACGTTAAAGACGATATACCTGCATTTGGAGAAGGCTTCCCGATTCCATAATCGTTTCTTCCTGCTCCCACTATTCACGTTCCCCAAACATGCCATTTTCACAGAAACCTGGCCAGTTCATAAAAGGAAGTGGTAACCATCTTAAATGAGGAACAGCAAGCTTTCCAGAAATATTCCAGTAGTTTTTTTGAAAAAGTTCACCTCAGCAAACATTCTCTTCTGCAAAATGTTTCAAAGTTCGCACCGGTTATTGTCAATATTGCGACAGGTTTTCTCCTAAGATGTCTCCGTAACGTGTCCCGAATTCAGTCCATAGCCGTGAAAAGTTAATCGGGTTAGATTATCCATGATTATTTCAGCTGACAATAATTATGTCTTTAGAGAAAGCGTCCTATATTCGAGAATTCTTGGTGCAGTGGTGAAGTATATGCGATGCTTCATCGTTTGGACATGTTTCTTAATTTTTTCTTCGTCCATCTTGGCGAATCATTTACGTCCATTTTTTCTTGAGTATCGGCGTTTATCTGTCATGTATCTAACACGGGAAGATTCACTGAGGATCTATTATTTCATTGGTGACGCGAAGACTACATAGGTGACAGCGAGTCGGATGAGAGGTTCGATAAAAGCAGTGCAAAAAAGCGGGTTTGTGCGAAAGTGGTGGAAAACTCCATACTTCGCTTCCAGAATATTTCTTAAGTGTTAAAGAAATCCTTTCAACGTCTTATTTTATTGCGCAAAAGCTGATGATTGGTTTAATAGTACTAGAGACGTATTTTCTGTTGAACCATGTACGTTTCTTGCAACGATCGCCCAACATCCGTTCCACATGCCTCAGTAGAAGGCCCTGTTGCATATGAACGCAAAAGATCGCGACTTGATTCTCGGGTGATATTGTGTACTCCATTTCATGCGTGAATTCGTCCAGCGCAAGAAGGGCGGTGCTAGGGATGGATGAGAGGAGGGAATTGTAATTGTTTAGGGCATGAGGAACATGAAGACGAGATGTTATGCATGGCCACTGATGAGAATCATGCATCAATATCACACCAGGCGGGTTTGAATTGCCCAGTAGTGTGTGCTTTTGATCACGCTCTCTGCGTGCTGTTGAGGAAGCAAAGAGATGTCCCTCGGTTTTGTTAGGGGACATGGTGATGTCTCTTGTATGTTCAAAGACTGGGACCTGTGACGCTGAATAAACGAAATCAGCAGACGGTTCTTTTTAAAAGTTTTTGATCTTGTCAGGTGTTGCAAACAGTTGGCCGTGGGCAACTAAACTAGCTCTGGACGAGGTTTTGTGAAGTTGATGGGGGTAACTGCAGCCATCATATACGATGATTCCTGCAAAATCTTGAGGTGAAGGAAGCTAAAAGTTTCCATCGTATCTACCAAGTAGGTTTACTGTTGTTGTATAGATCTTTGAACATAGGAACCTAGGTGGTTTTATAGGAATTCGTTAGCGATTTATGCGAATTAATCAAACTTTCTTGACTGGTTAGTGGTATATGCATATGCATGCGAGAGCACTAGAAATTGCCTTCTGGAAAGTAAGACTGGCAAATGTGAAATTGTGTAAGCTGCCGAATATTTTCCGATGAACTTGGCCGCTTTTGTTATATTTTGTTGTATTGGCTTTATGATCACGAAAACTGGAAATCACCGGATTGAAGAGCTTTACTGTTTTACGCACTTACACAGCATATTTCCTTCCCATCCTTCCTAGTAGCTTCAATTTCAGTCATTCTAAGTTCCAACGTCATTTCTGAAGAAGTCTGAAATGCAGCATACACACTCTGTGAGCGTAATCAGGATTCCTAGCCCATTTGTTGACAAAAGATTGCGTCCTTCACATCAAAATTAAAGGCCAAGTCAAGCATTCAATGGATTTCAATAGACCCAATATTCTTGTTGATTTTTTGCACTTGGAGAATGACGTTGTGCTAAAGAAGAAACGGAATATACGTTTTGATGACAAGTTGATCTCTCTCACCACCTCCAGTTTAAGTGAGACTCTTCCTTTACCTATTTCTTTCATCCCATCTTTCCATGCAAATTTTTCTCCCTTACATTTGTCCTTCCTTCCTTTATGTAGGGAGAGAGAGCCATTCTGCCAGGAAATATGTTTACTTTTCCTTTTATTTTTAAATTAGTATGTTCAAGTTCCCATAGCCGATAGAGCAGCCGACGATCGTAAAAAGACAGTTAAAGCTAAAAATTGTCAGTGAGCTGAGTTGATGAGCTGCTTGCAGCTAGCTGCGTGCCTCTTATGAGGGTTTAACGAAATCAAACACAGTCGTTGCTGATGTGTGCTTATCCGATACTTTTAAATGGTCATTCTTATTATTCTTTCAGGTCTTTTGCTCATCTGCTCTTGAATTTCTTTTGTGCTCTTTTCATGTACTTTTTCCTCAGCCACTTATTAATATCCCTGCTCTTGAACGACCTCAAAAATTACTTTATGATTCTTAGTTAATAAGCTGTAGGAAAAATTGTGAGTAAAGCGTGCAACCCCTCATGCCTTTCACATTCCTTTGTTCATCTTTCTTCGAATTCTGCATGAATCTGTCTCGTTGCCTAAATCTCCATTGTGCCATTGCGATTCGATCTGTCGAGCCAATGCCTTTGAATGTTTTCATCGGTCAAATTGTCACTCCACAGAGCTCAGTCATGAGCCAAAAGTCTCGCATTATATCAGCAATAATGTTCATTTCTTTAGTTGCGAAACGGTTAACGTAATCTTGCTTTTTTCTATTTGAAGGGATTCTCGATAACGTGCTCGGGCCCGAATTTGGCAACAATGTTGAGGAATCATTCCATCAACAGTCACAGTATGTTTATGATATAGTTAATCGGCTAGCGTGAATCTGTAAATATGATAGATTAGTTGGGGGTACGTTGGAATTGCTCTGCTGTTGGTTTTCGTCGGATGACTGATTTGGGTCCTTATGAAGTGCAAAATTACACAAATTACTTGTAGGGAATTCTTAGTACATTTCGAAGAGATTGTCACAATGTACGCTCTTTAAAACTTTGTTGAGAAAGCAAACAGGTTGTGGATGGTGGTGACTTCCTAAATTGAGGAATGATATTTGAATTGACGATGCAAAAGAATTATATGCCACGGGTTCATGGTCTCTTGATAAAAGTGGTAGTTACAGTGACGGGAACCATGATGGGCTACTCTGTGCAGCCGTATTTCACCAATGTAACCAACTCCTCGATGGGTCGCGAATTCGCTGATTGTAACAACATCAACATGAGCTTTCTTCCAGCACATCAGGTTCGCTACTTTTTTGCTGAGGGAAATATGGTCACTAACGTGACATATGACATGTTGTTATTCGAGCAAATTGGAACTAGAAAACGTTTAGATTCCTCGAATCTTTCTTAATGAAATCGAGAACAGCTGCCTTTTTTGATCGCCCACTTCCTCCCGTTCCTGTTTTTGGAAGTAGTTCCGTTAGAGCCTCACGGTCCGTTCCTCCTCTATTGATTGACAAGTAAAGGTTTGTTTCAGACAGTGGATGAGAAGAATTGCCTTACTATATGCTCTGTTGTCCTCAGTTTTGCAGCTGTCGTCCGACACTGCTCACTTTTTTGAATCACTCCATCGTCTATGGTGCAATTGAGGATGGCGCGCAATGATGGAAATGTTGGGCAAATAACAGTATACACACTTGCTTATTCGTGTCAGTAGCACTGCTGTGACAGATTCGCCCACTGTTGTTTTGTGAATCACGCAGCAAGCAGGGTTTATGTTTCGCCAGCGCTTCGCCACTTTCTTGTTCAACACGGAAGTGTAACTGTTTTCCTTTTCTTCTGACGACTGTTTGGGGGTTTGCTGTCTACAGTTGATGAAGGCGGGAAGACACAAGGTGGAAGGGGAATGAGAATTGAATTTTCCTGCTCCGCATTCATACTGCATCGTACTGGATTATAACCGTTAAAATTTTGATGCAAACCGTTATGCGTATTGCTTTTAGACACGACGACGTATGACAGGCGACGTTATGTTTGTGTGTGCCCATCGTAAAATCTCGAATTAGATCTCTGAGGATTGTCGTGGTTGCAAGAAGAATCTAGACTTTAGGAGCCACTTACCAAAATTGTCGTCTTAAGCGTGAGCACATACTTGATTCGACGAGGAGCCAAATTTAATGGGATTTCGTGTAGGAGCCCCAGAATAGGAAGTTGTATGAGGTGTAAAGAAAGCTTATATGAACTCTCTCCTCTTCTAAGGTAGGGCATGATTCCAAGTAGACAGCTCAATATAAACGTTTATTCAGTGGTTTAAACCGCGAGTCATGGAAAGTATGACGTTGGAATTAGGTAGATGCATTCTGCATTCTGAAGTTACCCGGAACTTTTCCCCTCTTTTCATTGAAAATGATAATTTTCGAGCGTTGTAGTATATTTGCTCTATAAAAGTTCATCTTGGTGAGGTAAGATATGTTTTTTTATTTCTTGTTCAATTGTGTGTGGCATATACGTCTGCATGTATGAGCGAGTATGTACACATGCTTATGTATGATATGCATGTTGCTGTGCATATTTGATTGGTAGGTTGAAGATTTATTGGGCATGGAAAAAGTATTATATAGCTATCAATAATAGTTGAATATGAAATATGATATACCAATTAAGAGAGTAAAAAACAGTATTCAGTAATGCTAATGTGGGTTTGAATTTTCTTGTATTCGTTGAATAACGTAACCATTTCCGCCTAAGCTCGCAGTCTTTTCAGAAATTGGGTGAGATCTTCTGTTCAAATGGTTAGAAATTCAGTCAACGAGGGGCTATCGAAAAATTAACATTAGATTGATGTTCCATGAAGAGATTGAAGCGAAAGCGAGGATGTTTTAGGTTAACTAAGTCGAGAAATTGAATCTTTGTGTGTATGTTAATCTCATTGAGCCAATCAGGCCGACGAAAGATGCGACTGATAAGCGTTTTTGAACATCTTTAATAATATGGGGGTAAAATTGCCCAATTCAGATCACTAGAAGATGGCATCTCGGCCCCTGGTTTTTATAACTGCCTGACATATTGTGGGCAAAATACACAACAATTTCACATCTCTTATGCACTAAGACTTCAATATTAAATTTGCATTCATGTGGCCAGTGGTTATGGTGTCGAACCAAGCATCGTGCATCCGTAAACAAATCAGATCCTGCCAGTGAATTCATCATTTGGAGAATGTGCGGAGTGGTAACGTATAACTTGGCCGCATTTTTTATTTCGGTGAATATGTGCTAATGCACTACTTACTATCAGTGCGGCTGAATCTGTTGTCTCAGAAACCAAAGTGCCCTCCCTTTCTTAAGTTTTGCCCAAAGTTGTCCGCACGCAATCCCAAAACGTCTTTTCATCCTGCTGCATCAATTTTGGGAACGTTCAAATTGCCCTCATGCTTCACGAACAAGGATTTTCGAACTGGAAGCGTTGATAGTGGGATCATGTTCTGAATAAAAGTGAAAGTGGAGATTCCATTGGTTTGGCGTTTATCGCCACAAGAGCTTTTAGCAATGAGCACAGAAAAAGTTTGCTAATAGCACATTGTGCATTGCCCTATGATCATAGCTAGTTCAAATTCGTACACCTCCTTAGTATTTTTTGTCTTATAGGAGTTGTTTTCAGTTTGTTGTGTCCCTGATATTCTTCAGCTTGCATGATGCCTTTGCACTGTTGGTATGAAAAGATGCACAATGCTTTTTTGTCGTGCGATAGCCGCCAATAAAGTGATAATTACAGGTTTACAAGTTCGGTCAAATATCAGGTGTATGGCTTACTACTTCTCAAATAAAGACGCTCATTCATGGAAAAATGTGGTTGTTCATGACTGATAGAGGCAAAGAAAACAAGTGATCTAGGGATGTCTCTTGCACGCAGTTGAAATTGTTAACCCTTTCAGATGGCTTATGGAGTACCATTTCCATCGACCTCGCATTATGCTTTCGAGTATGGAAGTTCAGCGGATTCGTTCGTGAGGGGACAGATGGGGCCGATGGAGATAACCAATGCAAATCAACTGCATCAGCGTGGCGAACTTTGTGGCGCTCTCTCAGTATGATTCTCCGATTTAATTCATTGTATGTAAAACGGCATCCGGGAAAAGAAAATGCTTTAAACGGCTCTAATGTCTCGTTTGGCAGCGTTTCTTTACTTTTTTGTTGTTAAGAAGTTTATTCTTTCGAGGCAGCATACTGTTCCTTTATCAATGAGAGAGGGCAGGTTTGGAAAGCAAGAGCAGAAGCAACATGTGATTGCATTGTAATTTCAGCATCCTCAAAAAGCAGTGATTATGCATGCTCTCAGCCTCACAGAAATTCACTCAACCAAAGGCTGTCGGAAAATCAAAATCCGCTTAGGTATAAGATACCTGACAGTTGCTGCATCGTCAAAAGGCATCTCAGGCTGCTTGATTTTATAGCAGATTTGCATTTGGTAGCTACTGAAATCAGCAGCAGGTCTCTTTGCAAATAACGCGTACTTTGTGAAGTATCAGGCAGTATTTCCAAGAATGCAGTCCGATTTTCTCAATGATATTAAGACTTTCAAAAGTTTTAGTGGAAAATCCTACGTACTGCGCATTTTCAGTTCCACTTCTTACCAAGAAAATAACTTGTTTCAATAATTCTGATTTTCACTGAACATTCTTGCCAGACGGTTTCTCCTTAGGGCTTTTAAGATGAGTGCCTCGCTTGTGAGAAAGGTTTCCAGTTTTGGGATTTTCCAAGCACTTGAATATCTGCGATTTTTCACTCGATGAAGACAGCACAACAGTTCGATCGTGTAATCATTTTCGAAGTGCTTTTCTTCATCTAAGTTCCTTTGTGGGTTTTAGTTTTGCAGTGCTCATTTGTCTTAGTATGCTTCTTTTTGTGCATAGGGCTCTGTGGAAGTTCTCTTTTTTCTGTTCCACTCTCTTCGTTTTTCAGTATGCATAGTGTGGTAATCCTATGACCGAGCGAAGATCGGCAGTTTTTTACATACCTGCTCTTTCAAGTTTTCTTAAGATATAAACAAGTGACCTTATCTCTGCGTCATTGCAGTTTGCATTCAGTGAGGACTGTGATAGCTGTGCATTTTTTCTTTTAGTGCAGTTTCGAGATAAGACTATGGCAGCCCGCGTTATGCTTCAAATAGAACTCCCGCAGGTACGCTGACGAGGTCTCTCCTTTGACATATAGCAAGGGTTGTGCGAAATTATTCTACAATGAATCGCTCATTGGTATCCTAAGTACGATTGGTAGGACTGCAGCGTGCTGGCTGTGCGAAGTTTAATTTAAAGATTTGTATGCATTTGCTTAGAACCTTTTCGGATCAGCTTTCTTTCCTTGAGTGGAGAACCTTTGACTTGCTTCATTTGTTCTCGCTACAGATTGCCAGCTAGCTTGGCTGGCCGTTCTTACAAAGTGGATTTGTTAACAGTGGAATTGAAACCTTCGTATTTTTTAAGCGTCGAAAACTTCGATCAGCTTCACCTCTCGAAAACAGCTTTCTGGAGTTGCACAAAAAGTGCAACCCTTCATAAATTAACTGAATCGTTCGTTATCAAGTTTTGAAGATGGATTAGCTTCAATTGCATCCCGTGTGACGTGTGGCTTCTCCTTGTCCATCAGCAAATTAAATGTTAATACAAGTCATTGACTCTTTTTGATTGCCGGGTCAAAACATAAGATTGCACAAAAGTTTGGGATACATCAGTGCAGGAATTTACCCGTAATTTAGTCATGGGCATGTTCAACACGGCGGCAGCCACAGCGTTGCCTTCTCCTTCCCTTCTATCTGTATTGCAGAATAGTTGTACGATTGCACTCTAATGTGGATAAGTACTGCAGTATTCCACGCGATCTTGGCTGCAGAAGACAGCGGTGTAAGCAGTAGTGCATCTCAATATTGCTATGAAGATGTACTGTCATTTTATTGTGCGTAATTTGTGGTCTGTCCACGTGGTGTATCATCCATTTGTATACCCGAGAAGGGGAAGGGTCGCATGCTGGTTTTGCAGTGATTGAACACCGCGGTATCATGAGGAAATGTGCTATTTTAGCAGTGTGCCAACATTAAAAAGAATGTTGTTTCGGCAGTTTTGGCACCGGATTGCCATTTTTCATATATCAGATAATGTCGCTACACTGATTTCAGGAAATTACGAAGCGTCTAAAATTGTGTGCAGGGGACATAGCTGAATTTGGATGCGGAGAATAATATTTTGGGATAAGAATTTTATTGCTCGAAAAAAGCTTAGGTACAAAGTGGAGAGAATTTGGCGGTGGAAATGATTGTAATCAAGAAATAACGAAAAGTGACAACGCTCTATTAAAATCTGGAAGTTTCCTGTGTAGATCATATTCTAATAGTCCATTGAGTACTTCAATTAGTTTGCGTTATTTTCAGGAACCCAGTCCGGACTCATCTCCTGGCTCGCCAGAGTTGTCAGCTGCAATTTCCAAATGTTTGTTGCTCTTTTTTCGAAATTTGCTTCCATTCGCTCCACCATCCAATTTTCAGAAGATAACTGTTTTTAGTCGGTGCTTTCCGTCCTATTGAATTGATAGCTGCGAGATTTTTTCAAGTATCTCAAGATGCGCTTTGAAGGTGTGCGATTGAAGAAGCAGACAGGCTCTAGATGGATGTATACCGAAATACTGACTCTGTTTTAGGAAATATTGACTCCATTTTTCATTCTGGCGGTTGATTTCTTGGTCATCAGCATACCCTGCTGTATCGGTTTTCATAGATTGAAAAGGGAGTTTTAATCCTAAGGAACCTACAGGTAGTTTTTAACTTTGCGTTCTACAACATTCGCCTTTCTTCCATTCAACTTATAGACGCTTGATCGAAGCCTTCCATGCCATCACCTTATATTAAGTTTGCCCCCAGCTTAAATTCCATCGCACTGATTGCCGCTCCTTTTCTATTTCCTCCTTCCTTCTGATCCCTTCTCGTTCCTTCCCTCTTGCGTTCACGTTCCGCCGTTGATACAGGCTTGCATGTTTCTGATGGTGCAGTGGGGCAGCATTTTAATGATAGGTATTCAGCGAGAACTAGGAGTGCGGCGAATAACAACGATTGGCGAAATTTGAGTGCCAGCGCCACAGTACTTGTGCGGATGGCGAATAGCAGGTGGCTGCGTCTTCTGTTGAGATGCCACGAGACTTACATTTATGGGCTATTATTTTCAGCGTCGGAGTTTGGAGAGCTGCGGCCTTTAAGTGCTGTCACTGTTTACGGCATGCCTTCTTCGGGCAATCTGTATAGCATTCCGTTAGCTGCGCAGTCGGACACTTTCTGTACTGTGCCAGGCCGCACTTCGCTTCTGAGTTCCACCACCAAATACCATGTGACAATCGGCGAAATACGAAGACGCATCTCTCCACCCGAATGTCTCAACGCTTCGCTTTTGGGTGGCATTCTAAGAAAGTATGCAGTTTTGGACAACATCGTTTTTGTTGTTAAAAAAGGGTTCTGTGGTATTTGCGCTTTTCTATAGTAAGCGAGCAGTTTCGGTGGAATGCGCTTTTGGTTTAAGGTCCCAGTAAGCTGTCATATAATTGTTGACTGATTTCCTTCAATAAAGGATTTTGGGTGCGTGCTGGGAGTTGTGTGAGTTAGAGTTGGGTAGTAAATTTTCGTCGCAGAGTGGATTTCGGGCATCTGTCCTTGAGCGCTTCAAGTTTTTGTGGTAAAACACCAGTGCGTTCGGCACCTGTGAAGATATTGCACTCTTTGGGTCTTTTGATTATTTCGAAACTCTGGGGTCCGGATTTTTCCCTTACTCTAAGGCTCTCTTGAGTCGTCGCGACGAAACTCCATCGTTCAAGGTTTGTCAAGATGCTCTTAGCTTTGATGCAGAACTTCTTTCTCATGAGTATTCTCCTACCCCTTTGAACCTTTGTCTTCACGTGACAGGCAGCCGTACCACGTACCAAAAATATGTAAGGAATATATATGTCCGTATATAAAATCAAACTCCTTCGCGCATGGGGAATGATTGTTGTCATTCTGTCGTTTCCCCCTCCCTTGCATTTCTGCAATCTTCTGAGGGGAATGCAGATTTTGGTATCGCTTGTAGGCAACAACCCACAAAGAGCATATTCCGTTATCCAGCATTGTTTATCTGTCACAACGTTGGTCTGGTACCATTTAATGCTGTCAAGGCTTTTAAACTTTCAGTTGCCGTTATTTTCATCCAATAAAAAGCCTTTTCGATCCGTCGTGAGTTGAAGGGTTGAAGGCGCTCTCCGTTCTGGTGTGTAACGACTTAGTCTAAAAATTAGGCCACCTAATCGCCTTCTGGGCGAAGTTTTTATTGTAAAGGCAAAGCATATATTAAAGTGGCTGCTCGATGCTTATGATCAGGATAAGAGTAGATGGGATTTTCATGTGTGCATGGAACAGTGTCGATTTATACACTATATCAAGAATGGGTGGAACTTGAATTCTTGGTTGGGAGAAGAGACGTTTTGTCTTCCAGATGGTGGTTCAGATATTCGGGCCACCTTGTATGTTTAGAACCATTTTGCATAATCTGCTGGGTCGTAGAGTTTCGGACGTAGATAGATAGTAAAGCAGCAATAATTTATCCACCAAGTCATAATTGAGAATAATATAAGTTTGAGCTGTATGTGTGTGACGGTTGCTCTGTATCGACGAAGGAAACTTAGGAAACGTGGACTATGTTCTACATTTGTCTTGGTGGGACTTCGTTGACTAGTTCCTAAATGAGAGGGTTTGGTTTCGAACTCATCTTCTGTAGGCGGAACAATGGACGGTTATCCGTATTGATATTTTGAATTTCCTTAGCATCTGCCAGTATGTAATGCGTATTGAGTAATTTTGGCCTCAGGCAATAAAATTACACCGATACAAGCGAAAAGGGCTGACTCGTAACATTTTTTTGCCATCAGGTTTACATCTTTTCTCTTCTCCTTCTTTTTAAAGACTTTATCATATTTTTTGTCTCTTTTGAATTATTCCATTATACTTTCTTCGTTCAAGCAATTAACTATTCATAGAGCGAAGTCGAAGGATGGCGGGAAGACACTGCGAGACAGCCTCAAACAAGTTGGCCTAACGCTACCAGCCGGAAGGAGGAAGGCGGCTACCGTAACAGCCTGGACTGCTTTAGTGGAAGGCACGTTGTTTTCACCTGGCGAGCATCAGAACTAGTTATTAGCGTTTGCGGGCATAGTGTGTTTTTGTATATGCTACCCTGACTTCAGGATGTCCAGTTATTGTCCTAGTAGCCTCTAGGATGGTCGAACTTTACGAGAACAGACCAGAAATGGTCTTGACAGAACAAATTACATTTGAAAGAACGATGCTTGTGATTGTACTGTGTTAGCGATAAAACTAAATACTGGTGTGTTATGCATGGCGTTCTTACCGCCTTATGGGCATTTAAAGCTACGGTGATAAGACTTCATATTGCTTTTGCGCCATCAAGTCAAAATAATCATGTTTACTTCAATTTGTATCTGAGTGAAATCAATCTGTTGTGGTGCACATGTCATGAATAGCAGATACTTTCTTGAGGCAACTGCCGCCTCTTCTCCTTGTGAGACAGTTGTCGTCTCGCCACCACTTCGCTGACAGCTACAGCAAAGAACGTCCTGCCTTTTCCTGATTTGTCTTTCCAAATTCTGTCTTCTCATGTTGTCGTTTTTGTTCCTTTCAGACCACACAAATGGTTTCGTTTGCTGCTACATTTAACAACACGTCCAATCATTTTTTTCTGCTTTCGCCGACGTAAAAGATATGGACATATAAATTTCTTTTAGACCATATTTATTTTTGTGATCGGAATTGAAGACATGTGTGGTCAATGTTCAAGGAGGAACCTCCAGTATTGAAGAATTTGTCAGCTGAAGTAGCAAATTAAAGGATATAATTGGATAAAAGTATGTATGGGCAGTGAAACTGAGACTAGTGTGGGATGTTAGAGTTGTTTTGTGGATTTGATTATTTGAATATGTGAGTATGAGCTGGTGTTTGGAAAGAAATTCGTATTTTTCTCAGAAGAAGCGCTTCATATGGCGAGGGACTTTGCGACGCTTTGTGAAAAGGATTTTCCAGTGCGTCACATGGCTGACTACGCCTGCAAGAAGAGCATATGGCAGGAAGATGTCGAACGTCGACGCATTATGATTGAACACACCAAGTTAGTTCTTTAAGTTATTCATATTCGCAAACTTTGCGCCGCTCGTTTGGAGAAGAAGCAAGTTAAACGAGCAAAGGGAATTTCCTCTGAATCTGTTGTTGAGTTGGCAATAATTCGGTGATCTCATAGGGGGAAGGGGGGGGGGGGTGTCGTCATCTTCTTTCGTTTATTAGACAATAAAGATTTTTCAGTAGTGGACGGAATACATTATAAGTGGTCCATTTCCCCACTAAGGCATCGTGAGGTCTAATAAAATTGTTGCAGTAATATGCATTGTGCTGTCAGTTTTCCTGATAAAGTTTTATGAAACTCGTACAGCTTGAAACGGGAACTTAGGCAGAGTGTTATTTAAAATAATCTCTGATAGTGTAAAGTCTAGTGTTCACAGTCTGCAAAGTTCCGTAGTATCTAGCAACTTTTTTGCACTCTTTTTCACGATATATTTGGAATTGGAAGACTGATTATATTATAATTTAGAGGCTGTAAGCTGATCGCATGATTTGCGATACGAATAGTTACAAATGATCGCGCCATGTAATTTTCGGACGAAATTAGTGATAGTAATGATCCTGTAGGGTTGGTTGGTTGTTCTTGGAAGCGCTAAAATGGGCACTGCAATAAGTCGTGCAGAGTTGAATCAATCATGAGACAGTCCCTTCTCGGTACCTTGTAATCTTATAGTTTCCAGTTCCTTGTGCAAGCATCGTCGACGTCTAGAAGAGCAGTAAGCATATAAAGTTCTGATTGGCAAGTGCACGTTCACTTCATTTTTTTTCCACCTGTTGCTAGTTGATTCGATCAGCGCATTACCAGGAAGCGTATTCGTCCTATTTCTTTGGCTTCTCCGAATTATTTCAAGACACTTCTGCATAATTTTTTAGGCCTACATCTCTATATTTTTAGGAAAGCCGCATTTCTTTTTTTTTTTTTTTCTATTTCCGTTCTCCATATTTTTCTTTTCCTAACATGAAACGTTTCTTGGTGCCTTGTAATCTTATGGTTTCCAATGTTTTGATGAGAAGCGTAAGCAGAAAATGTTTGTAACTCTAAAATTGTTGGGAGCTGAATTTGATATTCGCTTACTATTTTCTCAACGATGTGTTAACAAAGAAGTGGGAGCGAATTTTATCGCGAAATGCTGAAAGCATGCAAAAGAAAGCAGCGAACTTAAGCATGCCCAAGCGAATTTAAAAATAATGGACTGCTTTATGACCGACCGATTTTCTGGAACTTTGCTAAACTTTTGCTAAATTTATAGGTTTCTAAATTCAACATGCTTTGGTCCACGGAACACTTACGGGATTTAAGTACGGATCATCGGAATTTAAAATGTCGCAGTAATCTGGCAACATTGTCTTGCAGTTTCCGATTGAAGAATTTTGCTGACGACCTCTTAAAATCCACCAAATAATAAGGCATGTTGAGGTGCATACTGCTGTGCCCTCACTAGCACTTTCGCGTCCAAAGACTTGGTCGACCATATCAAGGAATAAGAAACGAAATGTTTTAAGTTTTTTAAGCGCATATGGAGGTTCTTTATCAAGGGAATCCCCTTTGAATCCTCTTTTTCTCAGTATAGTCGACTGAAAGGGAGAACTAGGCTCGATCAGAATTGCCATCTTGAGCTTAGACATGAATTTTTGCACCGCAGACAATTTAACTGAAGCCTTTTGAAACATTTTAAAGGATTGTGGTGAAAGAATTGGTCGACATTGTGAACGCAGATAGAAGTCCGCTTTGTGGCAGTCAACCACCCGTTATTCTCGCTTCAGGTATGCAGCAACGACTCACGCATTTCTCCATGGTTCGTTTCATCTCCTTTTTCTTGGTGCAGGGGATGATGGTTCGCTTGCTTTTAGCTTTCGTCAGAGGGGGAGAGAGGAATCATTATTCATTATTGTTGGTCGTTTAACTCTCGCTACGGAGGAAGCTCAGAATCACATGTGGTTATTATTATTCTTTATTTTTTTCCGTGTGAAGACTCCGTTAACTGTTCATATCACATTTGCTGTCAAATATACATTTCATTTATGATATAGGTTTTGCTAGGAAAGAGGAGTTTTCACTTCACGTTGGTCCGTAGTGCCATTGTTGCCTTAAATCCTGTCTTCTTGGATTGCTGCTCGAAATGGTACTGGGGTTTAGCTGACTCACGGCTTCGGCAACTTGGCTTTTATCGCCGTGTTCGATACACTGACATCGATATTGGATGAGATGCTGCGCAGTTGTGAGCGAACACAGTCGATGGGGATCCACCACTCCTCGCTCGTTACAACTTCTCAAGTTCCTCATGCAAGAGTTTGCTGCACTATTAACGCTTTATTTTGCTTCACTATTATGATTCGGCTTAATGAGGGGTGAAACAAATGTTCGATGAAATCTATAGACTGTTCAGTCCGATGTCGTGATCAGTTCGACGAAGTTATCTCAAATGAACACACAAATTACATGAATCATCTGTCTTGAACGTAATGATTAGGTTGTGTAGGGTTTAGACTAATTACTTTAACTTCACAAATTTCCAGGCTTGAAAGCCGCAATTGTATGTCTTAGTGATTTGTCAAATTTTGCATACAAATAGCGAACAATGAAGGATTCGAGAAGGTGGAGGAGTTCAGGGTTTCGAAGTTAATGCGAAAAATTCCAACGTTCAGTGTTTCCGGTCTGGTCAGCATCGAAAGAAAACGTTTAACACGTTTCCGCGGCATTCATTTCAAAATCGTTGATATTTCGTGTAATTTGCATGAATTTGCAGTTCGTGTTATAAAATGCATGATTTTACGTAAAATGTCCATTGAATATGTAGATCCACTGTTGAATCGGACATCTGTGTCAGTCACAAAATTTTCTTGGTTTTTCCCAGTTCTATGAAGGAAATTTTATATGAGTAGAGCTCGCATCCCTTAATATTTTGAGTTTTGGTCAGTAAAGCAAGGTGAAAAAATTTTCTCTGCACATGAGCTTTTCGCTGGTCACGAGAACGTTTCCTGTTTTTGGTGGAAACGGGATGGAATGGGATGAAGATGTTGCTTTACGCCGTTTTCCTCGCTTAGTTGGTGAACGAAATGGCGAGGCCTCGTGGTAACCTGTATCAGTCTCTGTCATAGTTTCTGACAGCTTTAAAATTACTGAAGCTTTCATTTGATTTTTTTTCATTAGTACGATTGTCGCTGACCGTATCTCACACAATGCCGCTCTACCTTTGTGGGTCTGAGTTAAGCTAAGGTCTTTTTATTTACATTCCATGATGGAAGAAGAAGCTGCGTGTCTTGCAGGTTTTGACGAATCAGGTGACGGTGGATGTGAGTTCGATTCCTCATCAACAGCACACAATTCCGACGCAAGTCTACGGTATCATTCGGAAGTAGCGCCCTGCTGTCACGGATAGCTTTCATGCTTTACTGTGTTATTTTCAGTCAGTTCTTGCAGGCGGGACGAAACAACTTCCTAAGAGATTGGAGAACAGTTATTTACGTTTTTTAATTGCAGTCTTTCCAGTTGCTGCAGTTTGCCACATACTTAATTTCCCCGTCATTGCGGCGAATCTAGTCAACGTTCTGATCTGTTGCATGTTTCATGTGATATGAACTTTTACGATTAGTCCACGCCACTATATGTGTATTTTTTTCAAATGAATTGTTATGAGTTGCAGTCGATGCTTCTGAAAAGAATAGAAACGAAGAGTGTGAGTGGCAGCAAAGTTTAGTTCTGTTCATTGTCCACTCAAGCTGATCGAAGATTTATGCACTAGAAACTACTACAAGGTTGGCAGTGGGAAGACTCATGGATAAAAATGTCTTCCTTGATGGTCGCATTAAATCAGCAATGCCAGTTTTCGAGGTGGAAGGGAAAATGGTCGATTATCTTGGAGCATTTTTTCGGAAGTACGTGGGTCTGTTCATGCAAAAATGCGTTACCTTGTTATTTTGTGAACCTTGTCGTATAGTGATTCCTTGTCGTATTAAAGGAATAAATGAAATTAAAGGAATCCGATAATTCTGAGTAATGTTGTTTTATTGGTCTCAAGTAGACGTTCCGCATGGTGTTGCTGAAAGCTTTTATAAGATGTAAAGTCGACTACAGGTGCTCTCATCCATTTTCGCTGCTTGTTTAGATGAAATATCATTGATGTTTTCTTCTATGATCTTCTTCCATTCATGCACAAACGCTCATGAATAAAGTGATCATCCTCGAAGTTTCTGTGTCTGGCATGAAAGCAACTGCCTATTCCCTCCTTAGCTAGGCGCACCCCGAATTGACTAGGAGGGCTTTTAAGACCGATGTCCATCTCAGCGCTAACTCCTTCAAAAACCAGAACTCTTCTATAGAGGGTATCTGATTGATGGAGCAGTTGCTAAGGCAAAACAGTTCACCAGCTTTCGAAATCGTGGGGGATGGAGATTTTGAATTGTATAAACTTCGATATTAGCTGTCATGCTCCTGAATCATATAGTGACGGAAAGGCGTAGCGATACGAGGGGTCAACGGAATGGTTTGGGGTTGCCTGTGGTACGTATGTGGCTTTTTGACTCAAAATTTTTCTGCAATCATCGGAACCAGTGGGTCGCTGTTTAGAGATTAGTGAAAGGAAACTAGAGAATTGCATTAGGTCATCAACAATCCTTCTGTGTGCGTATGTACGTGAACCCACTCAGTGCTTGCTTTTCTTCATAACATATTTTTGTTGTTATTTGACTTCTGCTTTCGTCGTCCATTTCATAGACTATTCTCACTGCATATATCTCTCTGGGAAATCCAAAGATTGATAGTGCAGTTCCGGTTTGATATTGATTGTGTGCCCTTCATCGTGAGAACTTCCAGTGGTGCTCTAAATTAGTCGTACTCCGACTTCGTTCTGTTCGCCTTTTTTACTTCGCCATTTCCCAAGAGAGGTGCAAAGGAGGAAGCTGTGGATGAAAGGTTGTTCATAGACTTGCAATATGAGCTGCTTTCGAAATTCGTTTGCTGCATGATCACGCTACAATAGGAACATTTTGGGCTTTCTTCTTTTGTGCCCAGTGTTTACTAGTCGCTCTTTTCCTTATTAGCCTTCCGGCCACGAATAAGCCTGATGAAAAGGAAGTTTTTCACTACCCGGATCGTTTCACGTGTGATATAACAACCGAGGCAGAAACGATTAAATGGTAGAAGAGGCGGAAGTGGACGGCCAGCATTCGGTTTTTTCTGTGATTGTGGCAGAACCTACTCATCCCATTCCCCATGGGGGTACACGAAATGCAATAAATCTTTTTAACAAGTGGCCAGCCCAAACGTTAATTTTCTCCTGCAAGTCCGTTTCATTCTTTGTTTCGACGTTTGCATAACTGAGTACCAACTGGCGATGCACCTGTTTTCAATTCCATTTGTCTTGCACATGTTGCTGAGATGAACATCTGTCAAAACGGGTCGAGGTCTGAAGGTAGATCAGGTCAACAAAACAAGCAAGCCTATTTTCTTACACAGCTAACTGCATGCGCTCCACCAATTAGAGAAGCGCGTTAGGCAGATCTGTACTAAATATAGATTCTTGTAACCTTTCCACACGTCCATAAGGAAATGAAGACAACATCGCTCGAAAAAGGGAACCGGAATTGTACTGTTCGCGATGAATTCGCGAATTAGTGCAGTTCCGGTTCACTTTCTATTTAAGGCCAATATAAAGACCGCGATATGCACAATTCTTATTATCAAAGCAATTCCCATAGGAAAAAACCTTTGATCGCAAACATCGCAACCTCTACAATACCCTTTATTCATGTCAAATATACCATAAGCATTACTTGGTCAGCAGATGTCAACACATCGGGGAGATCAGCAAATGCGTTTGGATCGGCGATGAAAGGCACATAGGAAACTATACGACATGCAACTTCCAATGTACGCTCCACTGATGACGACTCAACGCATGAAGGCGGCTTGATGCCACGGATATACCTGTGCAGATGAACAGTTTCAAATAATTGCAAGAAGCAGACATCTAGAATGGGTCGTTCAACTACCACTTACGTCAATGTGAGACGAGTGGAACTGCATTCTCTCTTAGAACTGTTCACACCACCGACAAATTTCAGGCATACAGTTTTTGAGCACTGAGGTGCCAAAAATAAGTCTTCAAAAACGACCAGATTTCTCATCCCATCTGACGAGCTGACGTAATCGCACTGTTAGGGACAGCTCCGAGCACGATGTGAACAACTGTCGAAAAACACTGTATCATGCTGTGTATTATACTTTTAAACATTTCTATTCATCGAGTGAAAAAAATAGCGGAAATCACGCTCATCTGCTATTGGGCAATATATTTGAATTGAGGGCTCACCCAAACAAGTTAGGTAGGATTTACTTGGCTGAGATCCGTCAACAAGGGACACCTTCAAAAATGATCATTTTCCACAGTCTTCGCGGTTTCATTACTTCTCCAATTTTTTATCAACCAAGTTATTAAAGCAATTCTTATTGAACCTCTCTGCTTATTCTCATTCTTTAAACAAATTTTATAATTATTAAATGAATAAAAGCTGAGGTAAGCAGATATCAGTTATACCTGCAAGCGAGCACCTGTCTTCCGTTGGCATCTGATACAAGACTCACGAACCGTCTTTCAGGAAACTGACTTTTGCACACGTTCTTCCACTGGTAACATTTCCGCAACAGCTGCAAAACTCTACTACGACGCTGATGAGTGATGACAGCAACAGCTTTATATGAAGTGCTAACTAGCATGACGTGTATCTATTTCAGTCGGAGTTAACTTAAGGCTGGCTGGGATGACAGAAGTTCCTATTCATTAATTCCACCATCGAATAAAGAACGAAGCGGAATATTTTTGAAACCTCATCAGGAAAATGGTGAGCACGTAAAAAGTAGACGTAGCTCCATATCTCACATAGGACGCTACAGTGACTAAGGACTGTCCAATTAGAATCATAAAAAAATATCACAGATTACCTTTTAATCTTTAATTTGGATAGAAACGTCTTGACTCCCACTCAAGAAAACTCCAAGTGAAGAGCGACGTATCTTCAACGACAGCCTTATTTTTTTCAGAGATGAGACCTCCAGAAATGAAAGCATTTTGCGCGTTTCCTTATAATCAACCTCATTTGAACCTGTTCGGATTCGTTGCTTTCGGCAGGTATCGTTGATGGTATGCGCAGTGGAATGACTGCTGGATCGATCGCGATCACAACTTTTATATAGGAAGGCTTTCCTGAGTTTCTAAAAAAGTGAACAGTCATATAATAGCAGAGTTTCAGCTTCTCTTTTTACGCTCACTGAGATATATTGCACATTTTGGTCCACCTTGAAGTGCTGGATTGAAACCTTCGCTGTGAAATGTTGAGAGCGGCTGTCAGCGTTTTCAGCCTGACTGACGTTTCCGGGAAATTCGTTCCGAACTCCAACCCCGGTTGGAAGCCGTGAGGTTGAAAAGTTGAGAATTCTTCGACGCAATCTTTAGACGTGTATAAAAAGCGGATGTGAAAGAGTTATCGGTCGCCCAAGTGTTTGTCAGACACCTTAAACACTGTACTCGATAAAAGAGATGCAACAGCGACGTACGCATCGTGGTCCACACATTTATCGAACTTCCCGTCGACGTTGTGGTCTTTTGGAAACCATGGAACTGGGGAATGCCGCGCTCTTTGAATTGTTTTGTCATCTCTAGGCAAACATTACACAACCTCACCTGGCCGAATATACTCGAGCTTTCAGCACACACCGCCACTTGATCGGCTCGTTTCTGACGCGATTTCTCTCTCACGATGTGTGCTGTGTGCGCAATGCTCTTCACTAGCCTTTGCAGCTGTTGCGTCGCTACAGTATCGAAAGTGGTACTGTAGCAGTGCTGATATATTCTGACAGCACCTTCCAAACACCGATAACATGCAGACAATTTATATTGGCGGCTCATGAAGTATTTTATTTTGTTCATGAAGGAAACACTTAATCATCTAAAGCAGACAAGATGTCCTGCAGCAAACCACAATGATATACGTGTAAAAAGTAAGAATATTATAGCCACTTGAACAGCACAGTAACAACAGTCTCTATGCATACAAACAGAGCAGCCACGATAACTCAGTCTCGTTTTGTAGGGACCAAATAGGAAGGAGCACCGCTAAACTGATATTAGATATACACATGCTGCTGACGAGTTGAGGAAAAAACTTGGTTCAGACGCCGCTGGCAACTCGGTTTGTTCCCTAACCTTTCGGAACGCTTTGCACATTTCGCATAAAAGTACATTCTAAATAAGAGTTCCTCGAAGACGGATTTCTCGTATCCACCACTACATGCTCGTGGCTTACAGGCAAAAGTGGCATAACGACGATTCTTCTGCAGAAGCTTATCCCCGTTACTACCTAATTCTTAACCGGCATCAAGGCTGCAACAGCTACACAACATGAGATGACGTTGTTCATGTATGCTTGTATATGAACAGCAAGAGCAAACTGAGTTGTATGTTCGCTGTTCACGTGAATCTTTGTTCGCATCACCACTTCAACCAAACGCTCGACCGAGACGTAACGCTCACGAATAGCCAGTGCATTAACGTTGTAGGAATTTCGTAATTGTGCCAAACGGGCGTCGACATTAGCAAAGCTCGCTGATGGTGACTCCAACTCACCGAGTATCTCACGAAGCACCCTGCAAACTGTAATTGGTGACTAAGGAACATGAAAAAAGACCTGGAACATTACGAGCAAGTCTTGATGAAGTTCGCAGCAAAAACGAAACACTCAGTATGTTAATGCAAAAGTTTGCTAAGGTTCAACATACTTTTTCTCGGGAAGTAACTAGTTAAACTCAACACCTTAAAGAAGCAGCACCTTATCCACCACTACATACAATCACTCGTGGCTAACAGACAAAAGCGGCATAACGACGACTTACAAACATAAATACATGCTTTACTGTCACTTACAAGCAACGAGAAGACAACAGCCCTCAGCCGATGTTTATGTGCGCGTGCGAGACCTGTCGCTTATGGAGTTACTAAGCTGCACATATCACAAAGCGATTTCCTCAGGAATAAGCAGAACTGAACCATGGAATAAACCTGCACGCGAGTAGGTTCCACTGTGGGATTCCATATGGTCTTGATTCGTCAAATCGAGCTTTAATCTCTCTCTCAAGACCACAGCTCAACTGCACAATATTGTCATTAGTGATATTCGCGTAGTTGATCATTTCTGGTTGCAATGATTGAATATCCCCTTGGTCCTTTTCGAATAACGCCCTCCAGTGTGCATTCTTCTGAAATTTTGCCACAATCACCCCTTCATTTATCTAACTTTCGATTGCAGTATTAAAGCTATACATCAACAACAAGGAATAGGTATTTCTCTCTTCGTTCATGTGTCCTATAAAAGGGACGGAATTTTATGCCCTACCCCTCACCGTAGAAGGAGTGTCTGAACTTTGGGCACCGCAGAAGGAATGTCTTATGCACTCCGTTTCTGAGCACTTGAACATCAGCGTACGAAGATTCTCCAAAGGCTTTACATGCGAAGGCCTTGCTAACACTTCTTGAGCCTTCGCTTATGCGGCTCCCCAACATTTTCATGAAGCGATCGCAAACCATTTCGGTGAAAGGAAATCTGTTCCGGTGACCACGTTTGTCTCAGTCTTTCTGTTCCTGAGTGACAACCTTTGAAACCTGAATCAAACTTTAGTGTCGACGGACTGTTGCATGACTTGAAATTTGTTCTCCTCCCCTTTCGTAACCCCCAGCACGCTGAAGCCCTTGATCTGGTCAGAACTGATGAAATGTTCTTATACTTCACATAAGCAAAACTCCCCTCATACACTGCACCGCTATTTTTTAAACAGGGTAAATAATGGAACTAACAGTACAGGAGTGAAAGAATGGAACCAGTGGAACGTAGGCGAAAAAATTTGCAAGCAAACAAGAAGAGTAGCTAGGAAAAGACAACCTTAAAATCAAAGTGCATCTGGCTTGGATGCTCGTGTGACTGAATGTTAGCAAACACATTCAAGCTATTGATCGCTGTGCCAACGGAAATCAATGGACACATCGGATCGTCTGAGGTATAGCAATGGCCATCTGTTGGGTTCAAAATCATCATCTTAGTATTAACGAACGCCAGTACGTATGCAGCGCTTGGACCTGCAAATACTCTAATTCTTGTCGTTCATATGTGATATCTTGAATTTATTTTACCACGCGGGCTCAAAAGGGCAAGTGAAGCCGTTTTTTAAGCTGCTTTTAAGGCAGCTGAAACCATATTCATCCACACTCCCGCATGGAGATAACTTTTGGTTCATTAATGGCTAACGAATGATGCCTCATGAAGCCTGAAAAAAGACTAGTCTTTCGTGCATTGCTTTTCACGAATGCAAGAATCACAGTCAAATTCCCCATCAACTTGTATCACTTTACAGCCTGCAGTTTCCCATACCTTCTGTTTACAAAAACTACTTTTCGGATATGTGTACACGTACATATGTGAAGCGGCCATATGACCGCTGGCAGATCTTACAGAAATAAGTGCAACGGCGAAATGTAAAAGCAATTTCCTCTAACCTAACGAATAAATGTTTGCAAGAACAGCGGAACTGAAATCAAATCACTCTTCACTACAAATTACAAAGGGGAATACAAGAAGCTGCACTGATGTCAGAAAAAAAGGAACAACCTTCACGAAGAGCAGACCCAAGTAACAAATAAGCTGTTATATTGAGGTGGAGTAACCAACAGCATAGCAACACAGCATGCTCTTCCTCGTTACCACACCCTATTGCCAGAAACTGAAAACGCTTCAGTCAACATTTTTCTCATGTTTCAAATGTCACTTTTGCAAACTTTCATTTGTCGAAATGTTTCCGGGTCCAACAAATGTATTTCACAACGGCTTAGATGAAGTTTTTGTTATTCCTGTGAGCCTCGCCAAGAGTGCACCTCTACCGAGGTGTAGCACAGTAACATGCGGTCTACGGAGATAAATCGATGGTCATAAATGTGGGAATCCAGCGTTTCCTAAGCACTCCCGGATTAGAAAAGTAATCCCTCCGGGAATTGGACTGTATATGTTTTTCTTTTGCTGGAATGACTGACACCATTTAGTTCTAAATTACAAGCTAAAATTAATGAAAACTGAGAAGAAATACGCGCCATTAGGAGGAATTCAGATGACTTGCATCATCCCATTTTCGAAGAACGATTGTGTTCCACAATTAACACACTCATGAAGATCGGTGGTTTTTTAAACAGTGAAAACACCGAACATGTAGAAAAACTGTTGATTGATATCACGTAGGAAGTGAATGATTTTATGCATTTTTCCGTCACGCTTTCCCAATCGAATCCGTGGAAATGAACAATAAAGTATCTCTTACGTCAATGCACATATAAAACGCAACCCCAATTTGAAAAATTTGAACAGAATTCAACCCGTTCATACTAAACAACGAAATTCACGAACTTTGTAGTCTCCTGAGTATACCTTCCTGAGGTTCTTGTTTACTAGGCTGCATGTGTGGCTCCGTATACAAGGAATTTATGGTGAATAGTGCAAGTCTGGTTCACTTTCTATTTAAAGACAATATAAAGACCGCGATATATACAATTCTTATTATCAAAGCAATTCCCATAGGAAAAAACCTTTGATCGCAAACATCGCAACCTCTACAATACCCTTTATTCATGTCAAATATACCATAAGCATTACTTGGTCAGCAGATGTCAACACATCGGGAAGATCAGCAAATGCGTTTGGATCGGCGATGAAAGGCACATAGGAAACTATACGACATGCAACTTCCAATGTACGCTCCACTGATGACGACTCAACGCATGAAGGCGGCTTGATGCCACGGATATACCTGTGCAGATGAACAGTTTCAAATAATTGCAAGAAGCAGACATCTAGAATGGGTCGTTCAACTACCACTTACGTCAATGTGAGACGAGTGGAACTGCATTCTCTCTTAGAACTGTTCACACCACCGACAAATTTCAGGCATACAGTTTTTGAGCACTGAGGTGCCAAAAATAAGTCTTCAAAAACGACCAGATTTCTCATCCCATCTGACGAGCTGACGTAATCGCACTGTTAGGGACAGCTCCGAGCACGATGTGAACAACTGTCGAAAAACACTGTATCATGCTGTGTATTATACTTTTAAACATTTCTATTCATCGGGTGAAAAAAATAGCGGAAATCACGCTCATCTGCTATTGGGCAATATATTTGAATTGAGGGCTCACCCAAACAAGTTAGGTAGGATTTACTTGGCTGAGATCCGTCAACAAGGGACACCTTCAAAAATGATCATTTTCCACAGTCTTCGCGGTTTCATTACTTCTCCAATTTTTTATCAACCAAGTTATTAAAGCAATTCTTATTGAACCTCTCTGCTCATTCTCATTCTTTAAACAAATTTTATAATTATTAAATGAATAAAAGCTGAGGTAAGCAGATATCAGTTATACCTGCAAGCGAGCACCTGTCTTCCGTTGGCATCTGATACAAGACTCACGAACCGTCTTTCAGGAAACTGACTTCTGCACACGTTCTTCCACTGGTAACATTTCCGCAACAGCTGCAAAACTCTACTACGACGCTGATGAGTGATGACAGCAACAGCTTTATATGAAGTGCTAACTAGCATGACGTGTATCTATTTCAGTCGGAGTTAACTTAAGGCTGGCTGGGATGACAGAAGTTCCTATTCATTAATTCCACCATCGAATAAAGAACGAAGCGGAATATTTTTGAAACCTCATCAGGAAAATGGTGAGCACGTAAAAAGTAGACGTAGCTCCATATCTCACATAGGACGCTACAGTGATTAAGGACTGTCCAATTAGAATCATAAAAAAATATCACAGATTACCTTTTAATCTTTAATTTAGATAGAAACGTCTTGACTCCCACTCAAGAAAACTCCAAGTGAAGAGCGACGTATCTTCAACGACAGCCTTATTTTTTTCAGAGATGAGACCTCCAGAAATGAAAGCATTTTGCGCGTTTCCTTATAATCAACCTCATTTGAACCTGTTCGGATTCGTTGCTTTCGGCAGGTATCGTTGATGGTATGCGCAGTGGAATGACTGCTGGATCGATCGCGATCACAACTTTTATATAGGAAGGCTTTCCTGAGTTTCTGAAAAAGTGAACGGTTACATAATAGCAGAGTTTCAGCTTCTCTTTTTACGCTCGCTGAGATATACTGCCTGTCTATTTCATGAACGTTTTCCAATACCGAAGTAGCAATATGTTTCCCAGAAAATCTTATGACTCGCACTGAACCGTCCCCGCTTGTAGTATGCAAATGACTGCAATTCCCGCCGAGCAGTTCCAACCAATTAAGATTAAAAATAAAGGATAAATGCTAGATGAACATAACGTCCATTATCGGGCCACCTCACTGTCGCAAATGATCATGTAGCAATGAAAGATGTAGAAGTAAGTATGCTCCCCTCTTCACCCCTCCTCCCCTCTGCAATATCCATGCTCTGTTGTCACAGCGTTTGGTATCCGACATGAAAGAACTATCTGAAACTGAGAACCTCCAACGAATATAACTCGAAATGGCTTAACGCCCAGAACCATCTTCGGAGTGGGTAATTCAATTCATAAGCAAAAGGCCACAGAACTTCCGCGCTTCACGAATTGGGAGAGCTCGAATACTCCATGACCCGGTGGACTTGGTCAGCTTGCAGTGTAGTAAAGCAGTGTCGGTTGATGATCTCAAGTTCACAATGTCAATTCAGCTTTCCAAGTCCTCAATCTTCAGCTGGAATCGAGCCCCCGTTCATAGAATTCAATAATGAATCGACCAGCAGTCTTACTTGGAGACACGGTTCCTAGAAGCACTTCAAACGGGGAAGGATATCGTTTCAATTTAAATCTGCTAACACCCGAAAAACCTGAGGAGAAAATTTCCGAGATTTTCTTTTCAACATCAAATCAGCAAGACTTCATCGAGCCGTGATTTAACCTTACAGCGGGATGGGAATTGCAATCGTCTCTCATTCTTTCTAGGGAAGTAATAAAACAACGGGAGGCAGAACTCAATCCTTAATAATTTCGCGGCTTTAAAAAAGAGCCAGGTAACCATCTATCATTGCAGGCTAGCCCTTATTCAACATCCTCGCACTGATCCAAGCCACAGTCTGCAAATGCTCCCAATCTCTTTCTCAAAATTACAGTCATGGAATGCAAACACACTCAGGTTCTCAGCACAAAAAGCTTCCATCAGAGATGTTCTAAAAACAAGTAAGCTTAAACCTAAGCGTGCGCCAAAGCCTATGCCTGAACCTAATCCGAAGTCTAAGCAAAAGCTGCGGGTTAGACTTCGATGAAGGTTTTCCACAAAAAAAGTTGAATCAGACCGGAAAACCTCTTTTGTTCTACAGCCATCAAAGCCTGCAAAAGGAATGAGACTGAGGTAAGCCTAAGCATAAACAAAAGCCTGGGCCTAACCCTAAGCCTCAGAATAAGCCCAAGCACAAGACTAAAAATGGGCATCCAAGAACAAGCCTAAACATAGCCTAAGAATAAGAGTAAGCGATCTAAACCCAAGCCCAAGCTTACACCTGAGATAAAGAATAAGAATCAATCTACCGCAAAGCGTAGGCCTGAGCCGAAGCCTGCGCCTAAGCTGAACGTTTTTTTTCCTGCATTGGTGCTCGTCTTCGTGACAGAACGAAAAAGTATTCCATCAGTCTTTCGTGGTTTCGTCTGGCATGATGTTATAACCGTAAATTTCGAAGATTGAAAGAAAAGATATTTTACAAGGAGATAACTGCCGCCAGAGCACCAAATCGGGAGTTCCAAATCCAAGAGAGTCAAAGAAGTTACAGAATAAAGGGTTCACGGGATATGGTTTTGATTCTTGAAGAACATGACGAAAACAAGGAGTTTAACATCCATTCTCCTCCCCAAAAACAGCAGCAGACCACGAGAACGAAATATGTCAGGATTGGAGAAAAATAGGCAGATGAGACTATGGCGACTACACATTCATTTAAAGGTAGCTGAAGAACGACTGAAAAGGAAGGAGAAAATGAACTTATATAACGTCGAGAACAGCGGAGTCTCCAGACGAAGATAGGCGTCGATTCTGGCGTTGCAGTAAATCGCCAAAAAAGGAATGTGCACACAGCCGATGAAATGCTTGCCGAGTTGCTCATGTACAGCATTCGGTTCACGATCATCGCTTTGCAGCTTAGTAACCATCTGAACAGGAAGTTCCATTTGTATTGACGATAACGTCGATAAGAACTCACACACTACTATATGCAATACTTTTCACTGTCGGTCGGGAGCTGAAGATCAGCAGAGGAAGGCGATAACTTTTCACAACTGCAGCGCGGTTTACATAAACACAACATCCTGTGATCCACAGCCTCGAAGAGATAACGAAAGCGAACATGATGATGGTGCATATCGGCATACTACAGATGGTTTCCTGCACTATCATCCAGTGCACAGTTCGCTCGTAAAAGATCAAAGACATCAACATACCTAAAAGTCCAGTCACAATAAAGCACACAATTAACCTCGACTTCCCCTCCCTCCCTTCTCCATCAATGTCAACACTTTCGACACCGGTAATGAAATCTCGACTGGATTATTCCATAAGATGACTATCAATGTAATTGCTAATCATAGTGCGCTTACTTCCTTCCCCGTATGAGCAGAATGAAGAAGCGTAAAACCGTGCACTTGTCGATAAGAAGATTCTAGTGGTACACAAAAAATGTTCGTTTACAGCAATCTATCACACATATAGATCGACATCTGCTGGATCACATGCTCTGCGCTCCTTTCAAAACCAAAAGCGATGTATGTTGGCGATCAGCGAAGTCGTTGTTACATTATGCACAACACAATCCCCTATTATACCTGATGGCGCTTTATTTCATCAGTGATATTTTGTGGGATCCGAACTTTATTCTCGAACTCCCTATCTTTGTCATTACGATGCATTAATGTCGTGCTACTTATGTCATTGTTACGCTCACCAAACAAGCACACTTAGGACACTGTGAAAGTTTCTACAAAGGTATTAATACTGTAAGGGGCCTCAAGAATTCAACGACAGAAATATTATAAGCGCAAATAAAGCAGGACCAAAATCTGTTCCTTCACTCTTTTTCGGGATGAATGAAACTATACTACCCACCATAAATCGGTCTTTACCGAGCTTTAAAGGTTGTCGGACTTTTGGAGACGTCCAACACCGTTAAGTTTGATGAAATATGTGAATGTATCTAGGCGAGGGAATTTCGTTGCCATATAACACAAGACCCGCCTCAGTGCCTCACTGCAGTTTATAAAAAAAAATGGTCGAGGTTAGACAAGAGGAGGAGGGGGGGGGGGGCAGAAAAATATCCGAGAACTTTTACAATTAGGCGACGCCAGAAAAGTGGATTACTGCTTTTGAACCGTGCTATTGCAACCACTCACTGCACAGCAACTTCAGACTTCCGGCACAACCACATTATCAAAATATGGGTATCCGTTAGTATACTGCATACTATGAAATCTATAAAGGAGTTCGAGATTCATCAACAGAGAGATATCTGACACACCTGATCATAAACGATGAGTTGAAGAGAATCAGAAATGAGTTCCAGGTCGTTTTCAGCGTCCCCTATGCCGTTTATCTTCATCCCAATCGACTGCTGCCAGTTGGGATTTCTTCCACTCACTGCTGCCGTCATTGCTGTGAAGCCCTGTGTATAAATTTGTACAGCTTACGATCAGCTCTCTGCATTTTATCTTTCTTTTTATAGCTAATCTTCTGATCTTCCTCAGTCCAAAGCGTTGTGATGGAAGCAGACTTTGCGTTACGCTATCTGAACTGGTGATCTCACTGGATGCACCTACCTAATTTTGACGCTGCATGCAGCAGATCCTTTGTAACTAGTTGTGACAGGTAACGAGTCAACAGCTGCCACTTTAAATCCCTTTCTACAACTGAAAAGGCAACCTAAGGACGACAAAGGCAAAAACTGTCGACAAATATCGATTCTCTTGGCTCGCTCCATCCCCCCTAAAGTTTATTTCGGCTTGCTTCGCTCACAATGTTCCGAAAATTTACCAATTTCTTCAACCGCCCTATCTTGAAAAACTCAGTTTTTGTCGGTTATTTGGTCGACCCTCACCTTTGAAGATGAGCGAATTTTCAATGAATCTTCTTTGCTACACGCAAAGATTATTTGAGTGGTGGTAAAAACAACTCGCTTCATCTTATTATATGCTTGATGATGCAAACTCAGGAACCTGAATGATTTTTCCCAAGTTTTTGATAGGTGTACATGTGATAATGAACCATCCTGTTGATCAACCTATTCTTCAGGTTCAAAGAAAGTAGAGAAAACTTCTCGACAGAATTCAGAAGACTCTAAGGCAGCTGACATAACACTTTAAAGGTGCCGGTAAGCAGATGGGAGAGGAAGGCATATATTTACCGAGGATTGATAGGAAGGAATTCACACGGAGAAATATTCGCTTGCTGTCACGTTCCGATATTTCAATATGATTATAGCCATCAGCGTAAGCAAACAACACCTTTCAATGAAAATATTCATGTGCTTCAATATTTCAACGACGTTTGCAACTTTCCAAGCCTAGCTGATGGTGTGGGTGATGCGAAAGTAAACCGCAACCTATATTTGCATTAAAAGAACGCAGAGAGAACGCCTGATGTCATGAAAGTATATTTGCCTTTCTTCATATCGCTCTTCCTTTTGAAAAAACAGCGTTCGCTCCGTTCAAAAGTGAATACTGCAGTAGCCTCCACTTGCTTCTCTTGATGAGGAATAAACATTTCCTCCTTTCATGCGCCTCAATTATTCCCCTAAGCAAAGAGACGCCAAAGAGACAACAAAAGAAGCTGAAAAATATCTTCGATCTTCTCGGTGAACTTTCGCAGCAGAGGTTTGACGAAACTCTTGTACTTCTGTGAAAAGCGAGCGGCACCGTTCCCAGAAAGCCTCTATATCCTAGTGAAGAAATTTCACATGTTTCACATGTTCGTCTTATAAAATGTTGATAGCAAGAACAATAATGCACCTGAAAGGCGAATTCGACAAACGGTTGTAGGCCACCAGCAATGCGCTCAGGAAGATTCACTGCTGACTGCACGTTAATCATAATCCGATAGTCGGTCCCCGAAGTAACCTGTATGCAGCAAATAATTCGAGGTTACAAGGAAGATTTCTTTGATACATCATGAGGTTTTTAACCAGAAAAAGATGCATATATTAAAAGACACAAGCACGGTGTTGCATAGCGTCTTCATGCTATTTTGAATGAATAATGCTATGGCCATTTCTTAATGACAACCTGTCGACCAGTTTATAGACTTAATAGCAAACAGGCTACCTGCTGCCTCAAGGCTGTTCGCCTCATTGGTTTCAACTTGCGGGACGCATCCAACGGCCTGACGAAAGCACCAAGTGCACCGCATACTGTTGGAATTGGCTCCTCCTGCACAACATCGTATACGCTTTTAGCTTTTTGTTCACTCGAAAGACGTTCACGGATCTGAGACCTTAACAATATTGTTATGCTCATGAGAAATACTCGCCCCTGGAATTGCCTGCCAATTCTATCATATTCCCCAATGCGTAATCTTCGTAAACGCTATCTTAGCAATGTGAGAGGTCGTGTCACTTCCACTAGAGCACTCAACAGTACTGTGATTGCCGCATTTATACGCATCATTGTCAAATCCTTGACCTCCTGATGGACATCTCATTTAACGAATGAAAAAGCCTTAATTGCTATGCATGATACTGAGTAACAAACTACATGAGAAGGCGCATCTATCACTATAATAAGTTCATTCCTAATATTACTGGAAAAAAGAAAAAGAAACACGAGGTAAAGCATACAATTATTGGTTGCCGTTGTAGGGTATCCCATATTCCATTACTAATCACATAGTTCAGCAGTAAGATTTTACTCAACGTTTCAAACTACAAACTTTGCAAAACTCAACGCACAAAACTGTTGCGGCTAAAATGATGGTGGTTCACTGCATATATCGCATTATAAGAAATGTAACGAACGCAAAAAATCATCCTAAACACATCTGAAGACTCGCGGTGAGGACTTCAATTGCTAATAAAATGAACTCGACTTCATCTCCACCAGCGGCAATTTCGAGAATCTGCCACCACGGCTCCATAATCTCTTGCTTTAATCAATTTGGATTGCAACAGCAATTACCCACAGTAGCATTACGCGTTGAAGCTAATTAATGTTGATGCCGTCAAAGGAAATTTCCTGCAGTCTGCAAAGCAAATACAAGCTTTTTTGGCTTCAAAAATATGATCCAGTGCGAGGTAAGATCGACTGAAGCATTTGAGTCGGCATGTTTGTCAAAAAAATTCCAACGGGAGCTGCTATCTCTATGAATGAAAAAGCTATATAAAAGCAACATTTCATAAATGCGTACTACTGTGTATGACAATCTGAGAATTAAACGAAATACCTTATCATAGCAGCGTACTTCATGCCAGCAATAAGTTGCAGATCAATGGAAGTATTGAGACGAAACCGATCTCCCACTTTCTGCTCGTTTGATGTCACTATCTGAGGATCGATTTCACCAGCAGTGAGACAAATTCGTTGTGTATTTCTATTGTTTACCAGCTTATGCTCGCTACGTTGCTTCAATACCTCTAACCTAAAACTTTTTTACTTTGGTCATATATACGGACAAACCATGCAAGCAACGTTTGTTTTGCAGTTTCAAAATTCTGGCCAAGGTACCACAGCGACTGCACTCAATATATCACTTTTGCTGTCGAACGCTCGCCGATAATGATAAAAAATGATTTGGATGCATAACCGGATGCACTCTGATGTTCCATTACCAGAGAAAAAGTGTGTCTTGCCCCAGCAGTCAAAGAAAACATGACTGTAACTCTTGTTGACCTGAAAAAGGGTTTAATTCGGTGTCTCTTCTTGTCCTACTCTGGTCAGCTCTCCCTATCCTCATTACATACGTTTCCCTTTTGATGTAAACTCAATTCAGTGATCTTTTTTCTAAGATAAACAAATATTTTCTTTCGTGGATGTATATTCAGTTTCGAGGAGTGTAGATCGAATATCCATCCCTCTGGAAGCGATATAACAGCTAACTGGGTCGGGAAACGCATTTTACCATTCTCGCAACGATCGTCTGTTTTAAGTATACACAAGAAAATCATTTATTTGTAACGTTTCGGCTCTCCAAGTCACGTCAAAGCACAACAGCTGCTAAGGCATAGATATAACGGTGGAGGAAGTATTCTGCAATGCCCAGTGAAGGTCGAAATTTTTCTTTTCGAAAGTATCGCATAATATGGCAAAAGCCTATGGCATAAAAGTGCAGAGGAAGGTATAGAAACATTATATGGTGCAACTATGCAGAAGAAAATAGGAAAGATCAGAATCAATGATCGCAAAGGAAAAACTAATGCGAAATAGCTACTTCGGCACATCTATTCTAGGAGTCATGAAAGCGAAGAGGAGGAAAATTAGTTTAACCCCTGCCGAACCACTTCAGCATAAAGTAAAATTTATACTACAAAATCACTGCAGCGATAAAAGCAAACTATTCGCCTTCGTCGATGAAGTGCTCGAGCTTCCGATGAGGATAAGAAATACCTATGACTTATTGAGAGCAATGTAAACAGAACTCAAAATGGCTAATGCACCTTTCATTTTTGACTGGTGTATCTTAGGCTCTCAGTCGTAATTGCATCCAACGTTTCTTCCCCGTTGCCTCTATTTCTTCACGAAAAGTGAGAGTAGACGAGCTGCGCTTTTTTGTAAGGAATGATGATGTCCTATCCTTTAGTGTCTACGTGCTTGGAGAATAAACTCGTCTACGCCAACTGTTTTACTCGATTTCTGCAAGACTATGAAGAAACGTTGTACGAATTTTGCTGTTCAAAAACTTCAAAATGTTATCAAAGCGTTTTATGTCGTATTAAAACATGATTCAGTGCACCAGGTCCATTTACCAAAAAATTCAGATGACAAAGTTTAACAAAATCCGTTGCTCAATTCGTCTCATCCTTACTGGTTTATGCAACCATCGTTCTTCCCTACGGTTTCTACTGCACTTCGCAGTCTCACCTTCATGCACAGTTTTTCTACTCCCAAAATATCCTTAGCTAACCTCTCCGACCACCTTGCATCCATATTCATATCTTATCTGCATGATGCTGACGCACTTCATGATTATCACCCTCCAAATATCCAGGTATCCTGACCTCATCATAAAAGATTTTGCTTACTCATTTAGAAAAGCGACCCTCGCAATGATCTGAAATCTATTTCGATCTCAAAATGGACGACAGGTTTGTTATTTCGATAAATACCTTCGATGAGGTGACTAATGCAGACAGTTCTGTTGGACTGTATAGTTTTGTCAACCCATTTGAAGTCGCCATTGTCTCGGTGCATCGCATTTGCAACAATGTGATAAACCAACATGATTATTTCTTGGTTCCTCGTCGCCCGCTTATCATCGCCCACCCTATCACTCTTCGAAATCTATCTTAATATGTCTTCTTGTTCGAAATCTAAAGCCCATCTTAACATGTCTTCTCCTTTCTTCCTTTCACTTTCTGCTCTTTTTCCTCTTTTTCATCCGCATCGCTGAATCACATCGGTGATTTGGGATTCGGATTCTTTCCGTACTTTTATTATTAGCAGCCTCCATCCCAATGTGACATATAGGTCCGCCTGACCCAAAGGTATCCTTTACCTGCGTGACTAAAGAAATGTACATAGAAGGAAGCGGAAATGGAACTAGCAGAACTTTTTACTTTCTTTCACAAAGAAAGCACCGGTGGGAAGGAACATCACACAGATGATTGGGTGCTCAAATCACATGACAGGTTGTAATTTCAATAGAAGGGACTTTTCAGTCGCAGACGCGGTCACAACGGACTATTATCAGGTGTGTGCAAAACTGGAATGTATAAAGTGACTGGGAAGTAAAAACTAGCAGCAAGCGTTACCACTGTAACGTCCCTGATACAACAAACAGTAATAAATTCCTGTCAGAAAGAATGCTAACCTCAAATCGTCATCAAACTCTTCGTCATTACACAAGTGAACGATTTTGGGTATCAGCAAAAAGTGATCGGTCCTGTGCTGATGTTGTTTGAAAAGTCCACGACTGTCGCCAGAATTGCATGTCTGAAGACCTCTTTGAGCCCAAGTTACGTTGCAAAACAATTTCCCCGAAATACATGGCAACTGGCCACCACTTCCCACAGCCGAAAAAACTCTGAAACGTTTTCTGGTAATACGAAGGCCACAGAATATGCATCATAAAGGGTTTTACACCTAATTCAATACACGTCGCTGAAAGAAACTTTTTCTGGTCATATCAATGAAGTGTTCGAAGCTGAAACTGCAACTTCTTGACATTACAATTCTACCTCAAGTCATGCTCTCCTCATTTCAGAAATGGCAAATGGCATGAACTCATATCTCAAAATGGCGTCAAGAGGTGAAAGCTCTGTGAACAATGCAAAGGTTTATTACAGGCGCAATGTGTACGTAACGTGGACCTGCATTTTGATGCGAACGCATTGAAATACCAGCAAAATGAGAAAATACGATGTTAAGCAAACCAGCTGTAAATGAAGAATACAACTGTTCTTAACACATAAATCGAGCACAGAATTCATTTGATTAGTCTTATTCACCACAATACTCGACAACCAATCTCAGTATACCTATGAGAGAGCCGCTGAAATGTGCCCGACTGGAAGAATTCATATCAATAATTGGGCAGGTGTGACAAAGGAATCGGAAAGAGGGCAGTCTGTGCCGACCAACAAATTTCAAGCTTACCGCTAAAACATGAATTGCAAGAGTAGTGCCTGAAATTTTATCCGAGCCCACAGCCTGCAACATTTTCAACGAGTACTGTGTGCTCTGCAACCCGACCAATATACGAAGGAAATCCTATCGATGTATGCACGCAAGAATTTACGCAACGGTAATTTTTTCACAGTCTACGGCTCCTCTTGAAGGAGGAAGAGTACTGTGGAATATCGCATAGAAGGTCAGCGTATAACGTACATTTATAACTCGAGTTTCAATGCTTTCCAAGCCACAACTGTCTGGGATACACATACACAGACATGATGAGACCCTAATGTCGTTTTATAAAGCTGATTTTGAGACGTCTATAAAAACCTTCGGCTCCATATATTTCTTGCCTCACATGCCGACTATGCACCATGCTTGTTTGTGGAATATTTTTCCATAAACTGCCCATAATTAATGCGGAAGATGGTAAACAAACGAAGAACGTTTGGTGATTAATTATGCAAATCTATCTGTTCACCTTACATTTTATAAAATGAAGAGAAGAGATTGGAAGGTATGCGGCACTTATGGACTAACAAATGAAATCTTCATTTAGAGAGGAACCAAAAGGTATGAAACCGCTAGACCAGCACTGCAGTTTTTAAAAACTATCACAAGGACAAACTCGATCAATAACAAAAAATGCTGAACAAGGAAGCAAGATTTGCATTACCGTGATTCCACTTATCAAATCAAGCAGCATCGTTCGGAAAAAAAAACGTTCCCAACAATCCTTTCAAATTTCGGCAGCTGCCATGATCCATATTAATGTTGAAAATGCATTTTGCTCAGGTAATGGTGAAATTCACATCAAATCATAGCGCATTTCAGTGCCTTAATTCCTCGAGAAATTAGTGGATTAGGCAGACATATGATGCCTCCATCGTTATTCCAGTTGAACAAAATCTGAGCCAAAAAGCTGCCACACTGTGAAAAACAGCACGTTCCAATTCGACCCTATTCTGCTTTCCAAGAACTGGAATGCTGAATTTCCCATCATTGCGAATTTCGAACCAAGACCCTTATTAATATCGAGTACGAAATCAAACGGAAGTAAAAGAGGATCAAGCCATAAGCTTCTACGCTCCCCTCAGGGATCTCAAAATGTCGATAAACAATGAGACATGTGCAGTAATACATTTATAACTTCAACAGAGGCACGGCTTGCAGAAATCAACCACAACAATTTCCTGATTACCGCATACGTTTGCTAAGCAATTTCTCTGTTGCGACAACTGAAATATATGTATCTCCCTTTTTCAACTTTTCTACCCACTAGTTTCGAATAGAAAGATGGGGGTCACGAAAACTCTTTAGTCCCTCAACGATTTTCACCTTCGATTATCAACTTCGAAAGACGCTACATGCACTTAACTGTGCCTAAAAAATTTTGCGGATTCTAAAATCGACTGGATCACATTTTCCGTTCATGAAGCGATATTTTGCTCCCGCTCTGGGCGTAACAACTGCAGACGTTCCACAGACACTGTGCCCTTGCATCCTGCTGGCCAAGAGGTTCGGTTTCATGAAATAACAAAAAATATGTGCTGAGAAACGCAACCATGCTCCAAATAACTGACGCGATCGTTTAACCCTTCTCCTCACTCTTCAAGGATGACTCATAAAAATGCATGATCTATCATATTTAATAACTCCCGCTTCAAGTCAAGCTGACATCGCCAGATGCGCAGATAGGCGGATAAAACGTGCATGATTCGATATAACACACTGCAGAACGCAAATCTACAATGGTCACAAAAAAAGGATTTCTAAGAGCAGCGTAAAATGAACGCTGAATAGTTCACTATACAGAAATATCTGTGGCTTGAAAAACCTGTCGACGAAAAGATCGCTGCCGAATTGTACTGCATCGAGAGGCGTATTCATTCTCGTAATCCTATCTTCATCCGGCAGTGGCAAGCCAACTTTGGCGAGTTTTCTTGCATCTAAACCCGGTGCTTTCTCAACAACAGTGACGGTAATGGATTGAGGAGGTTCGTGAATCTGAAAAGGTAGCAAGAGTTGATTCTGTATAGATCCGACAAAAAATATTTCACATCTCTTACCGCTGACATGCTCGTTGCCCGTTTTCACCATATTTCGATGTTGTAATTACATTTTCGTAGTTCAAATACTGTAAATTTCTGAAATGGCAGAAAAACTTTTCCCACAGCGATTTCGGTGGACCATCGTAAATGCTGATGAAACAGGTCTAAAAACGATGCCAGCCTCCTTCAGTTTTCAAGAAAAATTGCCATCCACGCACACTCTCTCCTGACCTGAAATCGCTGACCACCAATTCTCTGTAGGCTGCTGGAAGGAACAGCCGAATCTAAAATAAGAAAACCTGCTACAGGTTATACCTGATACTGCTGAATGGGAAGCCTGAGCAGTAATGCCGCTGGGATCGGCCCCTTCCTTGCTAACAAGACTATTTTGCAATTTCAAATGGAACCTCTTTGAAATTTTTAGCAGTTTTTAACTGGTGCACTACTATGAAAGTTCGAAATTCTCTCACATGCATAAAGAATTGAACTGAATGCTTTATACAGAAGCAAAGATCATACCTACGGAGCTTTTAACAACGCGGGGTTCTAGGGTGGAACTTTTTATTAATAACGGTAGCAATGAAATCACGAGAGATCGCATAGAAACTTCTGATACTGGAATAAGACTGCGAAACCGACTGATCATCGGAAAAATTGTTAGACCCTTTCATATTTTCGGAATCATTTCCAGGGATTCCTGCTTTTTAAGACTTCCCAAAATACGTCTACCTATTAGATGCCTCACTGATGCGTCGAAAATTCAAAAAAAGAGTGCAGAAATACTCACTTGAAGATTATAGATCTGCCTAAAGAAGGCAACAAAATTTCCATCCATCGGGTGGAACTTTGTGGTGTTAACAAGAATATCATTGAAATGGATGAGTAGTTGTATATGACATTTTGAGATGAAAGCCACGCGATCCAACTCCTCTTTTGGCCTCTGCTCACTGATCCTACCGTTGTCAGATAAAGTATAAACTGGAATATGAGTGAACTCCTGAAGATGCTCTGACAGAGTGCATTGCTTCCTGCAAATAACAGCCAAATTTGCAAGCAATTACAACATTTGAAAACAGGCAGTACAATTTTCTAAATAACCGGACCTGAAGGATGAAGACCGCTTAAATAAGAAAACTTTCTGCGACAATCTGTTTAATGAGCTCGATGGCGTAAGCAACAATCTTACAGTTATTGTTGGTTGATTAGAAACTCAACCTCAGTCCCATTTTACGATCCTTCAAGTTTTATATTTGAAACGACTATATTTAAACATAAAGCTTAACATTAGGTTCTGAAATGGTCAAAGCCATTGAGTACACTTTTTTACAGCAACTGATGGAATAGGCACAGGGAATTGAAAAAATTTGACAAATACTCGAGATGACTTAGAAAAAAAATCTGTAGTACATCGACAGATTCACTGATTTAAAATACTTTATGCACTGCTGCGCAAAGCACGCTACTTACTTTGATCCCTCCCTGCTTCTATTTCCAATAGATTTTGTGAAAAAAATAACTTTTACTGCAAAGATGCAGATGTAATCACTTCAGAAAATCCTCACATGTCAACTACGTCCTGACTTGAGGTAACCGACTTCTGAACGGTGAGTGCACTTGAGGAGAAGCCTTGCTCACATCGAATAAACTGTAGTCGATGCCAATTTTCCTCAACCAGTTGTCCAAGCCGTATGTAGTCACGCTGTTTCTCTTTTAACGCAGTGATTAGCTCAGCAACATTCTCGTCGCCACTGTGCAAAAGAAAACTATGACATTCATCGGCTCACAAAGTTCCTCAAGAAAAATGCTTCATTAGTAGCTTAAGGTTAGAATAAGGGATAGGCGAACGAAGGCCTGATAATTTTTCACCTAGATTTTACCCGATAATAAGCAATCTGGAGAAGGCGACAAGAAAAGGACCATTAAGGTACGTTTTATGCAATTCAATCCATCATATCAGCTTGTTCCACAAATTTCCAAACTGGAAAGAAATCCCAAGAACGTTGCAGTTCTTCATGTTTTTATTTCAGCCTCTCAGGTCCTCAATTCTTCAAATATGCGTAAGCATGATTAAACATCTGATAGTGCACCCACAATGCAGTCACTCAATCTGCTGCATTAATTCAAAAGACCAACGCAAAGCCATGTAAGAACAGCTGAAATGATAATCGCTTTTGCATTTCTCCTACTTGAACAGTCGCCTACAGCACAACAAGTAATGGCTCTAAATGAAAATCAAAACGTTTGTTTGTTCGTCCCATTCTACGATTCAAACAAATTCTGCTTCGAAACGTGCCCTTTCCATTGAGGATTTCCAGAAAACAAGACCTCATGAAACTGCAGACGTCAAAAGCAAACAGTGGTGGCTGCATTCAATGAATGCCGCCAATGGCATCAATGTCCACCTTTTACTTATGGGCTTACGATTTTTTTGGCAAAAGTGCGACATTTTTTAAACTGAAATATTCTCTACGGTCGCGAAATCCCAGGTACTTGGTAAATATAGGGCATCCGTCCTTGAAAAAGTGGTACTCGTATAATAATGTACCATTCTGAGGGAAAAGTACGGACACAGCAATATATGAAAGATTTCGATGAGGTTACGTCATTGGTGTAGGCACCATGCGATCCCTGATAACTGCCTTTCCATTGACAGCTCACGTCAAGTTTGATTAATTCCTGTCTGCCAATTTCTTTGAATGCTTTGGAAAAACTACTCCACGAATGTTCTCCAACTGAACTCCAAAATATCCACATCGTGGACACGATTTGGCTCGCTCATTTGCTTCAGTTCACCAAACTTCTGAGTGAACTTCGGCTGCAAACGTTTTCAAAACATGGACGACCAGAGGAAGTGGGCTCACATGAACTGCACTCCGAAAACATCGTTCATCGAAATGGCCAGTTGGAAAGAATTGAGCAGTAACGCGTCACTTATCCAAATAATATATTACGCAGTTGTTTTCAAGTTGGCCTTGCTGCTCGATGAATACTCTCGATTTTGACGACTACACTACGTTTAGATGACCAAATTTCATAGTTCCGGCTTCGGCCGCTTATAAACTGAAGCTGTCAGATGGGCGTACACATATGCACGCACACAAATATACAACGAGTTGCGCATACACAATGAAAACATGAACACGACATAAAGGAAATTGCAAAAGCTTACCACAGCAATATGACTTTCGAATATGAAGAAACATGAGGGAAATTTTAGACGCGATAACTGTAAACGGAGATTGTTGCTGTTAGTGGCGGTGGAATGAATAAAGTGAACTTACACAGTCTGTGAATGTGTGCTCGCAAGATCGTCCCTATGAACACGTTGTTTTTCAGCAATAACCGTTCGCAACAACGAAAGTATTTCTTCTGCTCTTTGCGTCTGGGTTGCATGTAAGTTACGAATCACACTGCATATCTGTAATGAAACTGAACAGCTACCGAAATCATTTGATAGAAATATAAAGAAGCGCGTTATAACACGTGACTTTTTACGATTCCACCATTTAAAATAAAGATTGAACGATATTCCATGAAGATCAAACAATGCTTTTGATGCTGCTGTCAGATGCAGGCAACAGGTTGTTAGGTTTTATAAATTATGAGCCTATGTTTGAGCTCTTCCTGAACGGTTGCACGGAAAAACTCTGATCAAATATTTTGAGGTCATATTAAACGTCAATAGCTCACAATAAAGATGATCAATCGGAACAGAATGATCTCAGCCTTTGTTTTAGATTTGGGCACCAGGTTTCATCATTTTAGCACCAGGTTTCACGGATTATGGCTTACGGGACATTATATATATATATATATATATATATATATATATATATATATATATATATATATATATATATATATATATATATATATATATATATATATGTCCCGCAAACCATAATCCTACTCCGCCACATCTTAGTCATGCGGGACAGGCAGCGGGTTCTGGGAGTTACACCAACGGAGCGTTGTTTTGGGAGCAGCTCTATCAGGTCCTGCCATACTCAACGGATTCCCAGTAGGTCAGTCACGGAGCGATGACGGCACGTTTGAACCGAAGTGATCATCCCGGCTAAGTACGCACGTGCAAAAAGCGGCCATAATGGCACCAAGGTTAGCAACCTGATCGTCACTGCAGCAAACCTTAACTGCTAAAGACTCGAGTACAGAATTCGACAGTTCCACACGGACCTTTTGCGAATGGACGATTCGTTAGTTAAATCAAGTAAAGAGCGGCTTTATGTGGGGGAGCCAAAATAACTGATATATGTACCCAAAGTCTCCCAAGCCTCTTCGTACGCATATAATGCCAATATATCGAGAATCGTAACTACATTAAAAATTCAGCGGACTCGGATTTTAAAAATAAGGTACAAGTGGGCTACTGTATCATTTTTGATTGAGGAATGCAAGTATTACATCAAACATTTTATTACGGTCCATAGTGTCATAGTTCGATGACCATCAGCAGCATGCTCCTGGGCTCATGCACATGTGGCGTTTCCAACTTCTCGGAAGTGCTGTGTATTAGCAAGGCGAGGAAGAGAAATTTCCGAAGAAATATTTTTGCGAGAAGCCGCATACAGGGTGAGTTCAATGACTAGAGTACTGCAATGTTTGTCAGTACTATCAAGAGACTTATACTGTAGAAGGGTTACCTTCATAGAGAATTTCAAGTTTCCAAAGCTCCATTAAAAAAGAAGAATATTACGAGGAAGAGCTGATATCTGGCTTGCATTCACACCGTCGCCTTTCGAACCATCACTGTTTCGGGGACGGTTGGGCAACTTCACAAACAAAATGACTGAGATGAGTACCTACCTATTGTTGGCACGTGTAATAAATGCTAGGGGCACAATGGAAACACGATTTGATAGATGTTGCATTAAAAACGACAAACAACGTTTCCGCTGTTTGTCGTTTTTAGTGTTTTCGATGTCTAGCGTCGACTGCTACTGGGTGCCGCAAAAGTAGAGATGCGGAAGACTGGCACTTCCAAAATGGCCTGTTTTATAGAAAACTAGAGGGAAAGATCAACAGAAATTACCCTTTTCTCTCCCACTCTTTGCAATATTGGTATTCTGAAATTTCCACCCTTGATGCCATCATTCTATCGACTTTCCCTTATCATGACTGTTCATGGGACAAGAAGTTGTTTGGGAGCAGCTTATCAATTATTGTGGTGTCCAGCGTCTACCTGAACATTTACGATACTCCTTCCAAGTACGACGTGTAAAATCTCACTTTGTGAACAAAAAAAAAACGCAGGAAAATCAGCACACACCATATCCTCTTTGCTGAACAGCCAATGATGTTCAAATACTAGTCGATTAATGTCAATATCAAGCTGCATGAACTGTTCCCATTTCAAGCGCTTGCTAGCCATTTTCCAATCTTCCGCCTTTACATAAGTGCACATCGTTCGTTGTTCGTCGTCTTGTGGCACCTGCAAAAAGCCCATTCAATCGCGTTCGAGTGTTTTTGTTTTGTTTTAACCATCTATTAGTATAAAAGCATTTTCTTTGTAGCTGTTGTTGTTGAATTTCCATCTCGCAAGCAAAATAAGGGATTCCGGAAACATAAAGACGAATAAAGAAAGAAGAAAAGCGCACGATCAATATTATTGAAAAGCCGGTGTGAATTAAACAAAAAGTTGGAATTTCTTTGGAATTCGAAATGCGCAAGAAACAAGGGCACTAAGGACTGACGCCACATCAACGGGAAGCTTATTCCGCATTCCGATGATTTGGAAAAGAAAGGGATTATAGAGTTACGATGAAAATGGGGACTTGCAGCACATTTCAGGGGTTTCAGAAAACTAACCCCAATGAGATGGAAGAAACGTTGAAATTTTTGCGACTTGATGAAAAGTCATCGATTAATGCTAAATTTCCGTGCACGTTTCCCACACAGAATTCCCTGCACTATCACAGCCCGCCAATAACTGGAACAAAATCTACTGCTCGGGAGTCGAGCAACAAAATTTTAGTTTCAAAGACCGGCATATAACAGTTAGCCGGTACCGACTAAGAATAGCCTTTCCGAATTTTTTCAGTGTTTCAATGGTGCCAAGTTTCACATACATATCGAACGTTTCTACTATGAACGCCGTTACAGTACTTGCACCACTTGCCTTATTTTCAGACCCCACAGAGCCCTTCGCTTTTGCTACTAAGCAACAGATTTAGAAAATGCATACAAAAACGCTGTCCAGAAGATTTAATACCTTTAGTGGCTTTTCGATAAGGAAGGAGCTACTGCCGAGGAGATCACCATGTGAATCGATCAGATCGTGGCCAAGCCTTTGCTTCAGCCTTGAAAAATCATACGCCACCTCAGGATGAAGGAAGTTGATCCTTCTTCTATAAGATTACATTCTGCGTATATTCGCTCATGCATATGCAATAACCATACTACCTAAGGATGCTCGTTTGAAAATCATAGGCAATGAACTTCTCGCCCTGGTGCAACCATTTTAAATAATTATCATCGGCATATGTCGACACTTCGTAAAATTTTATTTTAAAGTGTCTGTTAGTAAATTACCCGATCTGATGCAGTTACTCGAAAAAACTACTGCCAATAGGCACAGCACCAGCCCACAGACTAAGATCGAAAAATGCCTGCGATAGCTCTGTAGTGAATGACATTCTTATTTATAGGTGCTCGCCGAACTTGGTGAACGCCTTTTTATCAACCGACATGAACTGATGCAGCTACTTACGCTGCAAAGCTGCAGTGTTTTCACCAGCATCTCAAAAACAAAACCTCCATCAAGCGTTTATTTTAAAAACAAAAAGGAAGCTCAATGGAAACCTCAATACCTTTGCATCCCGTTTTCGGCATCACTAGGAATCAGACTTTTCTTCTCATAGATCATCTGAAGCTTCCGAAGTTCGCCTTCATCTGTTTTCGATTCAGGTTTAGGCTTGGCAAAGACCACTGCAACTGGAGAAAAAAAGGTGTCAATCATAAGTTTATTGTTCCCTCGAAATGAAAGCCATCAAGAAGCTAGCGAAACCCTCCGTTACATCATCATCTCTATCACAAATTAGACTTGTCACTGCGTTGTCCTTTTTTCACTATACTTAGGCTCTCATATTCATCTTCTTTTTAGAAAATATGCTTATTTTTCTGTTGATGAACCTCGTCGTGGTGACAACGACTGAAGACCGAAATACAAAATAATTTTAAGTGTCCAAATATCTTTTGTTCGGTCTTCAAGGTTGTCACTAGCCTTGCTTAACTCCTAGTCTCCTTCGAATCTACAGATAAAGTTACAATATCTTCATCTATACTTTTGTTTCTGCAACGGAGATTCCTGCAGGACAAAGATATATAGTCATATATATCGATGTTAAAACAGTAGCATTAGCAATTGCACGATGAAGTGTGCTTATAATTTCCGGGAGACCAAATGATTGCCTGAGTGGAGACAATCCCAGAACCTGTTATAGGTTCATCATCTGATCGCTAACGATGTTCCTGGAACGCATAATTTTATGTACCTTATCTGCCGTATACAAATTTCTAGTCAGTGAATTTAACAAGAACTATGTGTTCCCCATAAACATACGTAGCAATATTTTGTACTCATGCTGTGCACAACATCCACCTTTCTGAAACTACAACCCTTTCGACCACCCCAAGGCTTTCCTTTGGCCATGGTTTTAACCATTTAACATGGAAAGTTGACTGCAGCATTCTTTCAGGCATGACAACATCTGACCTTTACGAGCAAAAAAAAACTGCGAAGTTCTGATTTTCATTATTGATAGAAATCGAGCACTACCCTCCAAAAACATGAACAGCAGCGAATGAATCGTGAGAAGTTTCAACCGTTTTCCATCGGAGAGATGGTAGCAGGAAAAGAGGCAGATACCACTACTTATGTCAGATAGTGGAAGAGACTAGCATGATGTTTTTGCTTGGTTTTCTCGATAATAATCAGACGGGCGATGCGACAAATCGCCAAACTGCGCAACAGGATAGATTTCACGTGTTTCTTCGAACAGTTGAGGAAAAAAGAGCTGAGACTACATTTAACGAAGTTTCCTGGTTCCAGTTCTTTCACTGATCGCTTTTTAGATCTTTTTGCCTTTACCTGAACAGGTGTGACTAAGAGGAAGAATAAATGAATTTCGGTTAAAAATCAAAAATCTGATTATACTATGGGCCTGTTTGAACATACTGTTCTGAAGAGAACTCATTAAAATATGATATATCATACTTCATATAAAATTAAAACATGCGGTTTGTCCGCTACCACACACAGCAAAACGAAAGAGAAAGATTCTTTCAACAAAGGAATCATTTATGTACTGGTCAAATTCTCGACTGGAAAAAATGATAGTTGTGCACTGCCAATATTCCCATTCAGTATGGAACATACGAAAGTGAAACATACTCGACGTTTCCCCATTTATTCGGGCAACTTGGTCCTCAAATGTATGCTCCTCATATGTAGCTGTGAGAAAGTCGTACTGAACATTCTCAGATGGAAGCCTAGCATCACTTACATTCGCAACATATTTCGATCCAAGCTGAAAAAAGCGAAGATATATGCTCGGCAGAGAGTCAGTATGCATGCTTTTTGCAGCCCCATCTCTCGAAAAGCATAAGCTTTTTGAGAGATGGGGCTGCAAAAAGGTTTGCAATTCAATTTCATAGTTAGCAGAAGCAAATTTACAAGGGAGATAGAAATATGCATGTCGCGCGTCAAAGAAAACCTTTCGGCAACACGAACGCTGTTCGGTTTATGGAGCCGTTGGGATATGGGTCGTCGTAAACCTTCTTTCGTGATAGCCGTGCAATCTTAGTTTTTTCTGATCTCGATCAACTCTATGCACGAGGCAAACCTATTGAATTCGCGGATGGAATTTGGTTCTTACATTCTGTTTCACTACAGCAGAACACAAATGATGTTATTATACCAGGCTTTTGCACTTATAGTTCTCAATCAGCATGGCTGCACTTATGCAGTTTTTCAAGGGAACAGAATGCAAACAAACAAGAAAGAATGTTTTCATGCAAGAGAAATGTAAAAATGGAGAGACATAAGATAATCCGCCACGATTACTGATGTAATTCGGGAAAAGTTGAAATGCATCCGAGGAAAAAATTCAGTCTGCGAATAGTACGGTTCACTTGTGCTTTCTCAAAGAAATTGGTTTATTTCTATCATATCTCAAAATCAGTCAATACTATATGTAGGAGTTTGAATTAGCCAGCATCCACTCGATGTTAGTTAACGTGCACAACGCATAAAGGCTTTCGGTGCAGTAACGTTATCGCGTATCACTGCTCAAACTCAGATGAGTAAACCTGTAGCGATTATACCTGGTACAAATTATTAACCCCATCGACAAATTCAATCACTTAGTCACGTTTGAACCTCGGAACCTGGGTCACTCAATGGACTTTTTAGTCTATTTCACACTTTGACCGACCGATAAAAAATTCTGATCGGCCTTGAAAATATGAATGACTTTGTTCAATACAACGTTGGACATTTAGAGGCGTGTAAAAATTATCTAAAAAAGGATTATTCGCTCTAGTCTATGGCAAACTTCCAAACGCATTGGCAAAGCTCTGGACGATCCGTTGCATTCAAACAGCTACAGCAGAACCGGATGGAGGATGCATTTACGTAGAAATCCGCGAGATGCACTGACCGAATGTGAAAAATGCTTCAACATTTTGGTTCATTATTTCTCATGCATCTGCACTGCTTAACCCATAATCTGTATGATTCGCAACCCTATGAAGCAGGCGGCTTCGATCTCCACCTCAATTCCACTTGAAAAGAAGCACAAGAAGTCATCATGGTAAGAAAATAGTGATGCCGTTGAATCTCCTTACCGCAGATGAGTGGCAATGGCAACTAAGCTTGGTAACTGCAACGACGCAATAAGCTTGTTGTAAACATGAACGATACAACGTGCGTATCTTGAATGGTATCTCACTGCCGATCATCTGGTGAACCTGCTTCCTCGCGAAATAGTGGTGATAAAATGAATCCACATTTGGCTTAACAGCCCTACATTCCAGTGTTGACAACAGATGGTGGTAATTCAATGACTGGCTGCTTGGATACGTAATTGTTAGGATCAATCCTGGAAGACGGGACCTTGAGAGAGTGTTCAATGTCAGCATCAAGTTGATCTTGATCGATTTCGTTCGCAGGACCACCTTCTTGTTCATAAGCCTCAGTTCGTTGCAGTCGTTTCGTTAGCTGCAAGTTGCCTCGTTTCCGTTCGAGTTTCGATTTCGCCTGTTCCCGAATCTTCGTCCGAAGCGTTGCTGATAAAACATCGACGCCATAGCTCGATGGGCGTCTCGTGGAAGTCGACGAAGTTGGACTGTAATAACACTCAATATGCTCCTCAGAGGTGAACGAAATATCACTAAAACAGCTGGCACGAAAGTGCGCGAAATGACGAAACCAAGTTGCAACACATCCTCATCTAATATTTTGCTTTTTTGATTTAAAGGAATGGCATGCAACCTGGTTCGGATGAGAAACTCTCAGATTCAGGATGGAAAAACATAGTCACAAATTTTGTAGCTCAAAGTTTACGGTTCACGATGCAAAGATACTCTTACATCTTCATGGCTCATTAAATTCCCATTCTCTCAGACCCTTTGGTAACAGAACGAAACGGCAAAAAAATTTCCTCTTTCAACTATGGGAGCAAAAAACTTTGAAATTAGTGGCATTACGTGGCAAAGTACTCGATAAACCATATCGAATGACGCAAGTCAAGATGGCATCTGCATCTTAGGCAGATGGCTTCCACGCTTGCACCTAGGTTATGGGTAAGGATGTAGTGAAAGGTAATTGTGAGGAAAAAACATTCCATGGGCGATTCTCAAAACCCTGGTTTCAAAACAAGGCTTTTCAGAGATAATTCACAGTTAAAATCTAAGCTTCGTTACCCGTCAGAAGCTACTGTTCATCACATCGCAACGAACGTCAGGACGGACAGCGAAGAAAATTCCAAATCCCAAAAGCGTATTTCTGATGAGGCACCAGCTTTAAAAATAATCAGTGATAACTTTGCGAGCTTAGCTTTCCTAGAATTTTTCGACTTTGAATAACAATCCAATACAAACATTTTTCACCTTTTTGTTCTTTCGTTAGCGTGTCTTTCCTCGCTGGTCAAAACGGCTACTGATCTTTCCTGAAAGCCAATTATGCTGAAAAACTATAGCATCTTTTAAGGTGTTCATACGTTTTCTATGAGCAAATTTCTTCTAATATTTCCTTTGAAAAAGGCTAACCGAACTAACAAACTGCTGCTTTTAACAGGCGCACTGGTCACAGCGATGTTGTAACAAAGTGCCAAAAGAGCTGATAAGATAGACACGTGCGAATTCCGAGCGGCCAAACAACCACTCAGACTATTCGAAGTATTTGCTTCAGAATCTGCTAACTTGACTTTTATGCGTCGTATAGGAATAGATGTTTCAATGGCCAAGATAAGCACGAAATAAAAAGCGACCGGTGTAAAATGCATGCACCGTTGTTGTGCCTTTAAACATCCATAACGCATTTTGAAATCTGACTAATGATGTTGTTCGATATTTATCGTTCAAATTCAGGGGAAAGAATTTCCAAATAGCTTCCTCAACAAATCCTAAAATGCGAGCTTCTGTGGCTATAAAATACAAATTTGCATAATGAAGTTTCGCTACTCAATCGAGCACAAAATGCTTGAAGAATCACCCTATAGAATGCGGCATGAAATGCATTCTAACGCTCGATTCAGGAAAAAGGCGTTTTTTCATTAAATCACCAAAAACTAATTTTCACTCATGTTCTGACTCTTCCAATCTTGGTCAAACGAACCGCTTTGCTGTTACCTCACTGGTTAACTGCAGCTCGACCGGTCGCAAAACGTAGAGAAAGTCTTCACATGCATAAACTCCTTTCAGGATTGATGGAACAGCTGAGAATTGGAAATAGAAAGTCACCTTATGAATTAGAATACTTGGATAAATGCGTAACATTAGCTCGAGCTGCTTTCAAGGTGAAACCATCGGGCAGACGAAGGCACATACACAGGTACAATGGTAATGCAGTCAGCTACGCCCTACAAATGCGAGCACGGTAACAAAGCAACAACTATTTTTTTAAGTGCCACGAAGACTGACACCATTTGAGCTTTCAAGCTTCAGACCATCAATGCAGCCGACTAATGAAACAATGGAAAAGGATCCTAACAACTTTTCCCAAGAAAAGACTTAATCGTTGACCGAAAAATGACAACACTGCCGTAACAAGGCAATAAATTTCACTAATTTCTGCAGCCTGGTCAAAGTTCATTAAAGTAGCTGACAGTGAATCATACTGTTGCGGAGAACTCAATATAAAAAGTCATCCTATGGTTTTCTGGCGACTGCACATAGTTGTTTGGGAAAAGGCTGCAAATCACATAATAACCCCCAATAACCAGGGTCACTAAAGACTGAGGGATCAAGGAGGTAGATGTAAATTAAGCAGGAACATTAAGAAAAGCTCGGCACGATCAAAGAGTTTCATAGCAAGAGTTAGCGTATGAATTACTCAGTGGTTCAATTAAACTTAAAAACATCATTACCTTCGATGGAAGAGGCGGGAATGCACCAAGCTCTTTCCGCTTCCATTCGAAATGCTCCTTCTCTTCATCAAGATCGTTCACCCAACTCATTGCCTTCCCTTTTGTCCCATCTTCACTTTCGAGTCCAGTCGTGATAGCGCTAACACTTTGCGCAGTTTCGCTCACTGATTCAATATTCCCAGTTTCGTGACGCATTTTGATCACCCAGTCCGTCTGAAATCGTCGTAAATGCTTCTTTGAAAAAATTGTTCAAAAGCAGAAAACACTTCTTTAAAAAATTCCCAACACAACGCCCGAAAATACCTCACTTTCGGGTTGAACGACAGTATATAATCAAAGATTTGAGGAAATTAACCGATTTCATTAACTCTCTGAAAGCCGTTGAAAAGAAACGTTTGGGGTATTCAACAATTGGTATGTAGCACGCAGACGCACGGGTGTGGGCCGACGAGTACAGTCTGCACAGCTCTTAAGCGACTTCCTCGATCCGCTGCCATTCTTCGAGCATACGCATTCAAAAACCGTTTTAAAATCTTCACTTTCTGGGAATGATTCGCTCAGACAGGTTTCTGCCCTTCAGAAGGCTTACCAACAAATTCTATACATATTTAATTCTGCTCTAGCAATATGGTTGTCTAGTAGTTCCTTCACTACAAAAAGAGTAAGGCTGTGACCTTAACGTGATATGTAATGCTCTTATCACGTGCTTCTGAACACTTTTGCCCAACGCGCATTCCCAAACACTCAACATATCGATTCCATAGCTCTTCTTAAGTTCTATGCGGCCTTTAGATTGCCCGTCAAACTTTCCAATGCTTTATTAATGATAAATGCTGCGTAACTCGAACTAGGTTTCCTATGAATAACACCTGTGAGCCCCTAACCCCCTTCTTGTCCAATGAATATATGCTTTCCACCTCCCCAATGGTTTATACTTACATAACCTTGAGAGATCTCTTCCATTTTGTCGGAAGAAAACATAAAAAGCAGGAGAACAAGGCGAACAAACAAACGGTAAGCAACGCATATTTGCACGAAGAGTTGAAAAATAAGTTACTATAGAAGGCCGAATGCATCGATAAGATGTGGTGAGTCAAAGAGCATCAATGAAGACCTGATAATGAACCACAGAAATTGAGAACTGATAGAACGGCAGATAGAAATATAGGGAAAGGGCAGAACGTGCAATGGGTATGGAATTTGTAATCTAAAATGAGCAAAGATGGTCTCATTCAGTGGCATCATTGAGACCATCATTGTCTTTCCTGCAGGCCTTCCATTTTAGAAGAAGAAGCACTACATCAATTACTACTAAATTAGGCTGCTCAGTCCAATCGTGGGTGAAATTTCCAACTATAGTGTTCTGCAGTTGAAGTTGTATTGGACGTTTTTCGCTTATATACCGTATGTGATCGCCAACTTTATCGCACCATTTTTCGTTAGACGACCTTACGCGTTCGGCAGCGAATATGTGTATGGATTCATATTAAGCCAAGAGAAACTGTATGAATCCAATCTCTTTGCCGCTCAACGTAGAAGCTTTTGAGCAGTTTTCTGCAGTCGGAACTATCAAGTGATACCATAGTCAGCCACCTTTGCTGTTCGAAGGTCGTACAGCGGTCACTGTGAACGGTTTCGTATTGTCCAATGCTGGTGCTTCAACCATTTTTCGAAATAGGATAATTCGCAAGCACCGAGCTGAGGCCCCTTCAGTCAGTGCTTGTCCACCTTAGAAAGTACTGGCGGCTTTCCATCGTCACAAAAGTCTCATCAAAAATTTATTCCTCTCTCTTCTCAGACGGATGAGCGGATCCGTATGAGGGCGGATTCGTAAGAGGATGACAATAAGAATGATAGGAAGGGGAAGGAGATTTAAAAAAAGGCATTATCAATTTAGCACCCCATCATTATAACAAGGTGTATTAATTACGAAGTGCAACAGCTTTTTACGTCATGTATTCCTTCTCTCGCCGAGCTACAAATTGAGCTTTCCGCATGCACTAAAATTTACTTCTGGTACCACCTTGTCGGAGAAGTTTGTTGATCCTCACGTGATCTATGTTTCCAAGGAGCCGAACTTCAGTTGCACATCCTTAATTAATGAGCCCGATGATGGCAACGAATGCCAGGTGTATTTGTCTTTGCTGTGTACCAGCCTCGCGCAAAGCATTCAAGACATTTGTCACCACTGTTGCTTTTGCTGAGCAAAATGCTTTACAGTAGCTAACAAAAGCTAGACATACCGAGACTCAGGATCCCATACCTCCTTTCCGTAGGATGTGGAAGTGACCATGCATTGAGCAGCCTGCTTTCTGCATATGCATATAAATATGTCATATGACTGTACTGCGAGTTTGCTTTATAAAATATGCAGATGCACAGAACATTGAAAATATAAAATACGCGATATGTGCGTTTACAGACTGGGAGATATCGCGATAAGTGCCAACACGCAGGCAATCCAAGATGACAACTCGTAACCTGCCTAGCGATGCGTGGCATATGAGAAGATATGTCACTGATGTGCATGCACGATTGTAGAACTTGCAGTCTCTTACATATGGATGGAAGGAACAAACCTAGATCAAATACTGCTCAGTTTCAGTTCACGAAGCAGCTTATCACCAATGTGCCTTGTATATTTTTGGAGTCATCGATAATAATCCACAAGCAGTGAATCCATGCTCGATTGCAGTCTTTTCTATTCATAAAGATACTTGTATGCACTTGGACATATGAATATTTGTGACTGCCTTATGTATATGGCGACCTGCATATCCTAAACGATCAGCCCTTTCCCACAACGCGATCATGACCTCTTTTGCAGTAATGACTGCAAGGATCGCTGGCAAAGATCACGCACATCGGATGCCGATATTGCTTCCCTTTGTTCCATCCATGTCCCCTCGCAAATTTCCTCGGCACTTCTTCAACTCTTTCGAAACGATAAGATCCGATTGCGCATCATAGGCAACAGCAAGCAGTACAAATGCAACACCACTTCAGCATGTGCATTGATTGCACACCATTAAAATAGAATACATGAAGTTAGTCACTGACACCTCCTTCCGCTATAACCACCGTAGAGCACACAGTTGATCAGTGTCATTTTCGGCTTATCTGATTCCGTCTCCTTAAGGCCAGCCATCCCTTCTTAAAGAAAACACATGTATGCTTCCTCAGGAACAATGATGCTTCAGCAGCGGCTAAAGAAGACTACAGAAGAGGCGAATTTTACTCACATGAAGTGAGGAGTATTATATCTTACGACATACTAACGCCCAAACATAATAATGATATTCGTTGCTCCTTAGTAATTTAATCGTACTTTTCAAAACAATCACAATTGAGGCGAACTTTTTTCCACTCAAGCGTTACATAAGTTTCTTTGTCTTTTGTAGATGCGACCATGTACTTGAACGCACCTGCAGATCACAGATATAACGCGTATAGACACATTCATAGCTGGTTTTAGGAAGCACCACTGCGCTTCAATGTCTTCACTCAACGTTGCTGTCCGCAGTTTCAACTTGATCAATCGTTCACAACATTATCTGCTTCCACGCAAGCGATTTCCTGCGGCGTTGTTATGTTTTCAAGCGCAGGCACACCACTGTTCAAACATTATCTCAGAAGAACAAATTCTGCAACAAAGGGCGAGCAACGACTTCAACGTTCCAGAAGACCTTCACTCATTCTCTCTTCATTTACCTCGTAAATTTATGTTTAGGAACGGCGCTTCATCACTTGAGGATGTAAGAGCACCGAAATTTTTGAAAACAACGCAAATGTGTTGAAAACTGGGAGGTGTTGATGCCCACTGCCGGAAGTGACAGCGGCGAACAACTTTAGGACGGGTGGGTGGGGTGGGGGAGGAGCTGGGGGAGGGGGAGATGGGGGAGGCTGTGCAACAATATCCCGAGTGCCCGAAAGAATTTTCTTCGGAGCCCAAAAGTACTACATTTGTGTTGTGCTCACAAAATCCTACTCTCTGCCCCCGCAGGCCTCAAACAAGACTCGCTTTTCAAGGTGATTATTTATAGGTGAAAAGTAAGGGTCGCTGCGGCACCACTACAAGCTACGAATACGGACTATTTCTTGGTATCGAAAGAGGCAGTAAGGGTTCGAGGAAAACTTTGCAAAGAATCAACTGTCTGGCTCCAGGCGTTTGCGAGGGATAACGTTTCCTCATTGCCGAGGCGTTAAATTCAGAAAGTAAACCCACAACGAGAGCAAGAAAGACGGGTAAAAACAGGGAAGAAGAACCAAACAGCCTGAAAACACCTCTATACCTCACTCTTTAATCACTGGTAAACTCCTGATATCAAAATGTATAAGAAAGTGCACGTGAGAGCGTTAAAACGGACACGGAGAAGATAAAAGAAAAATAGGTCCTGGATAGGAGATTCGAAACAATGTGCCTTACGCAACCCCTCCTCCCTCCTTCCCTCACGTTATGAGAAGAGACAAGATGCCTTCTACGAGAAGCAAAACGTCCGAAACAAGAAGTGTCATGCGAGTTGAGGAGTAATGCCTTTATTCGCAAATATAGAAAAACCATGTAATTACACATGCACTGACACCAAAGCGAATGTACAATCAAAATGATGTCGTAATATTGGAATTAACACTGAGGAGACAGAACATATTTACAAGAAGAGCAAACCACGCGGAAAGAGTAAAATGGAGCACTTTTTACCTCATGTGCGAAGTGAATTTGAGATTTTCCACAAAAAGTCGGAAGGAAACTGCCCTCGATTCCTAAAATTAGCATTCCAGGGTCTCGACAACTAAGAGGGAATAAATTTTAGGAAATCTCTTCACACAACGGTAGAGACGAAGAACAGCCGCCGCATGAGCATACATCAGGCTCGGGTACTCCGACTGCACGTTTCGTTCGACTGGCAAGGCGGATCTAGAGTTGAAATATGCGGGAGAGACGGCAAACAGAACCCTCCCGATGATTTCTGCTATGCAAAATGAGTAAATGTTTCACGACCTATGATGAGTAACAGCTACCATTCATCCACTGCTTATGCCAATAGCCAGACACCTTAACCATTTCAAACAGTCAACAGAGCAGTTTTGAATATATCATAATTGACTTCCAGCCCTTATCGACTGGCTCATAAGTATCACTCACAAAACCACCCTCTTAAGTGACATCGCCAGACCGATGTTTGTAGTCTGCGAACAAACTTTTAAAGAGAATAAAATGAATGTAGCTCAAAGCGGAGTGCTCACGAACGAAACCTCGGTAAGCGGACGCCAACAAGACGCCCAACTCGCATGAGCGTATAACTCTTGTCGGCCGCACTCATGTGCTGCATTAGCCTGCGATTTGACTAAGGCACCCTTTTCTCGTTGTCCCTGGCAACGCCCGTCAGCACCCACTAAGCAAATGAATTCATTTGACCATTAACAAGTCATGCAGTGGCTACAGAATGGATCGAATTGAGGACGCGATAAGACCCCATTTTGGCACTGAGCAGTGATGCTGATACGCGCAGATCACATGCGTGGTTTTTCAATCAACTTCTTTAAAAGACGTGGGAACGCCTAGAAGATGGATTGTCCACATTCATTTCATTAGACTGATCACTTTCACAAAATGTCTACAGCAGCAAAACATTTCACCATTGTAGAACATTCTTACGATGCACTCTTGATGACCGAACCTGGTGCCTAGAAGAAGCTGCAAAACTGCTAGAAATCCGCTTCTTTCTGCGTTTCACTGCCTCAGATGCATAAACTGCCCTCCAAATGCAGACATGCAGTAAACTTCAAACATCCTTCCGAAGCTGATAGACGAAATGAGATTTGCGGCGGGACAATCGTCGGAATAATTGACGTCTACCGAATTTCTCTAGCCTACCTCGCCACCGCGCTGAAACTACTCTTACGATCGACAAGCACACTTTCGAGTGTCCATACAATTTATCGACAGTCTTTTACAAATACACGATATTTAATACAACGGTTAGATTAAAATAGTGACTCGATTTCTTGACGTCTCCTAAGGAAGCATAGCTAATGAATATGTCATACCCGCTCACGCACATTCCCGCATCTCATTCAAACACTTGCCGCAAATAAACATAGCTCCAGGCAGAGATGAACCGACTGACACCCTCAGCTGATTCTCTTTTTCCCATTTTCCTTACGCTGCGAGCATTACTTGCAATTTGCAGACCGCATTCGACATGCCACCTCCCAAAAGCTTCCGATCATGTAACACACTTAAAAATGATAGCGGCAAGCCAACTTTCAGTCCCAAACCTATCTTACTAACTACATCTTATACCTATCTTACAAGTTTTCAAATTTTTTCACCGGTCAGTAGAGAAGACACCAGAGGAAGAAAGATCCTCCTAAGAGAGAAAAGTGTGAGTGCAAAATCTCAATATGTACAACTCGGAACGCGGACATGCAGGAACTCCTTGACGCATTGATGCTTACGAGTATTTCACATGCATCACCAAACAACGTTCAACGTCCTCACGAGATATCATTCAAACAAATTGCTTTCTTCACAGAAAAGAAGTCACTATATCTTGAAATGCGTGAAGATGCTCGGCACCGTAAACGCAGCAAAAGTTTCGCAAAGCAGATAAAAGCGTCACAACCGTCCGATGAAAGCGATAATGAACTAGTGAAGCAAATTCCGACTGTTGCAAATGGCAGCTCTGCACCAACGACCTATCTTCGTTACAAGCTGACCGTACGTCTTGTGCAAAACCTCACGAGCGCAATATTTTGTGGAGATCAAGGAAAGAAAACTGTTAAAATCACTCGCATTGATCTCCTTTCTTGAAGTGTACAACTTTAGAGATACTTTAGAATTCCACAAACAAGAATCTCAAAAGAAAGACGGAACTCTCGAAATCAACAACGTTTTCATGAGCAGGACGTTTCTGACCTCGAAGCAGCGTGCCACGACCGTCAACTCTTCGAAATTTTAAGCTCTTGCAACGCGACCAAGTGACTGAGCAGTCTTTTCTGCTGCATACATATTGGCTGCTTATTCGATGCTATTCATCCGGCTCATAGTGACAAGAAACTTCGCAAAGAATCAGTTACGAAAGGAACAAAACAACTGTCCCAATATCAGAAAGACTTACTCACGCTTTCCCCTATCACTGCTTAAAACGGTCACCGCCTCAGCTCGTTTCACCTCCAAATGGCATACGCAGCCATCTTGATCGAAAATGAATGAAAAGGCGACTAGGGCTATATTCGAAAATGCTCAACTCCAAAAAAGAGATCACAAGGCAGTGTACACTATTTGTGAGGGCGTTATGCGAAATCTATTCCCCATAACTTTGAAGAACACAGCAAAATATAGCTCTAAAATGTGAGGAGATAAACCCTGGCTACCGAAAACCAAGAATGGTATTTAAAAACCCTTCAGAGAAAACCTAAACTGAATATCCATTCCAGGTTTATAATAAGTAACAAACTGGTGAACTGCTCTTCCCCTCACTTGAATCAAGAGCAGATTCGAATATCCATCCACTGGGGAACGTTTTCACTGACTGGGCTATGACAGCACTAAAACTGGAATTAACGGGAGACGAATTCAGAAACAGTATATGATCGTAGAGTGCTGCGCTTTCTAAGTTGGTTGAAGGCATCCAAATAGCGCATCGCCCCGTCGATATATTCAGCACGTTGAAGAGTACGGTCGTTTATCAAACGCTTCACCCGTTGAAGCCATAAGTCCTGAAGTTTGATGTGTTCTTTTGTTGCACTGTTATTCATGCAAAAAGATGGTTTTTGTCCAATATTATTAGCAGAAGGACATGAAAAGAGGCAATATTCGAAATCTGTTCGATGAAACTGTTCTGCATGTTCCAATAGTCAGCTTCCAAAAAACATTTCAAATTCCCAAAAGATCATTTACCATTTTGACAGCTCAAAATAACCACAAAATGCTATCTCTTAGTCACTACCTCAAAAACCCTCCGATCCAGGATTTCTGATTACACAGCAGGTTTCTAAACTTCGAACAAAACGGTTACCCATACAAATCTACAAGGAATTTCCGGCAGTAGCAGGAGAAACCAGTTGCTAAAATGACTGCATTTGAGATTATATATGTCGTAAAATGAAAACATAAGCTGATCCAAATGTTTTTAGATATACTTTATTTCAATAGTTCGAATTTCGCGTAAAATTTCGAAAGGTATCGCAGATATGGCGTAGGATGAAAACGCATGGCAGTGCCAAAGGAAATATAACAAACTTCTTGTAGACGCAGGTCATCTGACAAACGCCTCATTTCCTATTTCATTCCTTGCACAGATCGAAAACTCGTGCTTGCTGCACTCTCCTTCACCTGCTCCCAAGAAAAGAGGCCATATTTTCTGTTTTCTAGTCAACCGGAAATGTCTCAAAATTTATTCTTACATCAATTTCTTTTTGATTATTAGGGACGAAATCGTCACGTATGTCCCGCCGGCTCAGTGTGGCGTAGTGAGCGGGCTGTTCGGTGGTGCCATAGACAACTAATGTTATGTTGTTAATAATGCCGTTGATTCCTTCCATGCGCCCACTCTGAAAAAATATCGTAGAAGAGAAATCTTTACGAGATAACAGATAAAAGACGTCGCAGATTATTTTAGTCATCTCGTGAACTCGCGCTCAGATTGAATCTCGGAACCTGTTCTGGAAATCTCAATCAGAGTGGCACTACGAATCTCGAGAGTGAAGATGTGAATGAAAACACAGACTGGGCTTCCACAGTAGTTTTTACAAGTAACAAATATTAATGTGCGACCATCAGATGTTGTTTCAACTTGAAGCAACATCTTCGAACAAATTATAAATTCTATTATAAAAGACAGATGTGATCGTTGAATTAAATAACTAATAAATAGTTTTAAATCCCGCCAGATTCCATTCATTTATGCTGTCTGGATAAGTTGTTGGGGGATGAACCTACAAGCGTCACTACGCGCACCTAAAGACCACCCTCCACTTATCTACGTTACAGATTTATCAGTTACTGAAAGATATGTTCACGCCTAAAAAGCCTTCGGAGAAATAAGGCTACTTTGGAATCTCATCAACCACTAAGGCTTAATTTGCAAAGGCACCGTTTTTTTGGCAGCCAAAGAGTAAATAGCACGTCTCATATCTGAATCAAATTTCATTACATAGATAGTGAGAGGTCGATGGGGCTGAATGTCAAAAAGAACAGATTCTGCAGTTTCTGCTCTCCGTCAGTCTTTACGTCCCAGCTTTCCCATAAAGTACTGTGAAAACGCTACACATAGGTTCGCATACAGACAGACAGAGCTGTCAGTACACAGCAGTTACGCACAGTAACAGGAGAACTCGCAAAACTGAAACAGAATCTCATGAGACGCAGTGCATCTGATTGGTTTCAGTGCCTCGCAATAGACAACAGAGACGTTCTGAGTGATTCAATTCGTTGCATTCAGAAAATTCCTCCGCGATTTCACTTCAGCAGTATTTTTATGTTTAGAGTGTAATAAACAGACGCCGTCCGTTTATTAGACTTGCCGGGAGCGTCGAAACTTTCGAAAAAATGCTCCACATATATTACGGATTATCTTTTCTCTATCAAAGTATGCATAACGAGTGGGCGGACCTCGACGCTGTTGAATTGTTCATGAGCAAAGTGATGTCATAACAACGGCGAGATTTAGTTGAGGAATAACTCGAAACAGCCGTTCATTTCAATTCTAACACGCTGATTTCCTCTCTGGTAAATATCAAAGGGCAGAGCGATATCTGCCTCGTTAGCGCCAATTTCTTATCATAACAGGTATGAGATGAAGGAAAACGTGTGAGGGAGGGAGTATGATCGAATTCACGTTGCAAATTCTTACCTTATCGTCAACCTCTAATTGCCATACGCCTTGTGGATTTTCAGCCCATGTATGTACAGACATGAACGGCCAGTGGCGGAAGCCAGCTGGAGACTTGTCTTCACGTCTTACTTTAAGAAGCTGCGTCCTTGTGCCTATAAAAACTATTTCTTATATTGTGCTGGGAAAACGCATTCTCATATTTTCCCAACCTTCCTCCATCCTTCTTGTCTTCTTCCATCCATCGACGCACTTTCCTGTTCCCACCTACACCTATCTGACTTTTGGACACGTTTCTCTCTTCCTTTCCCTCCTACCTCTCCCAACGGTTTGTTACCCGGTATCATTCAGAATTCTGAGCAATTGTAAATTCTTACACATAATCGCTGATAATTTCACATAGCGGCGGAACTTTCGACCCACATTTTTGATCTGCGACAGCAGCGGTCTATACAAATGGTCACACATTATACGTCAACATTCTTCAAATAGAGATAAAATTAATATCACATTAGGGGACATGATGCGCAACTTGATAAATTGAAATCAATAAACGATTAAGACATCATATACTTTTTCAGAAGTTGGCCGACTAACTCGAAAAGTGGTGTAAAAGATTTCATGACGTAGGCCATCCAACGAAATCTTCACGTTCCCCCTATCCCCAAACGGAACTGCCAGAGAGACATGTGTATGCGCACTGAGCAAGTATGTACGTATATACATGAGGCTGGAGTGCGGGAACTGGAAGGGGACGTTGGTGGAGTGACATACTTCTAGCGTTTTTGCTTCTCTTGCAAACTGCTCTGTTTAACGGAACTCATATGGGGTTTCATTTTCAGAAAAAAAGAGCCGTTCTGAAGTTGACATCGAAAAACACATTACCGGCACGACGTCACGACAGCAGACTTTAAGGCGTAAATTATCCAAAATGAAATATTATGCGCAAATTACGCATAAAGCGGATCACTTCCGATATTCTTTTCATTTTTCATGAAATGAGTGAAAGGGAAACAACCGGAACACCTTGCGGCGAGACGACGAAAATCGAAAGGTGCCCCCGGATGGGGTAAACGATGTCAAGTATGAGTTGCACGTGTTCGAGGTAATTCACCTCATTGGTCTGACCAGCGCATGCATCAGTACGAAAATTGATTACTGCTCCACTAGTATCGCTTATCGATCTGAATATCTATACAGTGCACAGAAAATCCAAAGGTCCTTGATTGTTGCAATGACTATAAGACTTCGATGAAAGATGTTGATGAATATCAATCAGCCATGGTTTGGGCAGCCTGTTTTCATAATAGAAGGAAAAGAGCGACATCAATCGGCGCTGCCTGAGGAGACCTTTGAACGCCCTTCAGCTACACGTTCCATAAAAATTTCGATATGCGTATAAGAACCCCATAAAGAATATATGGAGACACTCATAAAGAATGGCACACAAAAGAAGGATACATCGCAAGACGACATCTTAAAACTCAAATTGGATATATTCGGGAGTCCCATTCACGGAGCTACTTTCTATTACCAACTATTATATGGAATTCTGGAATTGGAATTCAACCATAAATTTCTCACCTTCCTATTCTGGGAAAATGTGTCTAACAGCCATACTCTCGAAAATCTTTCATATGATGGAGTGAACTCAGAGGCACCTTCAGGTCTTTAAATTAAGTTATTACTGTAAACATGTGATCACTACTGACCTCAGAAAGAGGGATTCCTCTGCGGTCAGCTAAATTTCGATGGCGAATGTGAATATTTGAAAAGAGGCAGAACTGAATTTCAAAACGCAAATAAATGTCACCGTTTCGTGAAACTAGGAAATACTGTCGTACAAATACGCTGTTTTGGCACATTGATCCAGCTTCGCGCCGCCATCACGAAGCTAAAGGCGTTCATCAATCCTGAAACAAAGTGGGACTCAACTGAGTTCTCCTTCAGTACTATCAATGATGAGGAAACTAACCGAAGCCGAATCTCGAGTTCACATAAAGTCCAGCTGCGTTTCTGACCCAGCCTTCGTTGTTTTTTAGTAATGGCTCAGGTTCCGCAGTCCAAACCGCAATATGCTGTACGTCGCGCCAAGTCAACGACGGACTAAAAGTCTGAAGATTTCTTACTGCCAACGTGGTCCCATAAAGAACATGTTGTACATGCAGGAATAGAATACGGCTCTTAAATTCTCAGTAAATAAGAGTTAGTGATGAAAGTGAGTTGCATTCAATGCAGATGAAGTCATGTCACACTTTACATATGATGGAATGACGAAGAGACCTTCACACTATACCAGAACTCATAATCATCAAATGACAACAATTTGGTGCACTCAGTTCAGGATATGAATATATGAGGCAATTCAAATTTAAAAGCGTACTTGGCTTCTAAAGCCAGCGCAATAATACCAGCCGCCATCGGAGCCGATGCGGAAGTGCCGGAATGGTCTTGTGCGCATCCGTTGCCAATGTCCGTCGTCATCTGAATTCACATGCCTCACGGGAGTGGAATGAGCACAGATTTTTTAGCCTTTTACGAAAACATTTACTGGTTCACAACAAAAGGCGTCACTGCCGAGGTGTTGAGAAACACCCAATTCTTTGGGACAGACAAAAAAGTAATTGTTAAAACAATGATCTCATGACTAGATTACGAAAATAGGCATAGGACGCAGCTAAAGAAGCCTAGCTTTCAGTTTCCCACATCATACTTTTCGCCCTTTCATTTCGATCTTCACCTCTGCTCTCCCTCGCTGTTCATTTCTTAAAATGAGCTGTAGAAATAACTCAACATAAACACGAACCGCTACTGAAGACTACGACTGGGAACGTAAAATGCTGCGAGTGGAATCTGCTGGTGTTTTTCAAAAGCAGCCATACTTGCTTATTTCCCCTTCATATCTTGTACTTAGAAGCAAACGTCGTTATGGATGCAAAGATTAAAAGAACGGTCGGCCTAAACTATGCGCAAAAAGCTACCATAAACGGTGAGAATAAAATTCGCTTACGATCATGCGTTTATTGTTCGAACCGGTTGAATATGTGCTGGTTAGCGTAGAAGCACATTTTTCACCGTACCAAGGAAATGTGCCATCTTCGGCAGCACTCGATACCGAAAACGTGTAAACACTATCAGTGTAGCCATCACAATCACAGTCGTCGTCTTTAAGACCACCATTACCCGAAGCCCACACATATATTGCACCTTTGCCGTTGCGACCCTCAAACAACCCAACCTATTAAGGCGCTCATTAGTAAAAAAGCTTTTTCTGCTAAAATTTTCTTTAGATATTATAATTACATAGCCTGCCAAAAGGTGATCATTACTGAAAGGAGGAGAATCTTCAAAACAATCGCACATATCTTCGTAAAGCAATTTCAGGCGCTCCTATGCTTCGGAGATGATCCAGCTATTAAAATTGTCGTACCATTAACGGTATCGAACGCAACTGCATGTGAAGGCTGTGTGAAATTGTTCGCAGAAGAAACGAATTCTACGAACTCCGAATTCTTCAGGCATTGCAATAGCCTCAGGGTGAAATCATGTTCCTGGAGAAGCATCCTGACTCAGCGTTTATTCCGACTAATGGATTTATTCCCAAAGACACAGTTCTCATGCCGATGTATAATAAAACTGATGATTAGTGAACGATCTGAGAATTGATTAAACTACCACATACACGTGCCCGCAGGAGGATGAATCATTCTGCCAGCATATCGTTGCAATATTTACATGCATGAAGAAACTTCAAAGGACACGATCTAGTATGCGTTGGGCAGAGCATCATATATGAGAGGCTTCCGGTGCATTGGCTGAATTGCTTTAATAATTGGATGCGGAGACTTTTTCTTTGTATGGAAACATGCCAATGAGGAAAGAGGCTTGCGAAATGATCATCCTCGTTGCCGACGTAAGTGATTGTACTCATAGCAACGAACTCGGGGCCGTAAAGCCCATATGAATTTCTACGTTTATTATAGACTACGAAGAATATTTGGCCTGATCCTAAATAACGCTCCTGCAACTTTCATAAACGGTGAGGAAATCCGACGGTAATTATCACCTCGAAGTAACGAAACGCATTAAATAGGCTTATGTAGGTACTAACCAGCCGTATTCCCTTGAGAATGGCTGCCTGCGCAAGTCTACCTGGTCCCTCTACTGTTTTGCCATCGTCGTTCGGTCCCCAGCTAGCTGAATATATATCGATATGATCGTAATTGAAACTCAACGCCTCGGCCTCAACACGGTCAGTAATCTTGCCATCCAGCATTCGCACTCCTGTGAAGTAATTACGACGAAAAATATCCGCACGCCACCACAAATCCTGGCAAATTTCTCGAAGGCATTTTTCTGGCACTTCTCAGGAAGTTTTGTTAAAAATTCATGTGTGGGGAATATTTAAGGAAGCCAGTACTTCTCGTCCCCATGACCCAAACTCGACCACGTTGTCAACATTATTGTCACCACGTTTCCCCCGGTGCTCTGAGAACATTTCGCGACTTCCCCGATCCGCCTTCAAAAACTAAGACATTTTCTGCATACCTCTGCACCATCCTAAAACAGCCTTTCTTCAACTGCTACAACCTTAAATATTGACGGTGCCACGACAATGTCGACGAATGCGTCGTTACGCAGATTTCTTCTCACTTTGATCTGTTCAGACTGATACCGACTATCGCTGCTCTTTGCGTCGATGACATACATAAATGGATAATCTCTGCATTCACATATTTAGCCAGTTTAAAGAAATAAAAAGGGTCTGTGGATGTCTCACGAGCTGCCTGAAGAAACGTTTATGTAGCAGAACGTTCAAGTGAGGAAGAATTCCATTCCGAGAAACATGATGACTCAACTACCGCAGTTATTCTATGAAAGAAATGTGCGCAACATAGTTATTCGGACATTATTCGTCGTGCGTAAGGCCCGGACGAAAACTACTGCAGCACAGGACCGAAAGGACCTAGCGTTTAAAGACAGAAGGCGCATTCATTTACCACATCACATGCAAGTGAATCCCAAACGCAGCTTCAAAAGCTTAACAAAAAAGATTAGACCCAAGAGTTTACTCTGGCAGGGCTCTGTTTTCGGTGTGCTTCTCCAAGAAGAATCGACTTCTTCCAGTAGGATCCAAAGTCAGCGAGTCAGCATCGAAGCCAATAAGTGGTGGGCTTATTTGTTGCGCGGACCACTAAAACGCATCTACACACCATGTGTGCATAACTAAAATCAACAAACAGACCTCCAGTGAGTACACAGCCATGATGTAGGTCTAGCACAGCCCAAGCACCTAGATAACTCTTCGTACGAGAAACATACTGCATCACAGTTATTTATTTATATATACCGACCCAAATGCCAGCTGGATAGCTTGGGCTATTATGGCACCAGGACCTGATACAAAGACGTTTTGAACCGCAACAGCGCTCAGCTGTTAGGATGATGAGACCCTTATCACTTTACTGATAAAATGAACTCAATTGAACTAACGATGACGAAAAACTGTCAAAGAACTATTTCTGAAGCACACAATAGGTTTGTGAGCATGAGAAACGGAACGAAAGAGGCAGTACAATGGAGGAGAGAAAAACATCTGCCATTGAGCTGTGTGCAAAAAAAGAAGTCCCTCAACCCAAAAGGAATCCGCATAGACATTTCTCATAACACTACCTGTCGTGGCATGTGTCTCTGTGGCACGCTTTCACTGTATAAGCCTCTTCTACAAAAGCTAAATATAACAAGGGATCCCTAGGGAGCAGATCGCTCGGGCGATAGTCATTGTGACGTGGATGTCCTACAAGGAGGTGATTCTAATGGGAAAATTCACAACGGAACTTTCGATGGAACACGCCTCCGTACCGCGAATACTACATGCATGCAAGACAAATTTTCCTTGTGGCAAGTATTAGTTTTGCAGATGTTCCATGACGTACTTCCTCGACGAGTAGTCTTTTTGTTAATCAGAAGCGAAATGATGAGGGAATCTCGGAAGCCGCATGTGGCTGGGGCTAAAAATCCCAATGCTCTGTGAAGCATGCACTCTAGGTGCTGATGTTTCGAGCAAAACAGTGGGGAAACAAGCTAAACTGCAGTAGAGAGAAAGACAACCCCTCACGTAATACAGGCAAAGAGAAGGCACATCGCTTTCCTTCATACAAGGAAGAAGGCATATAGATTAACGGCGCCCTTCGGCTGCAGAACGGAAGATGCCCTGCCATACGTGTTGCGTAAAGACGATGACGTCGGACATTTTTATTTCAATGCAAAACCGGGGTGCAGCGTTTTTGCAGCTACAATGTCTCGCGTCAAAACATCAGTTGGAGCGAATTTGATGACAAAACGGACTCATTCTATCCAAGTTGAGCCTCAATTTTCGAGCGTGTTTGAAGAACTCTGGTCCTCAAGTCCACATAACGGAGAGATGTACGGGGCTGGTAATCGGGAATAAGGGAGGATTCCCAGATGGCTTCAGAGACCAAGTTGGGGAAAGAAAAAGATGAAATTCAAAGCTGTCCATGCCTGCCGTTCAGTCCTTGCGCTTCTGACTATTCCTGGCTTCCTCACTGCTTGAATCTAAGAAAGAGTGCATCCTTCAGCGAAAATTTCTCTCCCCTGGTCCAACTCAGATTGCAGTAATCTGACTAATATGAGGACCTGCACGACGCCGAGAAGAAAGCACACTGAGCTGTCCGTTTTCTGGAACTACATCCAAAAGTGGCTTGCACACTACATTGTCAATTTCACTGCCTTAGTTAGATTTCCAACTAAAATGGGCGCATGAACTATGCACTTCACTGCGAAATACAATGCGCAGACAAATGAGAATTTCGAAAACTGCTTAGTGAACAGGAAAGTTGAGAAGTATAACAGTCAGTTTTCCATCAAACAATCCAGTATTCCATGACATTTATCCTTAAGCATGCAAGGAAGTACTTGGTTAGGGATTGCAGAGAATGAGAAGTGGAAAACATTGCACTCTTAAAGCAAAACACTTGAACGCTCTTATCGTCTCGGCTGCTGGCTTTGCAACGTTTGAATGTCACTCCTTTGACAGAAGAAAAGAAGACCGCTGACAGAACACCGTCAATACTTTATTTCTCTATTCGGAATTGAGTGACTGGTAACTGACTTCACAGAGTAACTTACCGCCAATGGAAGCTCCGTATGCAATCCCAACTCCGCAAAACGAATTATTCGGTGCCATCGCTATTTCACCTGCACAACGTGTTCCGTGCCTACAAACACTACAGCTTCATTTCCGCTCTACCTTTCCACCTTTATATAAGCGTAGCGATTGCTGCCGATCATCCAACATGTCAGATATCGCTAAAATATTCTATAAAGCGCTTAAACACAAGGGAAAACGTCAACAAATAATGATATCTCCTCTTGAGAGGACCACTGAAGGCGGCTATTTTTATGCAAATACAAATAAGCATATCGCTTATTAACTGTGCTACTAAATGGATTCTTCAGCAAGCTGCCAAAAAAAGAGTGGGAAATAAAAATCTTTCGAAACGTATCCTATTTGAAAGCCGCTTCGAAATATGTCGTTTCCTACAAGTCACTAAGCTCTCGAAGGGAAACTTGCAGAAGTGAGTGCCAACCGACAGGAGGTGAAATGCAGTGTCGCATGACCAGAAAATTTTCCGGAAGACTCGAGGTGTAACGCTGAATGCTATTTGTCACTTTCTCTTATCCTCACTGCTGCACACCCTGTATTCTTCCCATTTGCTTAAAATATTGCTGTCGCCCCACCTACTGCCGTTCTTCTCCTGACTGTGCCTTTGACATACCCATCAAAATTATAAGGAATCATCGGTCGAAAGTATCCCGAAAGAGAAGGTATCGGATAAAACAAATAGACTTCGTCGCGGCTAATTTATAATCTCCGAGATATAACGATGTTTATGAGGCGATGCTACAAATGATGATTTCCTCTGCGTTGAAGTGGCCCACTCTGACGGCAACTAAATGAATGTGAAACCTGTTCAGCTCATCGAATGTCGGCATTGGATCAGAATCGTTGTCGTTCAGATCGTATGAAGCTTGAGGATCCTGAAAGCGTTTTACTCGACGTACATCAAAGGCGTACAGAAGCCCGCAGAGTGACCGCTGTTTAAGAGTGCTACATTTCTGTGACTTCTTGCTGCATATGTGGCGACGACCTGATATGTCAGCAGCGTTGATATATTAGTAAAATTAGCTCCTACGCACGAAGCTTAGAACGGTGCACACATTCAAGAAAAGCTGTTGGCAACGTCTTTACTTAATGAAAACTATTACAGCATAGCGCCGCATTTCTGAAATGGTTTCCTTAATTAGCGCTGAGGACAAATCGACTTTCTCTGAGAAGAAAGAGGAATCGAAGCGAGCACATTTCCTCCACTCTTCGAAGAATCGTCTCCCCTATAAGCCACACTCAATCAACTGGTTTAAACGTCTCATACTATGTACTTGAAAAAATTTTGTTCAATGAGAAACAGTTAGTTGCGCGCGATGTGAAGTTAACATGCCAGAAACTGCGTCATCTCATAGAATCCGCTTGAGATATAAAACGGTCGCCATTTTCTTCTTGTTCCCTCTCTTCCAAATACTTCGATGACTTCTTCATTAACAATATTTAAAGGAAATCATCTTTCAACCTCGAGAAGGCTCGTCGATCAACACTGGAAAAGCCTTCAAACCACACCCTAGTACTATGCGGAATACCTCGTTCGAATCATGGTCACCAACAAAAGCATAGATCATCGATTTTAATTGTTCTCGAGAAAAAAAGTGTGCTCCGCTCAAAATTCAACTCGTAGAGAGAGTGCTATCGGCGAGAATGGGAAAAGAAAAATCTGTCACTCCCACCAATCAATTCGGCACTCTTTTAGGTTCGAGGAAAAGCTGGAAATCTAGTGCAAGAGATGAAATAAACGAGGCTCGCAAGTCGCTCACGCTCACGATGACAACGCTCCCGTCCCAAAGTGATGTGCAAGATCCAAATCCAATGTGTGTACAGGACTGCAGCATCCAGTTTCGGGGAGATGTATTAGCTGAGCCCCTTTTCGTGCCGCCTTCAGACAAAACGTGTCATACTTTTAAATGGCCCTATTTCGCCAAGCGTCGAAGAGAAAAAAATTCCTACTTTTGGGAACCAGGCCTAACGAGCCTATTCATATCCCGAAACTCAGAAAAGCCTTCGTTTTATTGGAATATAATATTAAGGACAAACTATATTCAGGACATATGATACTCTTGCAGCCAATGTGCTAAACGCAGATCACATCGGCACCCAGCTATCTCTGCACGTCGCTTTTCAGTACACAGAACCCACATATGCTGACTTTTTTAATAAGCAGAGTTTAATGATCGCTGGTTTTTGGACATTCAAAGGGCTCCACTCTGAAATGCACAAATGTACTGAAGAATTCGCTTGTGCATGTTAAAGAGCACATCTTCTTCCTTCACTTCACCTAGATGTCTTCTACGAGACCTGCATGCTGCATCTGAAATCCAACTATGTTGGCTTTACCAGTTGACCGGAGTTACGAGTCACCGAAACCGTTCTGATACCGATTAGAAATGAGTGATTGGCGAAAAATTGCAATTTTTCGTTTCGCCTGATAAGCGACAGTTCCACCCAGCATCTCGCACACAGAACAAGGCATGATAGGCATCATGAGATGCATGCGTCGTGAAGTAGCTTCCACAAATGGTACTAACTAATTATACCACAGTCCTGAGGCAGTGCTAAAATTACAGCAGATTTCAAAATATGTGGGTGCTCGAGGAGAATTCGTAGTGAGCGCAGCTGTACCCGAAACAAAATTCAATGGCAAAAATAATGAAGCATGCAGAACTTACGTAACTTGCAACGAGATCTGTATGATTGCGCTGAATACCATCGTCCTGCAAGATTTCCTTTTAAGTCCAAATCGTGCCCATTTCTCCATAATTTCGCTCCTTCTCATGTGAAATCTGAGCCGGGGACCAATACTTCTCCCTATTTACCCTCATTACACACTAGACGCTGCTAGCACGACAAAAATGTTGAGAACAAGATAACTGCATGGAAGAGGTAGGGCTACGAGAAAATTGGACATCATCAAGGGCAACGCTTCCGCTTGACTAAATGCAAATAAAGAATGGACCCCTTACGTGCTAGAGAACGACTGAGTTAAACTTCACGTAGGCGTGAAAGGGCAATTCTCGCATGCACGTCCTAAAGATATGTTTCCTTCCTTTTATTAAAAAACTGTTATTGTATTTGCATAAAGTTAGTGATGCCCAGCTCAAATGTCGTCCTCAACGAGGATACTTTCATATCACGGTTTTCATACCACAACAAAGCTGCAACACTGCTTCAGCTTCACGTTCTAAAATAGCGGCAATCCTGAAAATCTCTTCCAAATAATCCAAATACAAACTGTATCCGTCGCTAACGTGAAAACACCATAACCATAGCTCAAATTACAGACATCATTAGGAGAATCCCTCTCAGCTTTTATGGATTCCCTCCATAACAAAATAGTCGGCTTAAAAATAATAGACCTCCATCGGCAGAAACACCAAGGCTGCATGACCGCTATCAGCAATATCTTTACATTCATAATGCAATGTGATCGTGGCACAACTGCTCATCATTTTCGTTGCATTGCACGCACCACGAAACTGGTGACTCTAAGTTGATGAGTAGTCTTCTCTTAGTCACGCTGTAGCAAATGAGCGCGAAAGAAAATGAAGTCGGCAGAACTGCCCTCATACCTCCTAAAGACTTCGTGGCATCGGATAAAATGCTGCCATCAATTAATACAAAATCAGCTTCTTAAAACGAGGATTTTCTGGAAAAACTGAAACCTACATGGAATGTACTACTGGAAGACGGGAAAAAAGTTTTCGCTTTGCTATTACCAAAGAAAACTTCGCCCCATACTCCTATGAAACCTACAAGGAATTCACTGAGGCAAAGGGAAACAAACTCTGTTGTCCTCCAACGGTGGAAAAAATAGGAGCTCTAACAAGCCGGAGGGACCCTAAGTCTAGAAAGAAAGCAGCTTCAGGATTCGGGTTCCGAAAGCTGGTCTGGAAACCTCCCGTCAGGGGAGCCTGGCGCTAAGAAATGTAAAGCTCAAATCTGAAAGATGCAGTAAACTGATACGCGTCCCGGTAGATGTCAAACAGAGACCGATTTGCGACTCTTGACACTTTCCAGTTCTAGGAATCGACAGAATGCGACCGCCAGCGAGCGAATTACGTAAAGAATCGCAGCAAAGTTATGATGGAAGTGCATTATAGGGAAGACGAGGAAGTGACGGTTAAATGCACAATCAACAAAGAACTCCAAATAATGCTGATGTCGGACTAATGTCCATAGTATCAATCAGCAGTTGCAACCTCTTTAAATGGCTTCAAGGCGAAAGAATTTCTTATAGTTTGCCTGAAGTGTTTTTGAGCGTTAGCTAGCTGCATACTGGAAAAAGTTACAGGCACTCAGAAATTCACGAATGAAACCAAACTGGGCCCTCTGTAACATTATAGTTATGAATTTTTGGCCACAGTTCTCAACAACTCTCCAGTGCCGAGAGTTTTCTGGAGCAGGGCAGCTTGCTTGCATGCAAGCTTGATGTTCAAGAAGTCTGCCGTATTAACCACTGAATCCTGTCGCAGAATCCTGCTTAAAAAGTCCCCCTGAACTTGCTGGAAGGTTGGTTGAACAGTAGACATATCAGAACCACAGCTGGAACCCAAAATATTCGAGAGGCACCGTGCCAGAGCGAATAACCGCTACAAGTCGCACTTCTCCTCCTCTCCATATCTATTTTCGCAATTTCTTTGGCTCGTTTTTTTTTCTCAACATGAATGGGAAAAACCCTCATACTTGCCAGTGCAGAAGAACTCGTAAAAATGAAAGAGTAATCTGTTGGTATTTTAACAGGAATTTTATGAGTTTTAACAAGAAAAGGATTATTCTAACAAAGCACAGATCAGCAACGCAACTAGCAGAAATACTCTCCAATTCATTGTTTTAGACGGGTGATACAACCATCAATGGAAAAATCTTGGCTTTTATTTTGTTTCCAGTTTCTTCTTTCATCACCACTTTGGCGAAATCGCGAGAAGTTTTCCACCACCACAGCCCCTATCACTCGAGGTCTGGAAAGCCATGAGTTCCTGGCATCATTTACTGCAACTATACGAATGCTTGCTTTGAAAGAACTCAAATCGGACGAAGCTTACTGAATGGATGAAGCACAAACCAGGATTGTAACGACAACTCCTTTACCGGTATATCCGAGTTTCCATGCACCAATAACATCCATATCGGTTTTGTAATCATCGCTCATGTTTCTCGAATCGTGCTAGAAATTAGAAAGCCTTGATGAAATTCCGGTCGCACATTTCAAATTCAATGCTAGTCCAGGCCCCCTCACGATTCTTTCAGCAGTTATGGTGGTATCCTATTACTGGTACAGAATAGTAACATTGCTCATGATGGTTTGAAAGTTTGTTGCAAAAATAGTCAATTTTTAGAAAAACACCACAGAGTGGGTCCTCTCAGCAACCTTCTTGCTGAAAACAAATTACAGATCATTAAATGTGGTTCATTAAACATTTCGATTACCTAGTTATGATCGCAAATTCCGACATGCTGCAATGTTCATTCCAACAACGATATCAACATTGGACATCAGTGTGGAACAAAAGAGAGCAAATGTGGAAAAAATTGGTGGTATCCTATAGTTGTGTTATCAAGAGGAGTGCAATGACGGTAGCATCATGACTTTTCGAAAGTGTAAACGTCAGTCATTATAGCTCAAGAAAGAACCTTGCAAACGGTATTAATAAACTGATAGCGGGAATCACACTACAAGAGCTCCGTTAAATTCCTATCAAACCGTATCAAATGGCTTAAGTTACTGAGCTTCTATGTGCGAAAAATACTCTTTCCCCACAATTGTTGCATGGGCCTGCGAGGGATGAAGTGGATGAGGGTTGAACAAAAAATAACAAATAGGGAAATGCCTAGAATATGATCACCGAGCGAAACTTTATTTTCACGACGGCCGAACTGAGCACGTCCATGTTATAGTGATAGCGAAGCATGTCTGAAGTCGCTAAATAGATGCCTCGACGATATACTTTCAAATTACCTGAACATTTCGAGACAATACAGATAACTGGCGCTGTCAAATTTTCAAGCGTTCTTCTAAGTAAATGAAAAGAAATTTCGCCATATGCACCGAGGATGGAAAAGCAGCCAGCAGTCATGAAACCATATTTCATGCGAAGAGAACATCGAATACTGTGAATGTGAACTCAAAAAATGTAGGAGTGTTTGCTTTAAAACTGCGCTGCTGTGCATCCGTTTCATACAAAACAAGAATTACAATGAGACCGCAATTCTGCAATTACCTACGGGACCAAAGTAAGCTATTCTGAAGTTTCGTTCATTTTACTTGTACTTAAAAACGTTATCTCACAATTTCAGAGGGAATCAACTATTGCTCTCACTCACCAGAAACGCCGGACACTGGAAAAGTTATCGGCGCGGCACAAGAAATTATGGAGTGCATGACTCACAAATTAAATTACAGTTCAGTTCTGGGCAAAGCCGTTTTAAGGAATAATCAAGGAGGTTTTTGCAGGAGGATTTTCACAGCAACTTAATTAATAGTGGGGTCTAAACTTAAGGAGGAAAACATGGACAATACGCTACTCTGACGAAGGTTTACTTCAGTATTCAAATATACTGATTATAACTTAGTAGACTGATCTTACTGATCTATTCGGCTGCTTGCAGTTTGCTATTATGAACGACACACATTCTAAGAAAGCACTTGTTACGATGGGTTTCCTCAAGGTTTAATCACTGAATCGATGCTAAGTAAGTTATTTGCAGACGATAACGTAACTCGTATCAAGTATTCTTGCGACTGCTTGCTTGCTGGCTGCTGAGAACTTTTCGGCATTCCCAAAGAGGAACCCAGCAATGAAAAACTATACGACGATCTTGTAAGCTCTTCTCCATAGTGTGGGAAAACGAGGTATTCCATTATCCCAATGTACTCTGCTATATGTGTGCACGGTATATGTGTAGATTTATGACCGCGCCTAAGAGTCTTATGTTTTCTTGAAGTGCTTTTCGTGCTTGTGAGCCTCGAGGCAATCATACAATCATGTACCTAACTATGTAATGTCCACGTTCGTTTTTGTGTATTATTCTCCTGTTCGGTGATTACTCTACTCTCATATGCTGCTCACTTCAGATGTTCCTATGTGAGCGCCCTCGTCGAGCTTCGCAAATATGAATGTTATATGAAGCACTTCACTTCAATACAATAGTTGAGAGCTCTTTCGCACTTGCGTTGCGCATTCCATCAATATTAATTCGAAACTGCTTCGATGAAATATTGTGCATTTTTAAACAAAAAATTTACCAGTTGCCATTGAAGTGGCCATAGCGGATCATTAAAGAGAATGTTTTGAGTATCTCCCCTCTTCCGACGTTTCTTTATGCTTTGCTGTTCGGCCCATAGAACCTGAAATTGGCAGTTCGTCAGGGAATGGCACTGGAAACACAGATTTCACACTTTTGAAACTTTTTTGCAACTTCCTTCACTCAAAATGAAAACGGTATGCCGCATTATAATTGCATGCAGTTTTAATCCCGTGAGCTCTCTGTTTTAATTGAATTCTTGGAATGCGAATTGCGAATTTTGAGATCACGGAACTGGAAAAACTGAAGATTTGATAACCTTTGACCCAGGTAAGTGAAATTATTGCGATGACTGATGTAAACGCGGTCCAATGTCTTTTTACGATTTTGGTCCCAAAATAAAATGCACTTATTATGCGACCCCTTAATGAGACTGAAAACTAAGCAGCGAATAACAATGGCTTTCAGTAGTCGTGACTTATTGGCATCCAAAAATGGAAGGATTGTCAAAAGCAAGTATATTGTAAAACTTTAGTTAGAAAAAAACATCCAGAAAGAATTACTTCACTTCTGTGCAAAAACTATCCGAATATGCTACGAGGAACGAGCACTCGGAAATATTTTAAGAAACGCCCTAAGACGAACGCTGCACGGTTTTCTAGGAAAAATATGTCCCAGTATCTATACTATCAGAAAGGTGAATTCTTGTACTCTCTTCGAAAAAAGCTTTCAGAATTTTATAGGAAGAGAACAGACCAAGAGATATGCTCTGAAAGTGTCCCTCTGTAATATATATACACATATATATATACATTTTAAGTGCAGTGAAAATTGATTATTTCGTAAGAGAGTTCCAAGATATTGAGGATATGGAAAGGAAATTCTCAATTTGGAGCTTGTGGTCGGAAGAAACGGTGTGCTCCATACACGGTAGTCACTGCGAAGAACCCTTGTCAAGTTGTCGGCAGCCCGCTTATGGCGATGTCCATCTTTGCGGAACACGTAAGTATTATCGAAGCCGCGTATCTGCAAGTTGAAACTATCGCATCTTCTTCGATCTACACAGTCAGAAACTTCACTGTGCTCCTTTAACATTTTCAACCATAATACTAAGAAGTGCTCTAAAGAGTAGGGATGAAGAACGGTAATTTATGGAGTGAATGATAAAATTCGCTTTCCTAGTGCTGGCCATTTCACTATTCTTTGGTATCGAGAGGAAACACGTGCCTGCACATGCTTAAAGTTCACTTCTTATTTTATCAATGATGGAGCACAACATGTGGACGGCGTCAGGCAGAAATCACAGTGATACAAACACGTATGCGCGCTGATATTTCAATCAAGTGCATCTGCAAATATACTTGCCCCTAATGCTAATTGGAATGACTGCAAGCTTCGAACTTATATTTTCGCTGCGTGAATAGTGAAGTTCTCACTCCAAAAAATAAAAGGGAAGGGAAAGAACTGTTCTTTGACGACCGTTCTCCTAAATGATGCGTTTAAGCGTAGACAGTGCCAGAGCCTAGAACAATCTAGCAGCGCTTGCGATTTATTGTCTATTCCTCAAAAACATGGGATTTTTTAAAGTATTTTGCCAGCCACAACCCGGAACGATCTGAAACAAAACCATCAAAAAATTCTCACAAAAACCGAAAGAACACGTCTTCGTGGCCACTCACCCTTCCAACATAGACGTACCCGAAGGTTTTGGCGATTTTCTTCGCCTCCTCCTCCTCGCCAATTACTTCTACAGCCCACTCGTTATCGTATTCCATATCACCGCTCTCCTAAAAAGTCATTCCATTCGAAAGTCTCTGCTTTCAGCAAACTGCCTCCTCTCTCAACTCCCTCCAGATGCCGCAGAAATTACGGTGGTCACATTTGCTGTGCATACCTGACAAACAGGGCAACAGCTGCATGCGAGCTAGACAATGTATATCTCTCGCCGAGGAGCACGAGTTTCGCTCTACTCGTAGTTAACATCACAGCCAGCGGAAATTTTAATATGTATCTATCGTTGTTTTAAAACCCGAATAACGCCCATCGAAATCGATGGCCATCGAATAACCGCTCGTCCGATAATCATCGACGATAAACTGATGAGCGCTGAAAATAGGCGGTCACTATGTTCTGTGGGGTTGGAAAGATGGCACGGGACCTCCGTTGCCACTGAAACATTTTCCAATAGGTAGCAGTAGTTCACAACTATGGCGGTTACTATCACCGAAGCGGCAAAGAAAGACAGCGCAAAATTCTTGCTTCAAAATCGCAACTATTACCGACTACATTTAATTGCCAAACTGCATGCGAGTTTTCTTTACAGGTAAGAACATAGAAGAGCTCGACACAAAGCTCGCAGCCAACTATCCCCAGATCCCAGCAATGTACAAGCTCCTGCATACGCGTCCGCTCTGATCGGAAATTTTCGCTGAGGAACTAGATCAGACATCTCATGTCGAGCTTTCCGTTCTTCGGATTTAAATCGGCCGCAATATGTGAAGAAGCGGATCCAGAGGAGCTGGCCACGGCATGCGCTTTTACGTCGCGGTCAATTTTGGCACCAGGTAGAATAATAAAGCGAAAAAATGTTTCGAATGCCTCTGCATTTTGTCATGCACTACTGATGCTTTTAAATTCTTCCATGCATGTTCCGCAGCTGATTCAATGTCCCCATATAAGCCTTCAGAAAGGAAACATTCATCTCCTCGTGGCCCGGCAAAAAAAAGAAAAATATTAACCACCCTAAAAAGAAGGCAAGGCAGACCTTTTCGTACTTGCCTACTGCTTCTTTTGATACTCATAGGTCAAACTGAATGTTAGAACAGGAGGACAGTAAATAACTCATACATATAGCTCAAATGACTTTTGGAGTCATAAATTACCGAAGAAACTGATCGCGGCGCAAAAAGACTGACATGATATCGCTGTAACCCAAGCCTGCGAAAATTTTAAGAACAGCAGCAGCCGCAGAGCGAGGCTCCCCCCACTGGAAATTCGAAGAAATCCACGAACAGACGTTCTCAAACGGTTATCTTTGTTAACTGTTATGCATTCTTTCATACGTTCCACCGACCATACTCAATACGTGCTCTGCACAATGGCGGTACCGCATTTGCGCTTAAGTGCACATAGATGATTTTCCAACTTCACAAACGTGGAAGCTGCGACAGTCAACTCCGATAGGCACCTACATATATATGATTACTTTCACTCTCATGTTCCTTCGAAGTGATCACTTTATGCAAGAATTACCAGCATCTGAGTGCCCACAGAATATGGAAGTGCACCTATTTGATCTAGACACTTGGACCAATGCTACTCTAGTTGGCTACGTGCACATTGTGTCGATCGCCTTGCTGCGTTCTCTCCTTCAATTACCGAGACACCCCTATGAAGCTTTCTGCTCTTTGATGGCTTTCAAATGCGACAATTAGTCATTGGAATTGCCGTTTGCAATCACTGAAATGTTATTCTTGATTGAAGTTTTCGAACTGAACCTTTTCGGTCACAAAATGTCACTGTTCCAGCACGATGGGCAAAACCGCCATCTTAGGAAGGTCTTTGAGAAAATTTGTTCCCTGCATCATTCGTTCCTAATTGTAGAACCTCTACTTTGAAGTTTATTTGTTTTTTTCCACCCTCCATTCCTACCAGTTACCTTTATGAGTTCTTACATTTAGGACGCAAATCGCATGTATCTCAGTCCAGAAAGAGAACTGTTGTATGAACTCATTTCTTTACTCGCATTTAACAATAGCCATTTATCGGTTTCATCATCCTTGCCGCTAACCTAGAACTGATGAACAACTAACTGGCTTTTTTGTTTCTTGACTGGCCGCTCCTCTTGGTTTAAGAATTCGGCGCAGAACACTATTGCCCAGGAAAAAGTCATTCATTTCATTAAACCCATCCCCCTCCCCCCTCTCCTCCTCCCCGCGGAGTTTCCCTCTTTCATCTTCCTTCCAAGTACTGAAAACTCAAGCATAACTGATGATTTCGATTTAAAGAAGCTAGTATTTGCTTATCTGAGCCATTGCTTGGAAAATCTAAGCTGGTAAATTAGGTAGAGCTGCATGCTGCTCAAACGGCAAATCTGAAGGAAGACTGAGCGTGAATGTTTCCTTGCAGTTTCCTGCAAATGCATTTTATTGCTTTTTTCTTGCCACTGCTACTATTAAAGACGCGAAAAGTGCTTTAGAAACATCACTTAAGTCCCGGAATACCTTTTACCTTTTCCATCTCATAGCTCTTCTTCCCGAGACCTTCTAACACCTAGCAATACAGAACATAACCGTAGTATCGTTTATCGCAATTTCGTAAACGTTCCGTTCTATTTCTGTCATTCTTCGGTCAACATATTTGTGTATGCATGTGTACCTTATGTTACGGTTGCCTTAATTTTATTTGCTACGTTACCATAACAAACAAGCAACGAGTAGTTATAAATTGCACAAATACCGTTTCAGAATGAATTCTTCGCATGTACGGGTAGAATCAAAATCAGAACATGAGAGCCCCACCTTAAATTGAAGAACTCAACCCTTTCGGTTAGCACCGAAGGGAGAAGAGGTCCTGGAAATCCAGCCTCGGACGCAGACTTACAATGTCATGTTCCTACAGTGAGTCCAGCACGGTGAAAATGCGGCATATGCTTCAAGATGCCACCGATAAATTCCCTGATATGCTGTTTCCTCCTTTTATTGGACCGAAAACTCAGATACGGATAGAGGACGGAAGAAGACAAGAAATAAACGAATACAATGTTAAAAGCGTCGCAAAAACATGTCAACCTTCGCTTTTGTTGTGTTCTTATTTGGACGAGACGTGCATTTACCTGTTTATCGTATTCAACACTGGGCGTCAGTCTTTCTTTCACCTTCAACAGCTGAACGATGAGCTCTTCTATTTGAGCAAGATCATTTCTTCTGTTCTTCCTCGCCAAGAGATTCCTTAAATCTTCTTCGGCGCAAACAAAAACCACCAGAACGAACAAAGGTAAAATAAGCAACGAGCTCATTGCTGAAGCCATTGTCGTGTTCCGCGAATGATACATTTAACCACGGCGACCCACGGATGCAGATTAACGTTTCACTCCAATGCAAATATAACAACAAATACTGACTGAGGTTCTTTGGTTATGCCTTCTGAAGATTTGCTGTGGAGGTAACGAGCAAACGATGTACTCACGAACCGCGGACAACAATCCGACGGAACAAGCAGCACAGTTGGCGGGGATCGCTGAGAGCCCGAACGATGGGAAAGAAGAATAAAAATTGGAATCAATAAGACAGCAATCGAACAGTGCCTGTTGCGGTCAGTCAATCTTCAACATGAACAGTTCAATGTTGATGTGTTGCGCATAGGTGCAGTGAACGCGAAGCATTGACGTAAGGCAAGCGTGCCTCAAAGAGCTCCACCCCTTTAGCGGCCGACTGATAATATGAAATTTTACGACGTATGCTTTTTGCAGTGATGACGTTATCCCTAGACACGTATCACTTTTGCTTGACGGCGGCTCATATCACGAGCGTACGTACTTAAGTTAATGCATATTTGTTACCAGCGCATACTGGCTGCAAAATATAATCCTGCTAACTCTTTTGAGGGATACACTAGACAGTGGTTCTTTAAAATCCGCATCTGGATTTTGAAATATCGCGAGCTTTCTTCATACCTCAAACTTGGATATCTTGCAGGCGATTCAAGTTGACTATTCTCTGCACCAACTACCGGGATAGTCTCCATTGGCCAGCCTCCATCAACACATCAAAGACAGCGAGAGAGAACTAGACTTCAATCAAAAACCTCCTCTCGTCTTTTGACCGCTGCATACGAAAGATTTCCCTGAAAGTAATTGATAACGAAAGCGAAATTTTCATTTCTCCACCTTTATCTGATCCTCCAATCGTTTACTCCGCAAAGGCCAGTTTTGCGACCAATTAGTTCTTTGTAACGAACGAACAACGCAGCAGCGATTGCCGTTCCATATTTGGCCCACAAACTGAAGTCATTTGCACCAAAGAAATCAACCTGACATCCTCATAAAAAAATGTTTTAAAATGCATTAGATGCCTTCGCACTCAACTACTGATCTGTATTTTGAGCTCTTGAAGATCTGTAAACGGCATATTAAAGAGAACACAAGAAGAGTGAAGTGGAGTAGTATATTTCGATGATCAAGTCATACTCACTCACCAAATAATGCACAACAAGCCCAACAGATTCTTCAGTGACCTTCTTTCCGGCAAAAAGAAGCACTTCCAGTGGCAAGGACTAAATTTACGGCGTCGCTGGATAACATTTCGGCTTAACCCAATTAGGGCTGCAAATGAGAAAGAAAGGAGTAAAATTATTGCACTCGAACGGCTTCCTATCTACTCGCTTATTGACTGCCACATTGAAATACTGCTTTTATGATAGGAATTCTTTCCATCTGGCAAGGTCATGTGCACAAATCCTTCGCATTATTCCGTTGCGGATACGACTATACGATCCCGTCAGATCAAACAGACTTCGTGCAGACATCAGTAACTTCACTTCCACGATGTACGATTGATCGAGGGTGGACAAAATTATGCACATGGGCACACCCTGTTGTAGGCGTTTTGTGGTTTTCCAAATGAATCATCACCGTAGGAAAGGAAGGGACCAGCTTGCTTCGCTCCTTCCTCCGCATGAAACATAGTCCGCCTCAGAATATGTGCAAAACATTTCTAAAACTTGTGCATCGAATATTAACCTCAAAACAAACCGGAACACGGCCACCGAATGGGCAAAATTTCCTTTATTTTTCAAACGAAAGGCACCATTTTGGCATTGAGTGCAAATTTTGATTATTGCAATAAGCAATCCTGAATTTCCTTCGAAATAAATTCCCTCACTTCCGAGGACTTCATCTTTAAAATCACTTTCAGCCTGGCAACACGCGCAACGGCGTACGTAGGTGATTGCGAATGGCGAAAAAAACAATCTTTACGAGTCGCCACTTTGTACCTTCGCTCATCAAAACAGATCAGTTTCATGATTCACGGGCAGATAACGAGATATGCACTGTACCACACTCAGGCTTTGAAAGAAGCAAGCTGCCTGCCGAAATCTCTCGAGAATGATTCGTTCTCAAGCCGGATCGACCCCTAAGTGCAACTTCACCATTGTGTGTGCAAATTTCTTACTTGCCCAAGTGTATGCGGCACGCCCAAGTGTTGACGGCCTTACTAGAATGTTGACACAGTATGGTCATGGTCTCACAGTGTACATTATACCCGGTGGTTCCGAAGATATAGCCTCAGCGGATTATGGGATAAAAATTTTGGAGTAGCAAAGATACATGGAAAGGGATGCACATGCTTGCGTGTACCCTTGAGGCTGATAGAGGGGTTGGCTTACGGAATGGCCTACAACATCAAATTTTTCATTTGTTTTAGGTCTAAAGTCAACAAATAGAAAGACACATGCAATACTCCAGTAAACTTACGGCAGCGCTTTGCGAACGAAAACATAAAACAACAAGGAAAAAGATGCCACTACGAAATGCGTTCTTACAACTGCATCAGCAGGTTGATCGGTTCCCCGAATATGTGAAAATTACGGAAGCTGTCGGCTGTGCAAAAAACTTTCAACCAAAAATCACCCTTTAGCTGCGTTCCACCTATTGCAGGACAGAATTAATACGCAAATTTTATGCAGCTTCCTAACAAATGCAGTTCTAAATTATGAATCAGTGGATAAGATGCCAGCAGCGCTCACTGTAGATATGAACTGCATTAATTAGTGATAGGAAATATATCCATCAAATTACGTCCTTGGGATCCAGCGAGACGCTCGGTTCCGACAGAAGAAAGAGTTCGTCGGGAACAATGGCGACATATCGGATACAGTTCATGCGGGACAACTTAAATTCATTAAAAGGTGGGACAGATAAGACTGCTTTTATGTTACCTACAGGAAGTCAGAGGGAGGGAGTTCTACAACCGAGTTTTTCATCCAGGTCAATGCTATCTAAGGAAGCGAATAAAACGTTCCGAAGGACGCAACTTGTGCAGCAGCTCATGAGATATAAAGATTTTCCTGAAAATAATCACTAATCAGTGGTATGAAGTGCTACTGCCATGTGACTCGGGCAGTTCACAGTAGCGCCAAAGTTTGCCATCCATGCACCCCAAAATCATCATAGCGTCGAAGCAAACGCCTCGGAGAGGCTTAACAAAAGATCAGGAGAAGTTTCCACTTAACAAGTTCCTGCACCAAGTTTAAGAGAAACAACAGCCCACAAAGCTTCATTGCATTAGATGAACTGACTGATTAAGTAACAACACAGCACCTCGAATCGGCGAAACTCTCTTCATAATTTGCGAAAGAAATGATTAAACACCTCGTACGCCTAGCGTGTAAGGCATGTTTTATAGAAAGGCTGTCTAAAAAAACTATCCCTTTCAGACAGGACGAAACCAGCGCATCCTAATTTATCGTTGCACCCCAATAAATGTCTACAAAACGTAGGCAGTCTGGAAGCGGTATACATATAGAGGTAACTTTTTTTTATAAACAGGAAACTGCTACAACCAAAGGAAGCGTCATTTACTTCATGCTCTGAGAAGATGTTTATGTCTTCAGAAACGAATGAAGCTCATCCGATTTGGAATTCGACATAAAAACAACACAATTCCTATCACCGGAGTAAAACTCAGACGAGGAAAATATAGGAGTGTACGACCTCACAAGTCATGAAGTAATCACTGATCTAAGTAATGTTAATCTTTATTCGTTGGAAGCGAGCCGAGTATTCGTTACATCATTACCCACACTTTTGATGCACCATTATTAACGTTGCTGCGGCGTTCTACTTCCGTATTTTCATTTGGCTGCATTCTTTTACATATTGGCAATAGATTAATGCTAGATCACCTAGTCCACTCGATATTAACCGTGGAAATGCTCTTTGGCGAGCCTATAGCTGTATACAAACCATTACAGAAATACGTGCAAAATGTGGAAACAACACTCCATAAAATAGTGTACGTCTTCAACGATATTGAGTCCACTTCGATGACCTTCCAAACCAGCAGCAGTAGAATTATAACAGAAGAGAACTTCTAATGGCTACATTTTGAAACTGCGAGCAAGTTATGGCTAAATGGCTTGTTTTCTGAGGAGCGACGTTTGAATCGAAAAAACTCCTGCCACCTATTTTTCTTTGCTTTTTTAATGAAGTCTCTTTGCAAGATGCAATAGAATGGCATCGCGTCTATCCTTACGTTTCAAAAGCTGCTAATCTGTCCCTCCTACAGTTTCAACCGAATCACCAAAACCATACTAACGGGCAAGGCTAGCCATAATCTATGCCACTGATATATCATCATTCATGTCGACACGTTCATTCCTAAAGAAGCAATTTATATGCACCTGAAATCGCTGTTTTTTACACAAAAGGGGACCACGGACTTATGACAGAACAGCAAAATGGGCAATGAGACAGAGTTATAGCAGGTCATTTCTCGGCAATGCTCTGATATCGCTGCGAAATAAAGTGCTTCGCTGAAGGCGACTAATACGAGCTTTAAAAAAATCTTTTCAGACTTGTCTCAAATTGTTCTTAGACTGCCTCAGCAATCAAGGAAATCGGTGGCCCAAAACTCCGTCTTTCTCAGTTTGATAGAAGTTCGCTAGTGGTTCATTTGAGCATGCTCTTAGCTGAATAAAGTCGCACATGTAAAACTGTGACTTTGGAATGTAAGCTGAGCAAAACTACGCAAGACGATAGATTACTCACATATTCTTGATCTGATAACATCTATGCAAATGGTTCCGAGTTCACTCTTCGAGTGCTCAGTCCCAAATCGACACCCGGAATGCTGCGACGGAATACACGGCTTTCCTTTTTTGTCGCAAATTTTCTGGAATTTTTGAGTAAGGTTATATCTCTCTAATTTGAAACCGGTGGCTCCTCTACACTCGGAAACTTCCGCGGGAAGTATTAAGGGCGAGGGAGGGCAAGAATCTGATTCTCAGCAATCAATCAGTTAAATCCTTTGAAGCGGGCGACCTTTAACTGCAGGAATTTCTGGGCGGAAACGCAGTTCTTCACAGGTGTGGACCTTAGGCCGCTATTTATTGGCAACTTTCGCGAGTTGACTACTGATAAAAAGTGCTTCAGGCTGATTACACTCGCAGAAATGTGCTTTTGATATCTGAATACTTGTCTGCTTAACTTACTTGTAGTGGGCAATACTGCGAAACACATCTTACAAGTCAATTTTTCAAGGTTTTGTAAAAGAAAAGAGCGTGCGCTTTGAGTTACTTGGCTTCTTAAGGTTTCGTCTAGGAGAAAAATAAACGTATATATTACAGATCCTCATTCTCAAAGTGTCTTTAATAGGAAAACGAATGAAGACGTCTATTGAGCTGTTTTAAATTTTTTATGTTTAAATGAAAAATGAGGAAAACGCGCCAGAATTCCTATTAAAGATTTTGAAAGTAAATAGTAAACAAGATAGGAGACGTGTGGTCAGATAAACTGTACACAAATAGTTATGGAGAGTCCAATATATAAATAAATTAGAAGAGGCTACGAGGAAACGGTGCTCTAAGAGAACAGAAAGGGGCACATCGTGAGCACCAACAAAGAAGATATGGACGACAAGTGGGAGACTATAAGTTAAGGATGCAAAAGATAAGATACGAACAAATTACTTGTAAGAACAAAAGGTGACTATATTCGGCCCTCATTCGTTGACATGTGCAGCTAAGTTATGCACAGGCCATCGTCAGAGCAACACGCATAGCCTTGTTAGCAACTGTAGAGACAAAAAATTGAAGGGAAAGAAGTGGAAAAATGAAGAAAAAGAAATCTGCAGGTAAAATGTGTTGAAGTGGAACGTAGTAAATGTAAAAGTTGCACACAACTGCACTCACCTCATCGCCACAGTTCGCCTTCTTTACTCTAAAACAGCTGCGTCCGTCCCTTTAAGTAATCCACCGAACATAGGATCCTTTTACTACCTCGCTCCATTTGCTATTTCTACAAGGGCAGTTCGTTACTAAAGAGTCAGGCGGAAAGAGTTCCACGAGAAAAATAATAATTCGGCGTCAATCGCCGAAAAAGCGTTTAGTACCAATGGTGAATGAAATCATCAATGCAAACACATCGTTGTACCTACGGACGTACCTAGTCGCTGTGATAAAAATACCATAATGTTCAGACTATAATACATTATATGAAACTGAAATATAATCCCTTGAGAAATAAAGTAAATTCGTCGATAAATTGAAACAACGGAGGTCTAAGGGTTTTGCGGAAATATTTTAATGATATTATGGGAAATTGTGTTGGAGGCTGTATTAAAGCGGAAATAGGGAGTTATTTAAAAAAGTTGGGCAAGCATCATGACAGAAAATTCAGGCCAAAGAACAGCTTATGATAAGAACGGGTATATTTTTTGGTCATAGCTTTAAAGCTAGATGTATACAAAGCACTGGAACAAAAATTCTTAGTTTAAAGCACAAAGATGCGTCATGGACACCACGGGTGATGATGATTAGTGATCGATAAAACGAAGAGTCAGTGTTAACTAAATCGACCTCACATTAGCGACGCGGGTAGGGCGATATTTCTATGATCTGTGTTGATCGTGGAACCTACTGGGGAAAATGAATAACATCTGAGGTCATTGAAAGGTTCTAGCGAAGAAATACGAACACAAAAATGCTAAAGTCAATCGTTGGAACTAATGTGCAGATATCATATGGTAATATAAAGAAGTGAAATTAGAAAATAGATGCTAATTTGAGATGTGTGTGTGTGATATATGTGAAATGTTCCATCATTGTTAGTGCAGCGTCTATCAGCAAACCTTTGAATATATCATAAAGGCGATCTACTATGAGCCGATGAGGCAGATATAAATCACTCCCATACGCTTGCAATGTTGTAAGCGTAAGGAACTAAAGTCCATTAAAGATTTCGTAAATCAAACTTTCGATGTGTGTCTACTTGGAAACAACTTATACGCTATTTCCAGTTTGACAATTAATACTTTATATAAATGGTTTTCCATTAAAGCAATATTAAAACAGCTGCTGTTATAATTTCAAACCATTTCTTTACATTGATAACAAAATCTGCCTTCATGACCATAGTTTATTGAATCTATAAGTTTGACAGATTACAGGGTTCTTGAGCCTGAACAGTGGGACGTTACTGTCCATTTGAGTATATTTAGTTACTGAAAAATGAAACATTATGTCCCAGATCATCGCGACGCAATGGTAATAGCACCTTCAGTCGTCCTGTACGTACAGGACGACCGAAGGTGCTATTGAGATGCATATCAGCGGAAGCTATTCATGATGCCTGCGCTGATGCATCGACTATAACTCTAATATCTCCAAAACGATACAGTGCCTCACTTCCGGGCAGGAACGTATCATTCAAATGGATAGCGTCTTATCTCTCAGCAAGAAACGTTCCATTCGAATGAATAGGCTGAATAGCAGACAAGGGCACAACTTTTATAGGTGACAGCAGACTTGCACTGTCACTATTCAGTTTCGACGGGCACCCTCCGGTCACTGTTCATCTCCCTCACGGTTCATCTCCCACACTGTGCATCGGGTCACGATTCGACTGTTCATCTTCGACGGGCAGGCTCGTTCACCTCACCACCACACAGATGCCAGTTTTTTTTCGCTGGATATTATCATAGACATCTGAGACGACACCGCTACAAGTAATATGCAGTTTTAAGCCCTAAAAGTCAGCTACGCTATCCGTTTACGTCACTTCAGTTTGCAGTGAATCCACAAATTAATTCAGCAATACTCCGCAAATGATCAGTACTGAATATCAGCAGATCATCAACATACCTCCAACAAGTAGTATAAAGACGCGAAATCTTGACACATCAGTATGGAACCGTTTGCGCGTTTTCTTTAAACAACAGATATGAAATATTTCTAGCACCTCTGATGTTATCAGTCAGCCCTACTGGATAAATTTCCCGAGGCAAGTTGATCCAGAACAGTTCCGGCTCCAAAATAAAAGGTGCTTTCAGTCATAGTTTAAGATGCTGTAGACCGCATACTTCTGGACGTACAAAAAGCAAATTTCATACAGACTTGAGTTATGGATTTAAACGCACACGGGTAGTGACAACAATGCTGAAAGGGGACAACACGAGTGAGAATCATTAATGGAAATTTTTAGGCGGAATTTTAGCAAAACAATGTTCAATATGGTGATCACGAAGTCTTATCGTCCCAGTTTGCGTGTTTCGAGCGTTATGTGCTTATCATTCTCAATTAGCTGCAAAAAACGGTTACAACAGTCATGTGAATATAAGGCACGTGAAATCGCCAACGAGTGCTAGCTGTCTGCTCGTACATTATGCGAATTCGATCAATGCTCAGTGAGACTACCATCCGTTGCCTCAGTCGCCCGATCAATTCGATTTCTTCCTTTTCAACATTCTACAAAGCCTTCAGTGACGTACTTACAGATTATTTTGAACGAAGCCGCCTTCAAGTTCGGCACAATTTAGCTTTCCTTGCGTCAATCCACGACGTATCAGCTCTTTTCTGGTTGAAGTGAGCAGTTGTTGTTTGCTTTGAAAATGGCAACTGAGACCGAAGTTGTGCATTTCTGCTGTGACGACGCTCTTCTGATATAGTCTGTCATGGAAAGCTGCTCGTGAAACCTGATGGCGTCGTCGGTTCCTTTCCGAAGTTGCCCACGCTGTTCTTAGTTTTCAGTAAAAAAATTCGAGACAGTCACCCCACTTCACATCCAGTTCGTAATTGTTTATTGCAACGACATGCCTCGAGCTTTTCTTTTACTCTTACACATCAACGATGTTTTCAGTAAAATTCTGATTAAAAATAAGAAATTTGCTGGTGAGCTCAAAACGTCGTCCGTTGCACGTCGTCCGTCACTTACGACCTGCGTATTCTGCAAAACGACGTTGGTGCACTCATCAGGTGTTCGGAATTGCGATAGTCAAATGTTTTTCACGGAAAACGTCGCGACATTCACAACTCCCACTATACATACTGGAGGATAGTAGTGAGCCTGTAGTGTCGGCTTTGTTCTGTTGGTTTTACTATTGTTTTAGTTTTGACTTTATTCAACCTCAAGATCCCCTGGAGGACGCAATCTTCCACTGCCGCTGAAAAGTTATGGAAAATTGTAAACTGCATTCTTTGCCCTTTGCTGTGCACATGTGTTCATCAGTGGCCTTCAACATCTGCTGCCAACCCGTCTTAGAACACTTTGCTCCTTTTGACCTCCGTATTTGGTCTCTCTACCAAACCATTGAACAATGACAAAACACTCCATACTTAATGCTTTTCATAGCATTTACTGTGGCCTATACGATGTAAATTACACCTCCACGCTATTATCTTCAATCTAAAATCATTAGAATACAGCCTATTACATTCCACCTGACTGTGTCACGAAACTATGTTGGGCTCTGCGACTTGTGGATGTTGCAACCTCCAGTTAGTTCCCTCTTTTCCGTGTGTGCAATTTTCCTTTCTTTCCCATTTTAAAATAACGCGAGGCATGAGCCGTTATTGATCAATCAGTAAAGGTAGCCAGCCCACTACTGACCACTTCCCATCTATCATCAAAACTTTTTGTTCATCAGCCATAGATACAGTGCCGCAACTCACTGCTTACCAGTCATGCAAACGACTTAGCGTTTGTCATCCTGTACTTTGTCCTCTAACCAACTCTCTGCCACTTCTCGCCCAACTTCATAACTCCTAATCACAACATACTTACCTCAACAGCTTACTGCCTATCACCTCATACTCCATCCGTCAACCCTTCTTCGATAATGCTCCTCCCCTCCCTTTCTCCCAGCTCCTTGCCACTCATACTGCACTATTATTACCATAGCACACTTATTAGCAATCAGCTCATCAAACAGCATCACCCCACACTCCACTTCATACTTCTGACAGCTGATGCTTTTAACCATAAGGTTAAACGTGCCCTCTCTATACGCTTAACTGCATGTCACATCAGTATAATCTCGGATTCCGCCTTACGCAGCCACGTTCCACATCAGTTCGCCCATATGTCCTACTTAAGCGATGTTGCGTCTGCCGCTGCTTCACAGCCAACGCAGAAGTCGGCTAAACAAAGCCGACGGCTGCCAACTTAGTCTGACTTGACTAAGCTCGCGTGATTTTGGATTTCCTGCAGCACCTCGGTCTTACTGACAGTTGCAAACCCCTCATCCTTTTCCCTGTTCAGGGACAACGTATTCCGCAAGCGCTGAGGATTCGCGTTTTCAGGGCACAGTCGCATGAGGAAAAGATGCTTCTTTTTCTGTACTTCGAGTTGGCTACTTTTGAAACCCGGAAGTATGTGGTGAGATCCTGCAGTTCTGAGCAATATTTAGCATACTAATGACTCATTAGCTCAACTTTTCTCCATTTGTTGCAATTCTCTCGATTTACATTCGAAAGTTTTTCTGGGACCACGCCCGACCGTCTCTCATCCTTCACAAATTTTGCATTGCGCTCGATGCTACACTTTCTTCAAATGGAAAGCAGAGCAGTGGACCGAACTAATTTGCTCAATCTATTTCCTTTCCATGTTGTTCTCACTTGGAATTACTTGCTAATACCACGTGGAAATGCCAAAACTTGCCATATTTAGCAGCGCTTGTGGTAATGTGACATCCTTCGATATCCGCTGCTCAGCGATTACAACTATGACTTCATTTGTTCCATTATCGCATGTTCATGTCCGCATTCTCGCATACCTCCAGTCTTCACGATCTGCCTCTACTAGAGTTTATAGCTTCCCACTTCGAAACGCATGGCTGGTCGTTATGTCTATATTTGCACATGTCTTTGTTGCTCACTTGGAAGTTTATTTTGTTAAACGCATGCTCCGTGTTTTCCTTACTGTAAAAAGACATTCTTCTGTTATTCCGTAATATAGGGGCACGTGCGTGGCTCCTTGAAAAAAACCGCAGAACTAGCTCAGTACCATGTTCGGCAGGAACTTCCTTGCGTCCAAACGCAGGGTGCAGTGAAGAATGTAAAATCACGAAGTGTTCGGGTTCGAGGCGTCTGAGGAATTTGAATTCTACAACATAGGATTTTGTGTCCTCGCCACCGAGAACCTCGCTGAGGAGCGTGTTAAACTTCCCTTCTTAGTAGCACAAAAATAACGCATTGCCACTTGTGCTTCGAAGCATAAAAGAAGGTAGTTAGGCGTTGCTGGTTCCATGAAGTTCTTGCGTTCCCATTTTTAAAGACGAGAGGTTCGCAAACTACCACTAGAACTTAGAAATCCTTTCTCTGAAGCAAAATCTATCCACTACCTTCTCCGTCCACTCGAGCTGTTCTCGAAACTTTCTCATGGAAGTGCCATTCTTCATGTCCTTTCAAGAAAACACCTCATATTATATAATGACGAGCATCGTTAATTTTACGGACTCAGTAGAGACAGTGTGAGGCCATAGTTTTTTGGAGCCCTTCACTCACCCACACTATCACTCTCAAGGAGACGGGGATATGTACTTGCAGCCGCAGAATTAATCAAATCTAAACACTGATGCACTAATCGTACCCGCTACCTTGCTAGATATGCGCCTTCTTCGTCCTAATTGCAGTAAATGATTGCCCTCAATGCATTCGTAATTTATGCCAATGAACTCCGCTACTTTCACAATGCAGCTGGTATGAAACTGCACCCGACCAACTGCAAATTCGAGTGCATTGGCTTCCAACTCCGATCAAAGAGGGTTTTGATCGACCTTTTAACTTGGTGAGCCAAATCAACTTATAGTGCATATCGTACCCTCCAAATTCCGTCACCGAATACACTGCCTCTTGAAGCAAGCAAAACACGCACATTGCACACACTGCGTCCCTGTGGTGCATTCTGCAAATGCACATTTGCTAAGCGTATAAAACTGCATTAACTCCCTCTCCTCATGGTGTTTCCGAGGCATATACTGTCCAAAGTTTCAACAATGTTAAACTGAAACCATCGTCTGAATTCCGTCGTGGTAGAATCCGACATCCCAAATTTTATGCACTTTTGTCAACTGAGTTTACAAATGTGCAGCATCGAAACGATGTGCTTTGCATGCTTGAGTACGTGTGTGTCTTACGTGCATGCGCAGAGTCAGTCCTCGAACTTCACAGCCAGAAAAAGCCATTTTGGCGGAAATTTATTTCCAGCCATAAGTTTAGGATGTGAGAAAATGTGACTCGACACTGGAATCCCTGTTTCAGCTGCGCTCTATGGCATCTACTATGAGCGACGTCTCCATTGATAGGCCTCCCGCTTTAAGAACTTACACAGATGGATTCACCATGTCACGTCCAACGCCCAGAAACGCCGACTGGACATTCACCGATATCCATCAATGCAAGCAATCTTCTGCGGCGTAAGGTGAGGCGTAGGTAAATAAACCATGCGAAGAGCGTTCCGCCACCAACGTTCCGCCAAAACTCTGTTTTTGTTCCTCCCACCGAAAATTCCGGTAGTATTTCGACGAGCGATATCCTGCGCCTGGCATCGATCAAGACGCTGATGTTCCACCAACGCTTTTAAATTGCAAACAAATCGCCCCACATTTACAGCGGGTGTTCCAATATGTTCGACACTGAGAAATACCATCACTTTACTGCGCGAAATGCCAAATGGAACGAAGTGGGTAACAGTCACACTAATAAAATGCATTATAGGTCACGGCGAAAAATGGATAAGGAGAAGAAAGGTTGCGAAACTTATCCAATCAACGTAGTGAAGAGAAGGATTACCTTCTGTAATGCAAGGTCTCTCTCTAGTTTTCAATAAAATGCTTCAAGAGAACCGGCTAACACTGGGTTGGATGAGGAGTGTGCCAACAGGGCACCAACTGCTACCAGTGAATAAGAGAATACGCATAATTCAGTTTGCCGTCCCCTTTAAAATTCTGGCGAAAGGATTTCAAAAAGCAGATAAATCTTGCGGTCTTATAAGAAAATTATCAGCTCTTTAATGGAAGAGAGGAGAAAGAAAGAGTCGATAAAGCTGCAAGCAGCCAGTCACTGACCGTCCTAACTTTCAAATAATTACTGTTCACAATTTCTCACCGGCCGACTAATACCTGTGCAGCAGCCCTGCTGCTCACCAAAAATATTTCTCACACCATTAAGCAAAGGCGACACCACCCTTCAATATGCTTCACCTTTTTCTGCTCACCACTGACAAAATATCTACAATACAGCTTTTTTTGCAAATAAAACACTGCGAAAATCATATCTCCCTGTATATCTATCAGACGCTGTTTCAACCAAAGCTCAGCTGCAGCAAACCGAGTAAACTGAAATGGTAGGCATTCGGAGACACTGCCGGTTTTCCTTCAAGCGGCCGGAGCAATTTAAGGACCACGGTACTGAAACGACGTCTCAATGAAAAGACTCCTCAAAAGTTGTGCTAGGTTGCTTTTTTGAATGGATGAAAGTGCCGTGTTCCCATAAGCACATTTCCACGGTCAGGCATAAGTGTTATTATTGTGTTGTAAAGCAGAAACTCTGTAGTCACTGATTTGGTTGTGCCAAGTGCACGCAATCTATCCTGCTTTGCTGGATGCTTAACAACTAAAACGTTCTGGGAAATAAAAACTGAAAAGTACTGCAAAGAGCATCTGAATAAAAACTGCAATGGAGGAAAGGAACACGGACTGTTTGCAAAGTCGAAGGGGAAGTGAAGTCGGGGAAGGGCATGAACTAAAGTACTGAACAAATAATCCACATTTTAGCAAGGTGACCGTCGTTTTTTGAATAATGGGCGACAGTGACCTCACGGCAAGACTATTTTGCCCGCCAGGTTATCCTAGCTGGTATTGTGAGCAAGTATCCATGATCGTAAATGTAAATTCGTTTGTCATAAGGATTGTATGCCATCATATTGGCATTTCGATATAAATTCACCCAGCGTATATTCGGCGCACGGTACTTGTTCCGATAGAAGTCATAAGCGATTGATATATCTGACTTGAGCTCATACGAACTTGAAACCTGAAATAAAAGAACTTTGAAAGTTGACCGAATCAAGGAGCAGCTTTCCAAACACGACGATCTCTGCGCATTGTGCAAAAGATTATCACCATTTTCATCATTTGCCGTCATAAACAGCAACATATGATTTAGGTCTCAAGTGAGAGTCTAAGTAAGAGGTAAGTAAACGACCACAGTGTTGACGGGATGAGGGTGATGCCAACGGGACGAAGATGACGAGGAATGGAGACAAAGAATAAATGGAGAATTCACGGGAAAAAAGGGAATTATCAATGAAAAACTGGAGTGACTGAAGAGAACGAACACAACCACAATAGACAATGAAATTTAGAAATAATGGAAAATGACCGCATGCGGACATAATTCAACATCTTCGACTTGATCAGATGTCAATTTTAATTCTTGCCCCATCTGCGCAACGTTCTTACCATGAACACGGTGAGGTTCCATGTACTTCTAATCGGTATATGATCATATCCCATATAGCATCCCATCCTCTCTCTCATTACAGCAGCAATATCGAATACATTATGATCATTGCTCAACCTATATAAAGTTGGTCTCCATATATGCATTCACCTGTTGATAGAACCCCCTAGTGCGGAATAGATTAAGGAGAAAGGATAGGTGGCAGAGAACGAGGGTAAGACTGATGGCGGTGGGCAATGCTATATGCGCATAAACCACAGTGTAAGGTAGAATAATGAGACCAGCGCTTCGGCTGTTATCCATTGTTAGAAGATGCAAAGAAAAGCAACGTAATGGCCATACATATATGCATACCAAGGGCCAAATGCACAGAACGCTCAAAGATCTCGAGCAGACTAGTCAAAACTTTGAAAAACTTATTACAGAAGGGGTAAAAAAGGAGGCTGTGGCGTTCTAGGAAAGTACAACGAAGGGACGACTGTGGCAATGGTGAAACCACAGAATCAAGATAAACGTTACTTTGGAAAAATAACTAAGGCGGAAACAACTGATATAAATGGAGAAAAATAAACGATAAAGCAAGCGATAGAAAAATCACATCAGGGTCTGCAACAGCAAAGTTAGATAGTGAGATAATAAAAGGTTCTATCATGAAGAAGAAGGAGGAAGAAAACTGTCTGCAAATATATGGGCACGATATCTGGTTCCTTTGCGTCCCGTAATGATGGCTCAAGTAGATAATTTATTCTTCACAGCTTTAAGGCTTTTCTACACATAACATCGTTCATCAACCTATGCATGCATCATCTCATTTTTCGTGCTCACCTCCAGGTAACAGCTTACAGCCGCATCGTCCGTCCCACATGCAAATGTTATCCTTCCGTTTGCTATATTTCCAAAAACGTTTCCAACTACCACATAACATGCTTCCGGCAAAAGTAAAAATAATCATGGAAATAAGCATCCTAATCAGTCGCACCTACCAGATATAACACTCCGCAAACTACGAATCCGTTCGCCACCTCGGTATGATTGATCAACGTGAGATTCCATGTTTCATAGATCGTCAGGTTATTGATGTCGAGTTTGGAAACGCTTAGATGGTCTGCATCTTCATAATGGAATAGCACCCACAGCGCATTTTCGTCGACTGCCAAGTCGAAGTAATTCATTGAAAGATTGAACAGATACTGAAAACAGAAATACTGAAAAACAGACCCGTTTCGCGATATGTCACCATCGATGTCACAAAAACTTCTCAACGCTTTCAATATCATGGACCGCGAAAACCGATCGAATAAGACCTTTGCTTCCTTAACCAGTTTTGATAAACAACTGAATAATTCAAACTGTCAACGCATCTTAGTGACATAAACCTATCACGTGCATTGCATTGCTTAGCGCCGAATTATTAAGCATGCACTTTTTTCAGACCCACTCAATGCCTGCTACGCTCAATCTCTAATATCTCTCTCGCTCGGGCATCCTGAAAGCCAAGCACCTGAGGTCAACCAAAAGGTTGAATGACTGCAAACAAGGAATTACATCAGCTGCCATCGAAATGAAGGAAGAAATTTCGACAGAGTTTTGGCAAAAAAGATCGGCCCGTTTAAACATTTTCGATTCTGAGAAAACAGTGGAAAAAGCAAGACATATGAGATGTTCCACAGCATGCCTCTCGGACGACTGCTCTCAGCTGCGACTAATTTGTTTCCATGCAGATGACTTATGCAATATCGACCATAACACGAATTACCATATTAGACTACAACAGCTACGCTGAAATTATTTCGCATGATGAAGTACCAACGGTACGCAGGCATCGAACCCCTCAAGCGGCTAAACTGATATGGTGGAATATAATATTTTCTAAAATGGTATGGCCGACGAGAAGCATCACTTGATGTAGCGGTGTCACTGTCACAATTAAAGGATATCGACTTATCGCCTCCAGCAGATGCTGTAGTCTATGCTGGTCTGACGACCGACTTAGGTAGCGAGTGAGAACAACGACGGACCGACTCTGATTGGGCTGATTCCGATTCTGCCATCATCGATTCATTTCGATTACATTCCACCGTTGTTGGCTTTCTATCAGGCAAGTTTGTTTGTATTTGAATATCTCAGTTATGCTGGTGTGCCGAGATTTTTTACTGGGCTTTAAATCCCATCTTCTGCAGTTTGAAATCTCATTTAGCAGCTAGATGCGCTTTTATTCCCGGAAGGCTCGAATCTCGAGCACAGCGTTTAACTGTCCCCTCATTTCCAGAACCCTGCTGCAGTGGTAACCCTAATTTTAATAACCACTTATCAAAATGTGACGCACCGTCAAACATTTGCTGCCACAAATGATGCTGTCTACTGTCGTTCTTGTCCTACCACGTCCTAGGCGCAACGTTTTTCATCAAATGTGAATTGCTGCAGATTGAGATGTCCGACTCCAACGACTCGTGAAAAACCAATCGTAGTTCACATCCTGCACTTTATGATCATTTCGAATACGGTGCGCTGTTTGCGAAAATAACGCAAGGAAAACTGGAAAACGCGTCGTCCTGGAACAGTACGAGCAATGCCGTTTCCGGTGTGCCTAAAACGTCACGACACGTCCCGGTGAATATAATCGTGGTTCATGACATTATTCCTTTCATCATATCGATTATTCCTACCTATTTTGAGCGGTCACCAACGATCACGACGTGCATGATGTGTTGGACTGGTTCCAGAACTGACTTGCAACTTCCACAATACCGTCTATGCGATTCCCATGGTAACAATGTTCGCGACGGGCGCTTACGAATTTTGCAGCAAAGTGAATAGCATCGCACCCCTCCTTCAATACACCGTGTGTAGCGGACGCAGGCAGACGTGGTGTCCTGAAGATCGGCCGGACGCGCCGTTTTGATTCTATAAATGCCTCAGACTTCGTGGAATGCAAAGACCTGTTCGATTAACTGGTCGTCCTTGTTTAATATTGCTTCCAGATTTCGGTTACAGGACGTTTTCTTGACAGGCCTACGACTGAATTTTCTTAATTGAATGACCCGGCTTAAACGTGCCCCTTCAGACACAACTTCAGACACAACCTGTGATGTGAAATAGTAGTTCAAGAGTCTCATCCAGCTATGCTACTTTTATTTTTAACTCATGGTGTCCTCGGCTTGAAGGTATGGGCTGTGCAACTCGTTATTTTCACACTATGCTCTGACAACTGCGGTTATCGACTACTTTCTACCCACGTTCCCAATATTCTAGTCATATTCAAAGCACTGCCCAGTTCGATTGCCACTGCTTCCCAACAGAGGAAATTCTATCTCCTCCCCTTCGCGAACACCTAGGACACCATGCAACGCGCCGCGGGCAATCTTCTTTTATATATGACGACATTCTCGACGAGCTGTACACATATCCTTGACACGTCGGGTTTCTCGCAGTTTCCATGTGTTGTTTCCTGAACGGCAAACTTGAGTCATACTGAATCGCTTCACAATTTTGCAACGTTTCCACATCCGGAGGCAACGATGACTTCCGCCACTTCTGTCATGCCGTGACCTTCCAAATTAGCATTCACCTGTAGGTATGGATGTGGTGCCGAAGGTGTCTTTGTCTACCGCCATGTAACAGAATGCCTTATTTATCCAATGTAACATTTTCTACGATAAGCAGTCTTGGTTTTACTTGTTCTTCATGCACTGACGGCTGTGGTGAGCAAAAATGAAACTGTGTGCAGAATTAGCGATATAAAATAGCTTATTTCAACTGCTTTGTTGAAAGAATTTTCCCCACCTACACCGTCGACATAAAACGTAGCAAATATAGATCAGAGGACATTTCACGTAAAACACTCATAACGACGAGGATTAACCGAATGAGGACTGCCTTTGAAATCCGGCATCATCCGACTTCTCCGTTTGCCAGAAGCACTTATTCGCTGAAAGGTGCACAAAACAGACGTGCACTTTCTCATTACTGCAACCGAATTTCTACAAGCAAAATATATCTAAAGGTGCGTCTTCCTTTCTGCTACAAAAATAGCTTTCACAAGGCCGTTTTTCAATGTTAGCACGAAAATCTTTTCGACGACCTCACATATGGAACAATTTACGCGTGTTAAGATGACACTTAGTTCTCATCGGTAAAAGGCCACACCGCCCGCATATCAAGAGAACCAAATCTTTGCAGCGAACTCGCTGAGTGGCCGATCTGCAGCGAACTAAATCTATCATTCGTCGAAATCATTTTTGGACGACTTTCAACTGCTTGAAGTTCCTAAAAGCACACATCTCCGAGTGTGATTTCCTATCTGCTTCGACCGCAGCTCAGCAGCCCAAACTCCGCATTAGCAAACTTGATTTCATTTTCAACCTCTTAAGACTCGCTATTGGGCATGCGCACATACGTGGTTTAGTCCGAGCACAAAAATTCGAAGAGGCTTACGCCTCCACTTACAACGATTTCTAAGAACTGAGATCTCTTTTCGGCAGCAGACTCAGCGTGAACAGCATTATTAAATGTAACCTATGCAGATCAGCGGTACCTGTCTTGTTCGCTACAATGTTCTGAAAAACAAAACCTCTGTTCAATTAAACCGCCTGATATGAAAGTTTACTTCTCGATACTGCACAGGCGATTAAAACGATGGCATACTGGTGCAGAGTTATTATCTACGTGCATTAACGATATCTTGTGTAAAACTGCTAAGGAACCCGCTCTCATCAGCACAGCCTGCGTCCACATGACGAATAATTTCTTCAGCTCATGCAACGATTCAACATTACGAAGCAGCACAATAAAGTTACTAATATTGATCAAAAGCGTTGCGTATGCTTAGCAAAACCTTCGAAGAAAGATACTAAGGAAAGCCTGCTGTTGGCTATTTACTCTAAGAAGTGACGTCTTCATCAGGTTTCAAATTGCTCGTTCATGATTTTATGATTTCTTACACTGGAAACTGAATTCAGATAAAGCAGAACTGGTGCAGTGACCCCTTTTTTGAAGCATTCAAACACAGGAGCTCCTATTCGCTGCTGCCTGGTGCAGGAATTGCCGGCATGCACTAAAAGGAAGTGACCTGTAGCGAAGCAAATATACGCTATACGCAGGTGTTTCTTTCCTCAAAGGAAGGAACAAATCAAATTTTACTATTGCTGAGCAAACAAAAAGCAAACATTTAGAAGACGAGTAACTAAACCAATGGCAGTTAAAGAGGGGGAAGATAAGGGAGTTCGTTGATCTGACAGAATGAAAAAAAGTATGGCAGCTGGACGCATATATCACATTTTACAACGGCAAAATTCAGACCGTATTTTCCCCTCACCATATTCCCCAATAAAATGATCCACATTTTTTATTCAACTATCGCAGCTGCTGCACAAATCACTTGCAAAAATCGTCCACACTCGTCCAAGACAGAGCCAGCCCTCTATGCAGGAAAGCAAACATACGACAAGTTAGAAGACAACTGCGACGATTTTGTACTAGGGAGGCCATCTCCCTGTTTAAAATGGACCAAGCGACTTTTACTTCTTATGGCCGGCCACAATAAACCCAAGACAGCACCAGCCCCTATGCAGCGAATCATAAATACGACAAGGCCCAGGTAACTTAATGATTTCCATTCTGTTCAAAGAACAGCACCAGATGTGAATCTGCAGATATATTTCAACAGAAAGACAACAGGAATAGTTCGGACCTCTCCGGGATTATAAACATCACGATGAAACTGAGCACTCTTTTCGTCATTCTTATTATTCGGCTAGAATAGAAGTGCTTCCATGGTTTGGAACTCTCTCTTAAAAAAGATCTAAATGTGACCCAAAAAAAGATCTAAATCAGAGTATCAATCGTAGGTATGTCAGGAACCATGAGATGAAAAATCAAACTATCATAAGATCTTTTCAGCGTTAGAATTGAATCCGTTATAATCCTTCTGGATTCACTAATGAGCTCTGAATCAGCGAACGAAGGTCGGTTACTAGAATGCCAAAATCTCTATTTCAAACAAGCAGTTGTCTCCTAAGAGCTTTATATTTAAGAATACATTTGACTGCTTATTGTGTGAGGCTTTAATTTTACGCTTTGTGACTTTACGTCAACACGGAAATTCACAAATTCTTTATTGTGAGCGTTCTGTCAAAAAGACTGATTGGTCTAGGACGTTGAGCATCGCAGCGATTGAGTCGACCATCTTCATCAGTTTTATCAGATCCTTCAGCGGCACAGAAACAGACTTCTTCACCTGTTCCGCTCTTAGGTATGCCGCAGTCATCGATAATCAAAAAATTCCGCTGTCGGTTATATCCACTGAGCTCTTGGTCGATCACGCGTATACCTCCAATTGAGGAGTACCCAACTGGTCGGCCATATAGTCCATACATCGCCTGTCACACAAGTTACCTGCCCTGCTTACGTCTGATAGTTCCTGGGCTACGTCGACAAATTCCTTATAATGGCGGAAATCTTCGGACGTGATATGATGCGTTGTGCCTTCTGCACATTCTAGTCGTCTGGTTTTGCTATCGACCAACATTCCGCTCTACAGAGCATGGCAGACATCAACGCAGAACGGAACAACTCGGATTCTTTTCCATCGGTTGCTGCCGCCAGGAAGTACGGTTCTCAACCTACTGAAACGAGCTCATGCTGCTCTTTTACGCCCATGCATTCAACTATGAATTGCCAGGAAGTTTGACTCACATAACTGAAGGGACGTTGTTTGTGAGTTTTTCGATATTTTCTCGGCGAGATGGACAGCCAGCGGAAGATAAAACTAGTCCTGTATTCATTTCAAGCTGTTCTGAGGCGCTGTGAGAAAAACAACGATTGCAAACAGCAGGTGCATCAGTTACTTCCCGCCAACTCAGTGACTCCTTTCCAGTCAAAGAACTGGAGCATGCAAATCTTCACATGCAAATACGCGTCAAAACTGGAAGAAACTTGATTTCCATGCTGCGATCTGCATTTAATTCCTATAGCACATCGACTCATTCCATATGGTGCATAGAGCACCGCACTGATGCCCTCGAATCGAGTGCTTTTTTGAAACCGACGAACGTGAGACCGAGATCTATCTGGAACTCTGTGTTTTTCTAGTAACTAACAGATCAAATGTATGAGGCAGATTACTGAGTAGCCCTTGTGGAAGACAATTTGCTCTCTACTCTCTACACAAATGTTTAGAAAGGCGGTTTAGAAGGATAAAGTGATATGCAACTGACAATTGTCGTGAAACTGCTTAACGGTGGTCAAGTGCAGCTCTTGGTGAAAAATAAAAATGTGAATGCGTGCTATGAACTGGACAAAATAGCATTCTTTTAAAAAACGGACCTTTCACATCACATGTGACCGCTCTGTCACAAATCCGCTCAAATTGCGGAGGAACAAGGAGAACAAATGTCACCCTCATGAAGTTGCGAGCGAAAGCTAAGAGAATCAAAAGCATCGGATCAACTGACCCGTTCATAATGCATTCGGAGGAACAGGAATTCAGTGCGCTCTCCATACACCGACGGATGGATGCGGGAGTTTCGCAAACAACCCTAAAGCCGTCCCATTACGACGAGAAGGGGGAAAAAATGACTAAGAAGGATGGAATTAGGCTGAGGAGTGATCATAAAGCGCTCAATCACATATGCTCAATTTCACAATTGCGGCTCTTCGCTGGCTGAAAGCACTGAGTGAAAAAAACACATGTATGCAGTTACACAAATGTATGATGTTGCGAAACGGCACTTGAAAAACTTGACCTAGCTGATTTCGGGCTTCGTGCGTTTGATTTGCTCCAAAAGCCGCCGTTCATACAACAAGGTACATTCAAATCGCAACATCATGGGAATAGTAAAAAGTAGCGTTAAAAACACACACAAAGAGTGACATTAGAGCGTTGAATGGAAGCACTGACCAGTTTCTTTTCCACTGAAAAGCTTGCAATGAGAACACGCGGATCCTTGATTAATCAGATGGCATTCTTTCGCCCTCAGATTTTGTTTGCAAGTTCTTGCGCACAATGTATAAATCGCTCACCTTACTGCCTTTGTGCGCAGCGTTTTCATCAATGAGAACTTCATTGTATCGCTTGGAATGGAGCTCATACTTGCCGATCTTTGGCGTGCCCGCTCGGTGGAAATAGAACGACCCGTTGAAAAAAGCGGAATTCGTTCCATCGTAGAGATATGGTAAATGATGACTGCAACGGCAATAGCTTTTCACTGGTGCTGCAGTCACGGAAAGACTTCCACATAATCCGCCTCTCTTGGTCAAAACCTCATACAGGAATTTTTTAAGTGAACACCTGAGTAAGGTCTCTGTGAAAGTTTCACCAAATTTCTAGGTCTGGATTTGTAAGGTGGAAACCGCGACAAGTTGAGAAGCAATTTAAAAAAAGATTTTGATGAACACCAGGTAGACTGAACCTTCGTGAAGCCTCAAACCTCATGGCAAATTTGTAAGCAGCATTCCGAAACAATGAAAAGCAATCAAATTCTCGTGCAGACGGTACATATTTTTTTAAGAATTATGAAATATCCACAAAGTAAATTATGAAAAAGAGGCCGATGGCGTGAAATGAAAATTGAGGCTCTGCCCGTATTATTTCTAAAATGAACATTTTAAAACGGAACCTTTATTCAGACAATGAGCGAACAGCTCCGTTTTACATAATGCAACGGTAAAGGAGCAGAAATTCCAGGATGACGAGGCGGTTTTGAAGGACGGAAACAATGGCAAGATGAAAAGCTCACGTTGCATAAACGCGCTCTCTTCTCATGTCGGCTTCATCCATATATTCCTCAATCGTATCACCTTGGAAATGATTTGTCAACCAACGTTTCATCATGTCCTTCAAACGATCAACAATTTTATCGCCATCACAATTTCATGAGTTCACCTGAGTGAACACTGAATAATCTATAAGCAGAAATCGTATTTGTTGACATTTCTCTAATTAGACACGCCAACGCATTTTTAACATGCATAATGCAACCAAATATTAACAGTGCCGGAAACTTACGCAACCATAACTTTTCTAAACGTCACCGACTAGAACTCTTCTGCAGCGGTTTGCATTTATCTGGTTGGCCCCTCCATCTCCATTTTCAACCAACCTTTCTTTGCAACTGAAAGATTTTGTAGATAAAAGTTGCAGAAAGATGAAGGATCAGAACCTGGGCATAAAATTTCCGTTATTGAGCGCTCGTGCTGCGTGAATGCCACTATCCACCATCTGCGCCACTATGAATCACGCTTTTCAGAAATGCGACTTTGAATCGGGCTGGCTCTTTAGATATAAGTGAAAAACATATCATGAAAGCTCGCTAGGTCTCATTATTTCAAATTCTTCAACTCTATGGCATTCCTTTTCAAGACGTTCTTCTAAGAGTAAAGGTAACGCAGACACAGAAAAACTACTCTCAGGACTTAAGATTTCTGTTTAACAATGCGGACAGGAGGGGCAAGAAATGTGCAGCGCAGCTGGAGAGATTTTCTTATCCTTTTGCTTCGATCAATTTATCACTCTCAAGTAATAAAAGCAATTAAGAAAACAGACAACAAAGCTCGGAAAAGGTAACCTCTCCAGTGCGTGGGTATGCGTCTCTCATCCATGAACCGAAATAGGTATTGGAGTGTGCATGGAATACTGGCTTCCCAACCGATTCCAAATAGCAATCTGCAAGTCGTCCACGGTGAACAAAAAAATCACCGCTCCACTTTCATTTCTTGAAATTATAAACAACACAACAGTGAAAATCACTGTTCATAGCGAACGTGTACAAGAGACATAACAGTAACCACTTCGAGGAATGATATGGTTCCGCTTATTTATGGGTTTTGTTAAATTCCAGATAATAACCAAATCAAGCATAGAGGATGTTAGACATGGGGATGTCAGGAATGCATGATCGAATCCCATCTATGAATGAAGTTCCTGCTTCTATTTAATGTCAGTATTTCTCATTTAGTGACGGCCTAGTTAACAATGAGTGGAAAAGCGAACAGTAAAAATAAAAGAAAGCTGAGAATCCCATCAAACTGTTGCCTAAAGAGAGAAGAATTATTAGGCGAACAAGTTTTCTAGCAAGACCTACAAATATCAGAAGGCACAGTTCCGCTAAATTCCACCGACGGAATAAATTCTACTTAAGTATGAAACAGAATTTGCATAAAGCTTCGCTCTCTCCACGCGCATACAACAAAACCAGGGCTGGAGCATAGTGGGACACCCTTTCGCTTAAGAATGAAGGGTGAATAATTGAACAGCTGATTGAGAAGCATCTCATGAAGCACATTCGTTGCGCTGTCCTTCATCTACCGCTCAAGACTGCGAGCAACTCTTTATGCGATCTATTCTCTCACTTTACGCTCCTAACTGTAGTCTGACTATCAGTAGCAGCAAATCAACATTTTTGTGTTCTCACTTAATACCTCCCTATGCTTGCTGTAACTACTCTTGTTCTTCTATATGGAGCGCTGAATAAATAAATAAGGTGTTTCAGACGAATTCTACGTTTCCCACCGGCATAAACTCCTCACCAAAAAATCTCGAAATGAAAACGTCGAGTGTCTCCAAATTTTGAGTGTGAGAATACGGCAGCATAATAATGGAATCAAGGGCAGAGGAATCTGGGATGATTTGTGCCTTCAACTGGAAATAACTGGGAAAGCTGTTAGCTTCGCTTAAAATAACACTTACGAGCAGTTGCGCCTTCAATGTACGGTATCTCTGTGCTCGTCGGGAAAGTAGATATCTCCGGCGGTAGCGTCGTTATATTTGACAAACAAATGCGCATGCAACCCTCGATCTCCGCAGCAAGATCCGTATCATTATGCAACAGCTGGAAACAGAAACTTGGTGGCATGAAAAAGTTATAGAACTTGGAACAAAATGAAATGACGAAATTACGATATCGAACGAAAGTTGCTGAAATAACCTCAGACAATCAAAATGTGGAGAATTAGAATCAACCGCCGGTTGATTCTAATTCTTAGCTCTTAGTTCGACAGTGCGTCACTTCAAAAAGAACAAACCATTTCAACGAAAAACGGCACTGGCTTGTCGAGGAAACGTGGACCACCTTCGCCATCTAGTGTCATCTTTTTTGGGCATTCCATCGGCTCCACCTGCAACCATAATGCGGGTAGCATAGTTCCAAGCCCGAGACTAAGTTTAAAATTATTCTTTTAGACGGATGCCTTAAAATAGTGGAACCGCTTCGGACCCGTTGAAGAAGGAATGAAAGAATTTTCAACAGATTATAATACACATCGAAGAGGCAAACAACAACCTTCCTGAACTCTGCGTATTGCTTCCTCGAAAAGCTGCAACATTTCACGAATGCTCATTTTAGAAGTCGACAAATTTCATTCTTTTGATTATTTTCATCTGTGGCCCTACACAAGGATTTCTAAATAATTCTGCGGAAGCACTAGAAGGCCCATGACCTTGATACGTGTTTTTAAGTCTTTCCGTGGTGACGCAACTACACTCATGTAACGAGCTGCTAATTTGGTGCCACGCTGCTATTTCAGGCCTCCCTCTGCTAAATCCGTTCCTTCATTCGGCCAAATGAATATCACACCGCTGGGTTCACGCTCACACTTGTAGCTACATTGCTGTCCACGTGTCTCCATGTGTCCATACCATCTTTCACTGGATCCCTCAGCAGACAGTGCGAGGCCAGATTTGGGGATGTAATTCTTGATAATGTTAGTTCAAAACCTGTGTAGCTCAATCGGAAGACGACTTTCAAGGATCTTGGCACATTTGAAACGGTGCGGGAGTACTGCTATGAGGCAGGATGCCAGAGCAAAATCTGGCTTCGCAGGAAGACGGAGAACCATGTTAGGATTGTTACAGCGGGCGGTTCAATGGTGCACCAAGCATGTGCGAGAACATTACTCGCCAAAACCCTTGACCTCTCGCTTTCTCGAAGGTGAGCGGAAAATTGGTTACTGCAAGCTTCTTCTGCATTCATCGTTGCGTTAGTTGCAAAAATTCTGCTTCGCACGCGACGCAAAGGATTTAATGAGTTCATGCATAACGACCACCGAACGTGTAACATAACTAACAGTCATAACAGTCACCAACAGTCAAAACATGCAGAATGTAGCTATTAGAGGTTCCTCGACTCGACCGTTTCCACAGACCATTAAAAATCATTTACTTCTCGGCCATAGCCGTAGAAAGTGCAAACCAGTCGATTGCCAAACAAAGAGAATTTTTGGCACATTTTATTTCCCATAATTATCTGCGAAGTTAGTGGATCAATTAAGGTCAGGATGCCAGTATTTAATGTAGGGCAAAAACGCCTAATTCCCGACCACATAGGATTTGCCATGGTGCGCTTTATATAACACCTCCACGGATAAACACAAGACGTTGCCATGATGGGCTTTACAAATGCATATCTGCAGAAGCACACAAAAATTGAAATATATGAAAGTAGCTGACAAAGAATCTCATTTTTCAGTTCCCTTCATAGACTAAAAAGTTTCATAACGCGTGAATAAATCAAACAAGAACAGTAATGCAACAATATTATGCGTTAATCGAATGCGCCTATAACTGCTCTCAAAAATGTGACGTTCACTATGGCCAGCATGTCCAAATCGGAGATTACTGAAACCAGACTCACAAAATCTTTTATAATCTGCACCAAAGCATCGCACGCTCACTGAATTCCAATTTGATTCATTAACTTCTTAATTAGCCAAAGGTATTGCACTCCTTGTAGATGAGGTTGAAATCCCGTATGTTTCCTATCTGCGAGTTCGCATTACAAACCAATCGGCTTGCAATTTTGTAAACAAGATATCAGTAAGGAAGAGGAGATGACTACTGGGGCTGGCATGATATGGTCTTGGCATTAACCACAAACCGTTTTTTCTTGTAGACTGATAAGTCTGAGGCACTTATCAGTTTTTTCTTCATCTTCGAATTTCTATAACTTTCTTGAATTTGGTGAATTAATGTGAAATGCGACAAAAGACTGTCCAAGAGTGCACAATTAAAACATCAAATATCATGCTCCCGGAGGTGAGAGTACCGGACAAAAAGCGCACGTGTGCCTACATGAATGTGCAACTCTCCGTAATGAAAAGAGGAAACGTTTGCCCTCAGGACCTGATACCACAGCGTGCCGATAACTGCGTTTGCAGTTTTATGAAACGTTTACAAAGTGCTGCGACGCTGACGACCAAACAATTCAGACTTCTTTGACCTCACTGGCTTCGCGGTGTTGAAACAGCAGGGCACACACTCATGCACATGCACACATACATACACACACACACAAACACTCGGACATTCGCTGCAACTTCAGTGAAGGACGCTTACGCAAGCTAACAAAAATCTTAGAGGACGGCATCAGAAGCGTGAAACCATGGAGAAGATGCAAAACAGAAATGCAAAAATGTGCAAAACGGGCCGCGTTTACTTGCTTGCATTCAAAATGCATGCATAGCTGATCAGTAACGCCTTCCCATGCCAATTCCTCAACCGCAGTAACATAACAGAAACAGGGACGAAATATTTTGGTTGGATGCTGTCGTCGACAGGTGGTGAGGATTTGAAAAAGCGCCTACTGTCTAATTAGGGATCGATGCGGTAGACAATATTTACATATTTCTACTGAGTGGCATCGATGGCGTTTATGAGCCCTACTGAGAAATTTCATGTTCATTTCATCTGTTGATCTTCCTTTCCTTCAATTTATCATCAAAACAAATTGGTGGGGAATCTTTCCACGTTTCCTGGCCATATGACGTAATTCAAGAATATCCTCCAATTGATTCGTTCCTTACAAATGTTTCCTTATTCCACTTCCAGACCTGTTCAGGAGAATAGAATTCTGAAATGAACTTGTGAGCGACTGCCAGGTCCCAACAATCTTTCTGGTAGAACTAAACATGCAAAGAGCAAAAGTTCCTCATTGCCGCTTTGCCATTTCTGCTGTAGTTCAGCGCGTCTTGCGTTCGATCGTGTTCCTTTCAAGCAGCTTTTTCCAACCGTTTCGGAAAACGTTTTATTCCACATTCAAAGAAATATTTTTCGATTTCTAGAAGTGTGAAGAATTTAGGAAAGTCTTTACGCTCTAAAAATATAGGAAAACGCTCGCGCACTGTGCCGAAACTTCCGTAGTCTTGAAGAACTTATAAAGACTCAAATATCTCTGCTCCTGATAAAAATAATTTCAAACCCAGCCTTCCAGATTTGAACGCACCTTTGGGCATTCCATCTTTCTCTGAACTTCGAAGTTTTGTGCCACTGGGCACCGCGGGCATATTCCTGGCTTGCCTTTCGGACCAGGTGGTCCTGAAATCCATCGTACATTAGTGCATGTTACAAAAAATTGCGAGTCCGACCTCAGTTTCTACGCTAAGCACCACCTCGTGAAATTTCGAAACTCCAAAGAAACCATCATTCGACGACGCTCTAGAACGTCGACGGCAAAAATCATCGCTCAAAACCGTAACTTACATATTAATCCAACTGCTGCAGCTATAAGGTTCGCTCTGTTCGATTACAACATTCATTACCGACAAACGTAAATTTTAGCACGGCAGTGCACAGCCAGACGTCGTGCTCTTGATGTTGCGCTGCACCGCACCGTCCCCCCCACTCTCCCGCCTTTATCCGTGTGCGTAATCTTATTCTAGCCAGTACTTTTTCTTTTCATTCGTTCTTACCCTTACTCGAACTGCAATTACTTCTTCTCTCTGTTCTCCTTATCCCTACTTCCATGCATTCCTATCTCCGTTTTTGAATCTAACGCGAGTCGTCTGCCGTCGCTTGTGGCTTTTCTGATGGGCACGACTGTCTAGATGATATCGATATTTTCGGATAAAACGCCACCTAACACCAAAGTATATGTAACAAGCAATATACGGGAATGCCTCAACGGGCTCGTATAATGCGAGTGCAAAAACCACCATTTGGCGATCCGAGGCTGATTTGAGGTGTGGTTATGTTCTATGCTGACGAAGGTACATTGTCTGAACCATCCTGGAGGAAAAGAAGAAGAGGGAAATATTGATGGTAGTCTCCTACGCGGCAACTGACGATGCTTACAAGCTCGAAGACGACAAGATTTTACAGGAGAGCATTAAGTCATGCAGAAGTTAACGGCCATCCAAAATCAAGTGCGAAACAATACGTCATGGATACCCCATTTATTAATCGAAAGCAAAAGAATCTAGTCGCAGAAGACCACACTTGCACTTCAGCGCTCCTCAATGTTTTCTTCAGATCCCTTTAAAATGCAACTTCTTTCACAACGTTATGCAGTGGTAACAGGTGCACTCATCAACTTCAAAGGTCTCTGCCACCACTACAACGCAATCACACCGCGGAGTCTTTTCAGCAGTGTCGCTAAAGACGTATTAGGAAGTGAAATACAACGGACTGTTATGTAGGAAGTGAAATGCGACGACGGCAGCTGTCATTGTTTCACAAATCTACAGACGACGGAATGTTACGTAGAAAAGTTGGGTGGAAAAATTCATGTGGAGTGCTTTGCAAGTGCAGCAAAGAAGCGATCGTGCTCCAGAATCACTAGTACCCGTCCGCTGTGTTCTGTGTGAGTGGCTTATCACCGTTCGTCCCCTTCAAGATCAACAGTATACAGAATGATTCCACGCATATGCATATCAGTGCAAGTCTGAAAGTTGCTGTAAACGTAGTATGTGCCAGAAATGTCCATATATAAACAACCACTTATGCATCGGAACTATTTTCAGAGATCTATAAGAGAATGACATCTGCCATCGCCTCATAAATTTGGCGTACGCGAGATGACTTCACAAAATCGCTCTCCTCCCTGCTAATCCCCATTACCTGCTAATCCCCATTACGTCTCTTCAACGCAGAATTGATTCGCTGATCAACTGCCAAGAAAGGCAAAGTTTGGTGGGAAACTAACTGCATGTCAAACAGAAAAAACTTTCAAAACGGCCAGAATACAAAGCGAACACGGTGGGGTCCGAACTCGACATCCTGCAGCAAAAATTCGACCAATCATTCTAACTGCATTCCGCAGCCCCACCACGTGATCGCTGGAAGATGGATTACCAAGATAGGACACGGTCATTCATAGCGAATTTAGCTCCCTATTCAAGGCAAACTGAACTCGATTCTGGAAGAGGAATTCCCTTTCGATGGCTTTCAACAAAGGAACTTCAAAAATTATCAGGATGGCAATATGTGCAACGGTAACCTATCAGGTGCACTTATCAACATCGAAGGCCTCTGTCACAGCGATAACACAGTGACATCGCAACTGTGTTCAATGTATTAATAGAGAATTTTCTGAGATTCAAACCAAAAAATAGCAAAGTGTACACTCACCTCTTTAATTGTGGCAGAAATTACAAAAACTTGATTCGAAAACGTATGACGCTAGACTGGGAACTACAGATTGGAGGTCAGTGGTAACTCGTCGTGCCAAGAAGTGCTTTCCTTACCGCTTTTGTGGTGGTACCAATTAAAGTGCATTATTATGCTGAATTTGGAGCCCCAAGTATGGTGAACGCAGCGCAAACAGGTTTTCAAACGATATACGAGTCCACCACTGTACCGATACTAGAAATTTTTCAACTGCGTCCTGCACCTAATTTTGCTTCTTCTGTGCTGAGAAATAGTGGCGTCGTTGCATTTCTCCAGCCTCAACTTTTAGTGCCAATTCCTAACCCGTCTTCATCTAGTGAATATGATAGAGCGCAGATGAATTTGATGTCCTAGAGCTGCAACAACATCAACAAGCCTGCACAATTGCTTCAGACCCATCTTTCGGTTCCTGTAGCTTTTTTCTGGGCTTGAAAGGCCATTTTCGAATTTGTTTTTAAGCCCTTACATCACTGTTTCTATGCCAGATAGCTCAAAGAGACAATCTGAAGCTGAAAAACTCGCAAAAAATTCCCAAATGATTTATGGTTTCTTCGCATCAAGTCGGAAAAGCAGTTCTTGCACATCATATATTTCTCCTAGCAACACTTCACTACTTGTTTGCTAATTTGCTTCCATACTCTAAAGCACTTCTTCGAATGGTGCTCTTTCGATCAGAAACACATGAAGAGGAGACGTTTTTAGACTGTAAGCATAGGAGAAAACGACAATAACGACTGAAACTGACAACACGCGGCAGGCGGCTTTCTTTCCTGAGGTTTATTTCGCTCTTTCTAGTTCCGTCAGACTTGTTTGATGTGAATGAACCTCAAGAAGCGTGGCAACCGGAAAGCAACCGCACTCCGTCGCAATCGACATGTAATTTTCATGAAGCCGTTCACAGAGATGACGGAGGTATGATATTCGTGAACCGGTGATTCTGAACAAGACAATTCCTAATGAGCATATGAAGTCGTGATATGACTCTTAATTTGTAGACCTGACGAAAGCGCTCAATTGTCAAAAACGACTAATAAGGCTACCCAGATAGACAATGCTTAAGGAGTCGTGAGGGAGCTGGGAATTGAAGCTCATGTTATCACAGGTGGGGATTACTAACTGAAGATTCGTCGAATGCTGTAGTGCAAACGAAATGCAGATATGCATGCTCCTCAGCCATGAGCTGATGCGAGTGTTCAGCTGTGCTGGTTCTGTGGTCTGTTCACCTGAGTTCTTTCCACGGTTTTGTTTCCACTGTTGAAAATGATCAGGGTTGAGATTATGGCAAGCTGGAAGTGCCGATATGGGGACCCTGCTCACACTTAAGGCGGAATTTTCATCGACTTTTCTCGTGCTGCAGCAATAATTCATTTCGTTAACAAAAACCTTCCAAAAATGAGTTCTTCGCGTTGAAGTATTTGTCTTCACCAACGTGCGCAGACACTTAAATAAGCGAGACATAAAAATCTCCGGCAGGGTGGGCTCGGGAAATCATCGAGAGCACTAGCTGATTTATGCGCAAACACTGCGCACGCTTTTTAAACGGATTGGGAAAAAAGAACATGAAGAGGATGGAGATGACGTCAAATCTATAAACTGAGATGGTTATACGCTTGCGGCCGATCATGAAGCATCATATGACTTCGAAGAGACGTACCAAACAATATGGATTAATGAGCGATTTCCGAAAAGTGAGCTGCATGTCTCTTAACTGATGCTGGCAGATGACCTGAAAGCAGTCACGTGCTGTGTACAAGTCGACGCGTGCACCGGGGTCGAATGGAAGTTCAGCAGAACACTGCCTTGTGATCGAAGATGCCTCTATGTAAAGTTTAACATGAATTTGAGTAACGCCGACAGCTCTTACTGGAGCTCTTCTCTGACGCTACGAAAGATTAGCTGCCTTTGCGTTAGGATAAGGTTCCTCGAGTGCTTTTTCGAAGATTCGGAACAAAAAGCCCACCGTAGAGATCTGTTTTGTGCGAACCCGCTTTTGCTGTTTTCACAACGTTTTGCACGAGGAAAAAAAAGGCCATTCCTTTCAATATTTCCATAAAGAACGACGTCTCTTTTATAGTGCCTTGGATACTTTTGTTTCGTTTTATGAGTTAATAAATCCGTCTCTCAAAGTAATGAACTTTTCTCTGTGGTCCTGTTTAGGCGTACGAGAAAGCGGAGGTATGGGTGGCACAATTTTATCGCATCCGTCCGTCCCAACAGCTTTCATTTCGCCCACTCGGAATGACGCCTATTCAAACCCTTCAACTCTCCTCAAAAATCACTTTGCAAACAAAAGCTTTATTGCTTGTTAGGGTCAAAGAACCTTTTTCCGCTTCCAATGGTCAGACCATTGGACAAGAGGAATTGCTATCTTCTACTGCATTGGCAGACCATTGGACTTCTGCATTGGCATGTGGAGGACAACGGAATTCGAACTCAATCTACTTCGTCTTCGAAATGAAGTGACGTTAATTTTCTGGTAGAAATTAACTTCGCTTTTTGGTGCTTTTCTGAGATGGAATTTTTCGTTTCGATTAGCGTAAAGCTGATGTTTCGCTTTTCTTCATTCGCACTGCCTCACTGCTTTGAGATGCGAGACTTCGAGGTTATAAATTGAGCAGCTATAATTTACGCACTGATCAGAACCTCAAAAAACAAAACTCTGCACAAAAAACTTCCACAATATTTCAAGCCGGTTTTGCTTATGGATGCGCACCTTCCTACTTAGCACCCCATGATGGTGGTACATCATCTCCAATGTCCTCTCTCACGGTTCTTTTCTTTCTGACGATAAAACTCTTCATGCTTCCCTTTCCAACTATATTTGATCATTTTTCCCCTCTACTAATTCGTACCGGATTAAATAAAACGGCGAAGGGTGTATACAGAAGCTATAAACTCTTATTTCTCCTAAAACTTCGTGTTCATTATGCCTTGCATGCGACGCACTGTGCTCCGCGCCTCTCACTAAGTGTTAACGAAATGCGGCCCCACGCCATTAACGCATGATCGAACAGGCATCACCACGCATGCTAGAGATATTCTGATGTGTCACTATTTGCCGCAGATTGTGCCCATGTACTCATTATATTAAAGCCATATCCCCACGACTCTCAGCAGTAGAAAGGCGAATGGGATTCATCTTCCTCCTCAACTATGGCGTTAGCGGCAATAGTTGGGAACTCATCTTCATCTCGCAATCTTCGCCGTTCTCTTCTCCTCATCACCAGTCACGAGCCCTTTGCATCTTCTCTAACGTTCCCCCTCAAGCAACACCTTTGGAACAAATCAACATGTGTTGACTCGTTTCGATGTACTGAAAATGAAAATAAAATAAAATAAAAAAGAATAAAATACAATAAAACGTATCAACTCTGAAAGAATAAAATGTATGCAAATAATTACCTTGCGGTCCGGGAGGACCCGGCATCCCCATTAATCCCGGTCGACCAAGCGGCCCCGTCTGACCTGGATTCCTTAAAAAATTTATTTCCATTCCATTTTGAGGATTTCCCATATCAATGATAAAATCAAGATTAGTGACGCTTTTTGGCTGCATATACGCCTTCGGAACAAATATCGCAGAAGGCGCGGTTCACAGAAAACGTTTAAAACCACGTTATTCTCATCTCCCTACAAAAGCCATAACTCCAGTGAATGCAACAGTTCTTATCTGAAAGCTGATCCTTGGGAAGTTGAATATCGGTGAAAGCACTCTGAGTTAATATTGTGCTCAAACATGTGCACATGACAAGAAATAATTTTTGCACATGACAACTAATTTCGTTTGCTTCAGGCACGCACGAGTATCTCAAACACAGCTTTCTCATTAAGCTCATTAGTTGAACGCCGTTCCCGATCAATTTCGCTCATCGTTAGTGATATTCTGCTGCTGAGTAAACGTCTACGCACTTGCACCTCACATTACAGGCTAAGGGTTATTGTTATTATTAACTGCATACACTTCGTCTTTTATTGTCCATACTGAAGCCTTTTCGATGCAAAAAATGGTCATGCACCCTCATTAAATGCGTTGGAAATTAAAATAAAAGAAGGGACATTACCACAAAACTGCAGACTTTCTCTCAAGTTCACGCGAAATGTCCAAAGTCCAGATCCTATTACGTCAAAAGAACCGATCCTATTACGAAAACTGAGGACGGTTACGGCAGTGAATAAAACGTTTGTCATCTTAAGAACGTAATCGGGCAACGTCTTGTTGCTTAGTAGGGGAAAAGATTACAAACTACCTCGGATATGCTATGTTGCTCTTTTAAAGAATTTCGTCTTAGAGGCACTTCTACTCCCGACGTGCGGATTGTAAACGAACTGCGCGCCACTGTCTCTGAATGAAACGTGAGTATCTAAATTCCACGAAGAGATGCACACAGACGGAACTGTTTGCTCTGCGACTTTGCCTGCATGTAACAATTCTTAAAACTTCATGGCCTTAACAAGAGAAGCTAAACGAAAGCGATAACTGAGGTTCTTTACTGCAAATCAGTTCAGTTCGATCCATTTGCCCATTCTCAAGTCGCTGCAAAAGTTACAGACGTTTTTGATTGAAGTGAACGGTCGATCGTTTCTGCAGTTGACTGTTAGCGTCACAAATGCGGCCGACACGGCTCTATTGTTCACAATGCTACTCGCTTCGCTGCTTCTTTTCTTTGCTTGTGATCAATATTGCTAACTTCAAATGTATGGAGTGTTCAGGAGACATCTTCAGCACATCAGCAGAGGGTGGAAATATAACAAACCGGCACATCATTAAAGAGGGCAGCGGCGAACGCCAGTTCCACAGTGAACACTAAAGCAATTATGGAAAATTGGTACATGAGCCTGCATACAGTTCTGTTAACAGCCTTCTCTTCCCCCTCCACCACTGCGCCAAATAAGCTAGCGCAGGACTCACTAGAACTGCAAATTGCCGACTCAATTCGCCGCCCAAAAAATCCGGTAGGAACGATGATAACTGTGGGAAGACTTTCGCAAAAACTGACCTAATAAGAAGTTTGACATTGAGTCAGTTTATGCACAGAATTCAATCCGCGGCAGAATAAAACTGTCTTTAATCCTTTTAAATTATAAACAGCGTTACTAGACAATTTTTGGCACCTGTAAGTGCCATTTCATATATATCGGCCTGAATCGCAATTAACTTCCTCAACAGAAGTCACCCTGTAGCGTGTTACGACTTCTGGGGTCATAGCATTCACTGCTAGCACGCTAAACATACGGAATAGATAAGCACGAAAAACACTACATTTCTACTTTTTGTGTTCACAAGTTCGCAGTACTCGCCACTTTTCAAAATACGCATATATACACCAGGTGAAGAAGAGCTCAACAGGAGACGAATCGTGCTTCTCACTGGGTAATTCGTTAACGGCAATCTGCTCAAAAGCAGAACCACGACTGTGTATATATTTAGGAAAAATTGACGCGCATCTACTTCCGTTGAACTTCCCACTTTCTCGCTCTTAATAAGCTGCGGCAATCAATGTACGATTCTAGCTCAAACAGCCCATGGCTCCTCCAAAGATGCGGTGTTTAACTCCGCCTAAATTCAAAAGGCCAAAAGAACGACCGTCCATATTTTAAAGCCGATTCGCTTAGAGCAAGAAGTGTAAAATCCGAGAATTACGGGACTTATCAAAAGCTTATAATGAGCCAAAAGTAACGTTACAAAAATGTTAAAGGTTCGAAGCGCCATATTAAAAACTAGGATGAAACGCGGCCACATTCTGCTGAACCCTCAGAAGTTTCGCTGTTACGTCGATCGCATACATAAACGCAGCTGCTATTGCAGTTGGAAAACTCTTCAGCTAAAATTTGATGTTTTTAACCTCGCTACGACTGTACTTTTCGAGCCAAGAACTGGTCCCAAAATAACAAACAAAGCAAGTCGACATTAGGAATAACCTTCAGGAACAACGACCTTCTTGGATTACGTAAGCACTCCTTTCAGTGAAGCTGCTGCGGCAGTCGAAAGTTGGAGTCGAGACGAGCAAAGTGCTCGGAAATTTTTCCAACTGGAGACGAAGCTAGCAATAATTTTTTAGGCAAACAAACAGAGAAGATAAAAATGGAAGTCACCACAACTTTCAAAAATCTTCGATGCTTTTCGAGCCTATTTGATGTCGGCTTTTTTATTGAACTTTCACTTCAAAGAGGAGTGGGACATGCTATTCTTAACGAACGAGAAACAAATTAAAACGATAAGGTGCACATGGAAGTACAACAGAGTGCATTACAGTGATATGGAAGAACAAAGGCTGACGAATATATTCAACTGTAGCAGAAAGCACTTCAAATTTACAGAAATAATGCTCACATTAGGGGCAGTGCGAAGAACACTCTGAACTTATCAACTTGGCAAGCTGTGACCATAGGTGTGCTGCGTTCACTCCAGGCTGCTATGAACCTGTCAGAAGCCTCTTCACCTGCTACTCCTTGAATGATGCTAGTTGATTTTAAAATCATTTGGTGTAGTCGATAAGCGGCCAGAAAATTTCTTTAAATTAACGTCTAAAAACTCCCGAACGGTTTTACACTCGAAAGATTTGAGCTCAAACTCAGATAGCCCATATGAACACAAAATCAGTCGTGGCAACTGGCCCGGCAACTTGAGACAGCTTGGCTCTGCAAGGGTAACAAATATCTGAGGATAATCTAGATGGGATTATACAAAGGTATTTGCAGCCAAACTCATCCTTTTGTGCACCGTTGCAGCCGATGCTGATTTATTATGTGCTCATTTCATTTGCCTCTTCAGATAACAGTCACAGTCGAATGAACATACAGAGTACAGCAAAATAAATTACTCTCCAGCAAATACTCAATTATCTCTGAGGTCAAATTTCTAAATAACCACGAAATAGTCAATGAATGCAGTATATTCGTATGGAGGTCATGTTCGAAGCAGTGAATTAGATTTTAGAGAGTTAAACTCGATAAATCTCCTTTCCCATATTTCTAGGAACTGAGCTTAACCGAAAGGGTTATGAAAAGTGGGCACTGCAGAAGGGAACGCCGTAAATTCGTACGGATATGATACCACTACGATGCGCCCTGCAATAATTCAAAGACGATCACGGCTTAACTAAGCACCAGGCGTCAAACTTCTGAACTGCGAATGCGTATTGGCTGAGAACGAGAAATTAACTAAGCCGCGAAAAGCGACCTGCATGCTCAGCGTCCTAACTGTACCTACCTTCATGCAGCAGTTTGCTAGGTGAACTTATCAAATGTTTCGCACTGCGAAAGAACGCATTATATCGCTTTGCCTCCAGATTGCGACGTTTTACAAGTTGCCATGTGAGACTGCAAATGCCAAACTTTAAAAAAGCATTGATCACTAAATCCCTGATCGACGTTTTTTCGACATTACGGTGGCAATTATTAGAGTTTTATACAAAACCCAAGATCTAAAATGAATCTCGAGGATGATGAATGTAAACGAACTTTGCGTCATGCACCACGAATCAGACACTGCATTAAAATCTTTTCAATGATGGGCAATAAATAAAGCTACGTAGCCATAAATAAACCGATACACGTCCCAGCATGCTCGAAATCAGCCAAGCTCATTCTTTCCTTAGCACAGTTAGTTCACCACTCATATAATCTGCACAGCTGTCGCGCTGCAGGAAAATCCTTATGACGAAATAACAGAATGAATCCCCACCCCAACTTCGCAACAATTTGGCTTCACAAAACCGTACATACACTAGAAAAAGCGATAGAGGACAGTACTATAACGCATACCCAGGTGGTCCTGGTGGCCCTACAGGCCCCGGTGGGCCTCGTTCAGTGCTCGCCGCATCTGTACAGTACTGATGAATCTCGAGACATTTTGCCAGCAGTTCACTAACCTGAAATTATATTTCAACAGTAGGTGCTTCTGGTCCAGTTAAATCTGAAACTCTGATCAATAAAAAATGTGCCAGGCCACTGATAAGATATGCATTTCTGGATTTCAGCTTAGGATGCCTCAACTAAAATGAGGGCAACCATGCAATAATGTGCTCACATTAATTCGATCGATGCACAGTATGCATAACGGAGAATTTGAGTTTGCGACATATTTATTCGAGTACTGCAGAAGAAAATGTTCAACAACTTCTTGGAACATTTGCATGAAAACAGTCTGTACGTCGCCCTCACCAAATTTTACCTGCATCAGTTTCCTTCCGATTTCGCTGTTGGACAAAATGCTGCACACAGTCAACTTGACCCTCCCTTCGAGCAATTTCTCAATCAGCCAACTGTATCGGACATATGCTTGCGATCCCAAACAGTCATAAATGCCCCGGAAGATTCAGTCTTTTTTCATCATATAGCCATAAAACCGTGGAACTTACTGCCACTAGTGCACCATACCGGCCATATTCGAAAGCGACTGTCACCAATTCCATCACACTCACTCGGTTTCGGCCCACTCTATTCATAGCCTCCTCATTTTATCATTCAACCTCTTTCCTCGCACCTATGCCTTCATACGGAATAAAGATAAAGATTTTTCGATCCTTCATATTTTCTACGTTTTCAGATGTACAGCATTCATCTATACAACCCTTACTACGACAATTTTAAATTTTGGCCGTACTCTGCTGGTGTCGTCCTTTTAACGTAATTTTTGAAAGCACAAAGTCTCCATTCCAACTTTCAAGTAAAAATACCACTAAGGGTTTGGAGGTCTACGCAAGTCGACTGCCTCGGAACATATCACAATCTTCTCTCCGTATCACCATCCCCTTTTTCTTTACTAAACAACAGTGCCTGTCCATTGGAATTCATTCGCCATCTCTCAGACCACTTGCAATCTTCTACCGTGGCATACAAATTCATACTACAACCTTACTCATTTACTCATACTTCTTGCGAGCAATTAGATACACCGTCACGAAAGAATGCATGAGCCGGAGTACATGATGTTCATGGAGAGGCAAGAGGAAGGCGGTGAAATTTCTCATCAAAGCCATGAACGCGAAGTCAGCGCAACGTCTACGCCTAGCAACACTCTGTGTTGCACGAAAACAACGAGACTGATGGAACAAATGTAACAATACGGCATCAAATCTGGCATAACATGCAGTTTTGTAAGTTAGTCCCTAGCTCCTCTCAATCGCTCTCAAACATCAAAAAAGACAAAATCCAAAACAATACATTTTGCCACGAGAACTGCCACACGAGCGAGTCATCGATGAAAAAAGACTTTAAACTGCAACGACAGCACAATTACGTAGCCTGCATACTTAGAAGTACCTCAAGTGTTACTAAATCAAACTACACAAGGAAGACCGACAGATTTAGTTGAAACGGTTAAAATATATGGGATGCATATGTCAAATAAATCGCAGTTTCCCCTTTTTGCAACCCCAGTTACTGAGATTTATTCCTGAATTGGAACTGCTGGATGGACAGACAAAGACCTACAAAGAAAGGATATGACATCACAGTAACCCGCTATTAGGGAAATCTGCACAACAAAAACTGCAGCGGCGGCTTTCTTGGACAATCTCTCACAAGGGCATGCAACGCTGAAAGGTTGAAAACACCATTTTTAAATAAATACCTTCGCGCTCATTAGACGCCATCATACCCAATAATTACAAAAGACGACATCATTACTCTTTTCGAATAACCGAAAATCTGCTGAGAGTTTGAGAAAGTTCTTCAAGTCTGAGAAAAGAAAGAATCAACATGACAAAAGACGCCGAAATATTTTTATATAATATCTTGTTCGAGAACAACCTCGTTTCTTCGACTTCGATTACACTTATGGAGATTTAAAACGCATATTTGAAAGTGACTTGCCTTAATTTTAGAAAGTGAATGCACCCAAACATCGCTTTTGGAAGTGTTATGTGGCAGCACAGTAGGAACTGTAACTGCACGTTGGTACCTGAGACGACTCCAGTCGAATACAGCTGTTCGACCCTGGCTGCATCTTTCTTCAAAGCTTGTTAAACGTAGGTGCACATCAGCGAACGCAACAATGGTTACGAGAAGGATGACCAGTTGGGAGACCTCCAGTCGACGCACTTTTCTTCGTTCCACATCTCCGAACGAGTTCACTTCCATTGCACAAAAAGATCGCTACCGTGAACAAATGTGCATTCCTAAACCACAAAGACTTCCATATGAGCAAAATAAAAATGTGCATGAGCACAAAGTCGGATCATGCCACGCTGTAAATATCCGACCTTAGCAAGCATCGGCATCATCAATAAACATTAGTCTGTTACGCGTCATTTCATTGACTTCGGCACGCAAATGAGCTCCTTACATTGACGTATTAATAGACAGAGCAATATTGCTTCCATTCTAGATTTTCACATAGCATGTGCATTCATCCGATAGTTCTTCTCCTAAATCATACAACGGGACTGGACTCTTGCATAGAACGATGGCACTTAACTTACAAGCCGCGAACGCAGCTGAGCTCGTGCACGACACTGCCTCACCCACCACTACCGTACTGCGCACTCTGCAGGCGAATCAGAGGAATTCGAAAACCTGTAATCAGAATATCAAATAATATCCCTGTGCAAATTTTCCACTCTATCGAGGTAAGGGAAGTGCACTTGGTGGATACCGACAACTGCAGAGGGATCGTGGGTCATCCGACGATACAGTTCCCACTCCTCAATTGAGCTGAATTTTTGCATGGAGACATGTTTTGGAATTCCTATGATGAGAATTAGTATTCGTCTGCACTGTAGCAGGATACGGTAGTCGTGTGCACGCATTGTTGTGCGATAGCTCAGCTATATTCGGAGTTCGCAACCGGCCTATGTTGACAACGGATGTGACACCTCTCCTAATAAGGAACTTCCATGGACTGTACACGTGCACTTGAGGTATATATATCACCACATCGTTCGAAATGTTGTTCCTCGGTCCTTTTATGAGGATCGCAAACACGCACGGCCGATGTTTCCAGAAACAGTAACGTTGACAAAATCAAATGACTGTGACATCTCACTTCACACATTCACGCATCACACACCAACATCGCATTTTCGGACTACAGCATCAGCGTATCGGACGGAAAAACGATCGACGCATGAGCACAGGAGGAGAATAACAAAACAAACTTGTTAAAATATACTGAAACATGACCAAACAGTGAACAGTCAAGTATCCCATACGACATAAATGCTCCCACCTCAAACTACGCGTTTCTGTCGTCTAGGCACTCGCTTAAACGGCTACTCTGCTCCTCACGTAGCATATCATGAAAAACGCTACGTATTCTAAGTAAATTTTGAGTACGGATGTTTCTCAAGTTTGGATGGTTTGCTTCTGTCATAGGCAAACAAACGCATCCGCGCACTTCATTTGGAAATCTGCCTCATCCTGTACCATCCAGAAACTGCTTCGGGAATCTTCAAAACAGCAAACTGAATTCTTCGAGCCTTGCGACATTGGTTTTCTTCTTTCAAATCGTGGGACGGCTTCTGGATATATATTTCAAAGACACTGTTTCGTTTGCTTAAGAATATGCCACATGATAAACTGAATTATATAAATGAAAAGTATAAAACACATGCGGTACAACCGCCATATGAAACTTTCTTCACAAACGGTGTCTAGTAAGCCTTCCAGTTCATGGTTATCTTTATTTTGAACAGGGTAATTGAAATATAACTGAAACACGAAATACCCTGATATTCGAAAGTTGCCCCAATTCATCTTCTTAAAGAGCTCTTTGTGAGAGGGATTAATGCTCTCCGCAGATCCCAATTCGGAGCCGTCGAAGTTTGAAGCCGGTGAGGGAATCAGTCATTCGGGTAGAAGAGTTATCTTCTTGCGTAAGACCTCTCGCGTTTTTTGATATGCCGATCGTTTTGTTGAACGGTGCGTATTTCTAGCCTCACAGGCGATTGCGTTCCATTAATGTGATTTGGCATTCTTATTGCCTTAAGTGCTTTATTTGTATGCAGGCTTCCTCGCTTCTAGTCATTACTCAACAGTTTTCTTCGTTCCTTCGTGAATAAGTATTTCAAAGTGAATAAACGAACGACAACTGGAGAACAAAGATGCAGCAGATTGTGCGTTAGCTGGGAGCAAAAGCAACGGACTCATTCAGCAAAATCAACGGACTCATTGAGAATATGGGTGCTGTCAGTGCGTGGAAATGTTGTTCTCCAACACTCAAACACAAATCGAAGCATGCAAACGAACAAGCACGATGCCCTCACAATGTGTTTGGTGAGAGGAAATTTCATGACATGTCAGCTTCAAAATGATTCGAGTGTCCGTAGAAACAGCACGCAATCAACGCCAATGGGCGCAAATTTCGGTGCGCGTTACAGCACAATGTTTATGCAGACTTTGTGCGACTGATATTCGATACGACTTTCGAATACGTAAACTCACTCTTCTCGATGAAGGCGCATTTTTCAGCCGCGAACAGCGATCACGCAGCCTTCACTTCCTCAGAAGCCAACAGATCATATTGTAACGCCGAATATTGCAAAGCGAGTGCTTTAGAAACCGAACGCCGAATTGACAGCAGCAGATGGCAAAGGGCTCGAAAGTAGTTGAGAAATGTCCAGCAAGGAATAACGTAAGTCTTGCGGAGGGAGATTAAGACTTTGCGCCACTTGCGCGTTTGTACAAGCGCATCTATTTGCGCATCAGCTTCCACTCCAGAACAACTAAAGTTTGAGTGTCACGAAATCAGGCTGGTACATCCACCATTACGAGAAATATCTCCCTGCAGAATCAGTTCAACGGACGCACAAAATTTGTCCATGAGAGGCTGGATCTGTCAAAAATGAACACATTATCCCCATATTTTAGCTTTACTGATAAATTGCGAAATTAACGCTCGTTAAACGAGTGAAAAGAAAGAAAGAAAGTTTAACATTTCAAGTCCTTCGGCACCCTTCCTAACTTGCTGATACGTATATGCTTAAAGCCAGCAAATGACTGGTTGGGAGGATAGGCTCGCCGAATCCGTTGAAATAAAAAAGATGTACAACTCTTGAAAAATTATCATTCACGCCTCGAGCATGCTGCTGGACGCACCAATTTCATCATTCCGTTGAAGGTACTCCTTAAAGGCAAGGAACTTTCAACCGCCAAAGTTCGCTTCAGAGACGCTCCCTCAAAGACTTCTTGGAGCATGGTTGCACTCGCTCATCTAAGAATAAAGGTTTCACTTTTTTCTCTTGCAGGCAGTAGGGTTTGCGGACAAAAAACAAAACGAAATCATTCGTAACCACTTCGATCATGGCTTCAAACAAGCTTACGAAGCCAATCGGAACAGCCATGAGATCTATCAATCAGCTTCTAAGTGGAAGCAGAAGATTACTCTATTATCAGAATTATATGGATTTTGTCGAGTTGAAACAATTATACGGATAGACAGAAACCGAGATATGCAGACAGAAGTCATCATAACAAGCATAACAGTAACGACGCAGTGTTGTAAATTCAACTACCCACCTCCCAATTCGACGATATAAAACTTCCATAGTGCAAAAGGCCTCGTGAGTAATCGCAATCAGCGAGCCCAAAAATGCTTTCCAAAATTAAAGTTAACGAGGAACTAAAGACTAGATGAGCTTTGAGAACTGCAACACATCATCGTCACGCAAAAAACGACAACACTGAACAATGCGTCAGTCAATCGCCCTTTAAAATGAACCGCTCTACGATAAACAAAGATCGATTAAAAAGTTGGCGCTGTAGGCTCCAAAGAGCAGAAAACAAACCAACGGAAATGGCTCCTGAATTCTACACTAGTACACGTTAGCAGTCTCATCTGAAATATGAGTGTCACCTCACCTTCGAGGTTCTCAGAACAACGAATCGATTGGTCATATCAAGCTAACATTTCAGTAATGGTGACGGTGAACTAAAGTGACTAATAAGTTTACACAAAAATCTGAGAAAAGACGAAAGTTAAAATTTGACTTTTTTGCTCCGGTACATGGAAAACTCATCCCCCACCTTTTAATAGGCGAAGTACGTGAACTCCTCCCTGCCTGCGTCATGTGCACAATGCTTATCCCTTTGCTACATATTCCATTGCACAGTCAGTGCTCCTTGGCAGATTTTTTGCGCACACGAATGAACGACAACGAAAAGAATAGCCTATCTTTTCTGCTACTATCGCATGAGCATATCTACAAGCCATTCTTGAGGTGATTTTTTTCTTTTAAGGCGATGACCACATAAAGTATTGACTGGAAAATGTCCATTGATAAAGCGCGTAAGACCCAAAACACCAACTGTTTGTATTCAAAGCATGGAAAAGCGCCAAACGACTATTCGAAAACCACATAGGAGAAAATGCCGTCCACTGATAATGTCAACTGAACAGGATGCCAGCTGACCACAGCACTGATTCAAATAGTCCCCCCAGAAACTGCTAATGCATTTTAATCCAGCTCTATGCTTTCATATTTCGCGGACGAGGCTGAAGTCCCACTGGTATGGAGAAAGCGAAACAAGAACCCTGGCATTCATGAAGGTTCGAAGTCTTCGGATTTCCATACCGTTAAAGCTGTCGTCGACTTAAAGGACGTGCGATGCAGATATGGCCTTAGAACCCGTTGTGAAGGAAGGCAACATACCGACAGACTATGACAGTTCCACTTTCACTGATCTGCTACAGCGCGTGAGCAACGCAGTGTTGCTGTTCTCATGATTGATTCAGCTGTAGATCTCTCTTCGCATTACAAACCTGCCGCTTGATTCGATTCCTTGATCGCTGCACAAACAGTGACAGAGGCCAAGTGCGAATCAAAAATATAGTAGAAAGTCAATAACTTATCATTGCTTCATCATCTGCAAGGCGGCCCAGAAGTTGCAGTTATCGTTTAGTGGGAATAATTCTGCAAATCTTTTTACCTTTATGAGAAAACGTACAAAATATTCCTAGAGCACAGTAGCATCAATCCAACGCTGCAATAAGCATTGAGCAACGTATTTCCGTCTGAGAGCCATGTTCAGCCCATCGCAACTCCCTCGGCACTGCACTGTAGGCGTGCTACGACAACTAAGCGTCCACATGAGAAAACTCTGCTTAGATTCGATCTCTGAGAACATCTACAAGGCGGCTGTTCCGTTCATACACATGGTACTAAGTGAAACTCCAGAGAGAGATGGGACGTGAGAGATGGGCTTTTTTGTGGCCACTCAATGGTATCCTTTCAATCCAAAGGCGGAAAGCATTTTAATCTCAGAAGCTCGACTCAGTCTTTGCGCAATGAGCCGGAGCCCCACCATGCATAAATGTAAAATTCCTCTATTTTATAAACGGCTTAACATTTTTTCACGTAGGGGTTGGCATCAACAACTTTCTCAAAAGGAAGGCTCTAAAACGCTTTACGACCAGATTTCTACCCATATGGCGACCAATAAGTCTGATCGATTGTTTACTGCGGTTTGTTCAGACCAGTACAACGCAGTGACGATTCGCATGGCTGTTAAAATCAAAGACTGCTTCATAAGATCGCAATCCTTAATGTTTCACATCAGCCGTACTACCTACAGCTACTACATGGTTTGATGAAAGATGACTTCGATGATTTTGTGGCTCTCTGGAAAAGATGAAAAAAAAAGACATCGAACACAAGATGAAAAAGGACCTATTCGTGAACAGTGCTTTGGACACCGGCTCTCGGCATTTCCAATCCCTTCGATTAGCCGACTTCTTTGGCCTCAGCTTACTGAAATTTGAGAATTTCTTCCACCTGACTCACCGGACCGCGGCTGTCTGATGTAAGTTGCATTCTCAACCACATCTCTTCGGCAAAGTTATTACAGCACTGTGGAGTTATGCAGTGGCATAGAAAAGTGCTCATGCCACTGTCTGGCCATTTCGACGAAATTCAGTTATTTGCAATAAAGCATGATGTCAAAACGCTTTCTTGCAATGACTGCCTAATGAAACTCATCGCAGCCTCAACAGTGAGAATTTATTAGACCATCAAGTAAAACAAACTGGCATGAAACATAGAAGCATAACAAGGACATCGATCGCTGGACAGCATGCTGCACACTCCGGGCCATTTCGTATCTTCTCAGCTATTAATCCACCAGACGTGAATCTACTGATCACATTTTATTATTTCACCGGACATGAATCACCGATCACGTATTTTCGCGCTGTTCAATTCTGCTTAAATGGCGGTTCACTTAATGTGAAACTAGTTACACTAGCTGAGATAAATGAAGTTATGCAAACGAAAAGACATCTTAAATGGAAAACACGTCGAACAAATTCTGGGTCGTCGAAAATGGAAACAAGGTACCGATAATTACTAAAGGTAGAACAGATCGTGTACTTCTGATACAACTATGGCGGTAACAAAACGAAACTGCAGCATCAAACACCAAATGAATTGCGAATCATCAGCAGCATGCCAATGCAATGCAACACTGATGAGTAAAGTTGCTTTAGTGCCTTGAAAACTCAACAGCTTCCTGAGGTATTTTTTAGCTTCACTTCTATACAAAATATTCACTAATGGGATGGAAACCTAGAGTCGGAACTTGCATCCTTTTAGCTGGATTCTGTTTGATTTACGCAAATGATGCTGTGCAGCGAGATTCAGGACAAATAAGATCGACGTTTTGGATGTAAGAAGGGCCACAATTCCACGTAGATAATATAAAAATGTTTCATACTATAGGAACATTCGATTATGTATACTGACATCTTTTATCACTCCCTCCTCTGGATTCAAAAAGTTTTACTTCAGACCATCGGTGCAAACAAGCTGCTGCATGTGGCGAGGACCGATTTAACAGTGATCAACTTTTGCAGGTGTCACTCTGAGCTTGAAACACAACGCAAATGAAGATGTGCAGGAAAATGTGAAATTTAAGGCAACAACCACAATTCAGCGCGAAACGTCCAAAAAAGCAACGTGAGTACGTATGAAATTACTCACACAACTATCATGCCTACATCACATCAATTTCATCGAAATCCATGGAGCAGGAACCGGCACACTTTCCACCCAGCTTTTGAAGCACTTTTGTCACCAGTCTTCTCATAATTCTTTAATCAGCAGCTTATTTATGCGAGCGTCCTCTGCAAGTAAGCTGGAAGCAGATGTGCGATGCGAAAGCGAATTAACCCCTGTTGACCGTTATTCTAACTCATGCATATCCACATTTCTTGAAAGAGTTACGACCTGTGTATTAAGCACGGCCTTCACTTCCGTCCAACTTTTCTACCTGACTGTACCGTTGAATAAGATGTTTTTCTGTTGTGAGCATACGTAAGCTACTTCCGTAGCTCTTCCACGTCACCGAATCCCAACTGATGATTCAGATCTTGGTGTCAGCTTTGGACTGAAATTTTATGATGCTGTGTTGGAAGTGCCGAAAAAAATGAACCTTATTCTTACGTTTCACTGTAACGTTTTTCTGGGGAACTGATTTTTTAAGCAAACCACCAACTTGAGACAAACATTCGAGCCTCGACCTTATGCGCACTTATCGGTGGTATTCGAAGAGCTAGAGGTACGCAAAATGCGTGCAACCAGCAAGAAACTATCATCACCACCGCATTTTTTTATGAAGCAGATCACTTATGAAAGATATCTGCAGATGACTAATGCAAGAATATGATACTAGCTTCTCTCGCATACCCCTTCACTCAATAAAACATGTATGAGATACTGCGCTTCTAACATGGCAGCCGGTACACCGGTCAATCTTTAGTTTCGACAGAAATTCCTAAAAATGACTTCTGTTCGCTTCCCTCTTTTCCCACTCCTCCATCGATTACGCTAAATCAGCACTAAGGGAATATGCGCAAAAGTTGCGACTGGAGACGACATCGAGGCGGTGCTGGAAAACGGCAGGAGTTGATGGCCGCCTGCAGATGCTCATATGGGAAGCCCCACACAGAACCAAGATAGAGGCCCTTTATGACGTGACATCACGGCCTCCAAGCACAAGAAAAGACATTTGAAGGAGTATAATTCGTTTTTACGAACAGTAAAGGTCGCTTAGGCCGACATTATCGCATATGATTCCACCAATGACACCATGTGATGAAAAACAAATGAGTATCGAGTTAATACGATTACCCAATGCTAGATCAAAACTAGACGTTTTCAACTGCTCTTCGATGCCCCATCCAACACATGGCATCTGGCAGGACATGAGCTTTGGCATTTGAACATCCATCTTTCTGGGACTGACCAGCGCGAAAGAAAAACTTGAAAGATACAAAGTGAATGTAAATCTTGGTATTTTCAAATGTTTATAGTTCCTTCGGCAGCTTCAAATATAATTGGTCATCGTATGGCGTAAATAACATTGTTTAACTCCACTAGTTCTTTCTTCAGCTCTTCATGGAAGATAAGGTCATATGCCGAACCATCACTTGCCGCAACGTTCTTTGCGAATGCAGTCTTACAAAATGATTCCAATCCAGCTACTCCCACCTCCTCCCACAAAACGTTCGTCTCCAGTTGGAATGAAATTGCCTATAAGCCATCCACAACAGTTTCGATGGCTGCAACTTCTCTCTGAGTACTAAACTGCCTCGAATGATTTCCGCGAATCAGGTTTCGACGGCTTATGCACTGCAACTGCTAGCAAGACATAGCCGCAAACCTTCAACGAAACCTTATAAAAGAAGCGGTGGCAACGTCATTCGGACAAACCTGAAGTTCTACTTCTCAGATTTTGCCTACATAACACAGAAACAGTGCCACGATAACCACCACAACATGCAGTTTTGCATTTCAGTCATTACATCTACTGCTCCAAAGTAATCGAAAAGTTTTGTGGTTAGAAGAAATTAACGAATGCACGCTAATGGAATCATGAGTTTCATCAACGAACGTAATGAAAGAGAAAGTCGCTGGAATTTCAAATCATACAGGGAAAATTAGTACACTACGCTCATGCGCGACTCTTTACGCATTTGGCGTCGTAAGCGCCACGGCTCTACCTATAAGGGACAGCATGCTGTGCGCCATGGACTAATCCAAGGCTCATACACCACTTAGAAAACCTGTATAGCATCATTAAAACATCCAAGGCACATTCAGGCACAACTCATTCAGAAATCTTTTGATGTGCAAATAAATGATCGCAAAATTTAAAAAATGAGCAGAAACTTTGAGCACAACTTGATCGAATAAAAATTCAGCGCGAATCCGCTAAGCGGAAGTAATGTAAACTTTCAAAGCGAGTCTCCAAAATCCTTCTGGCAAATGAGGATGATCAGGGAGATGAACGACACTCTTATTCTGAACATCCCCTTAATACCTCTCCTCCCCAAGACCAAAATGACGAGTATGCGGTTCATGCCGCGAACCCAAACAACTTCACAGTTACTTCTCGATCACGACTGTCGATGACGGGAGCCGATGCGTATGCCAGCAAGTAAGCAACTGGATGCCATGCACATGTATATGTTTCCGCGTTCACTCGTAGCTCATATACTCTGAAATCACACTACATCAGCTCCATGCTTCTAAACATCTCGTTTGGAGGAAACACTACCCAGTTTCTATTTCAACTCAGAAGCAAAACAAAAAAACTTAATAATTCCATCCAAAGCGCCCAGTGGTCAAACATTCCATCCACCTGGCATAAAATCCACATCACTCTTGTGATTCGCAAGCCAATCATCAGCGAAAACAAAGGACAGCCAGAAGGAGGAACTGAAGACGGATAAAAAAGGAAAGTACGAAGACATCAACACAGCAGTTATATGAAAAACAATCTACAGCGTCAAACTACGAAACCTAATAAAAGCCTAAGCGCTCCAGGTAAGGCAAGGTCACTGTACAACAACCGATGCGGCCAAGAGATACAATAAAAATAGCTGTGAAAAATTAAAGCTCTCGAATGAACGTGAGCATGAATGTGCAAACAAACTGCTACTTGTATGAAGGGTGGGAAAGAACCAACAGTTCCATTTCCAGCTATATTCCGATATCACCCAGCGAAAACAAATCCTTTAGATCACCGATTTGTGCTGATTTAAAACTTCCGAGAACTTTGAAACATGAGAGTGAGATGGATTTCGAAGCAGCAGAGCTTTTTCACAGAAAGGGAGCATTCAGAAAGACGGAGAAGATTCTTATAAATCCTTTCGGATACTTCGCAAACTATTAAATACTCGCAACTTTGAATCATCGAAGCATTACCTCACTTAATTTTCCCCTACAGCAAATAATATTGATGCCTGACTTAAAGCGAATTCTATGTACCAATTTACTCAGATCGACCCACGCTGTCATCAAGCAGTAGGCTACTTTTGCGTCTTCAGGATTCTGAAATGACTGCTAAGTCTGAACTCTATGAAAGGCATAGTTTCACTGGAATGTGAGCTTGAGGAGAAAATCCCCCTCCTCTTTTGTTGCCCCACTCTGAGCTGTTGGTGTGCAACAATCTGGACATAAGAAAGAAAAGTTTCGATTTAGACAGCACACAAGACTCCCTTATTCGCGCTCAAGCAGAAAAAGCAAAACCTTCTGAACCCTTTGCGTTAATGAGGCAAAAAAGAGACTGAGGGAATGCTCGACTGCTTAACTCAAAAAGACCCGGTACTCTTTAGCAGTGAACCATTTTCTTGATGAAAATTTTCTTCACTATCGGGGAATTAAAAACATTACTGCAACGGCAACGCCGGACATGTTTGAGGTAATAGCAACGCCACAGCCATGAAATGCGTCGACAGGAAAGAACAACGAAAGAGTTCCCCTTATAAGGGCAATTTTCAAGGCCGAGTGGTTCCGTGACTGTTGCTCGGAAGACACTGAGTTATTGTCGATGAAATGAGTCATTCATTAATTGAAAGAATGCATGAGAAGAAACAGTGCATGAAATTACCAACTGAATCCTCACACCTCCCCTAGCCAAGCATGTTACGCATCGTGCAACAGTGAGAAGGTTGCAGTCTCTTTTCACATCTTCACTCGAAAGCAAACTATGCCTTCCCATGGAATCAGAAAGGCGCATTTTACTGCTGCTCTTTCACCGCTTCTTAACTCTTCCGCCACCTCCATGGTCACATAAAACTATATGTCACAGCACACTTCTCCTAACAAAATATGAACGACTTGTATTTATCTCTATAGACATCGAAGATAACTGCTGTGGCTAGTGCTACATTCCGTTCACACAAACTGCACTCCCCTATCAGAAGGGATAAGCAGTGTTCGGAAATGCGTTGAAACATGCCTGCTAAAAACACTTAACTCCTTTTGCTCTTCTGCTCGATATCGCTGAATAAGCTAAAAAATTCCAGCGCTTTTGCTGGATATAAAAAGACGATGGCCACTCCTTAAAAACGGTTCAGAACACAACTTTTTTCTTCATCAATTCGCCTGACAACCGGACGACTTTGTGATCAAATAAACATTTTATAAACAAGCCGACGAAAACGTTACCTGGCTCCGGTCTCTGCCCATGCAATGTCGATAGAATGGTCCTCACTCGCTGTTGCTACTAGTCGACTATCGGCACTAAACGAAATCGATCGCAGCGGATAGTCCAACCTGAAGAGCCCCACATAAGAACTAAGTGACTTGGTATTAGAGCAAGCAAGTAATTAGAGACTACCATGTGTTTGTAGCACTACAGGCTGGCAAAAGGATATGGCAAAATGGAGTATTCCCCTTCTCAGCGGCGACGATTAGGGATGGAATTTTTCATTTAGTTCTCACCAAAAAAAAAAATCTATGCTGCGTTGGAATATTCTTTCCCCAGAAATTCGCAGTAGCCCGAGCAAAATTTCTCAACAGCTTTCGAAATTCTTATATTCAGAAGACCTCTTTTTTCTCATCCATCAACGAAATCATATTCTCCGATGACCAACCCGATGCGCCTGGATCTCCCTCACAAAAATAAAGCTGTTCTGCCGGCTCCTTTAATGAACAACCTGTATTAACTCTACCCTTCCTTCTTCTCGCCCTCCCTCCCTTCAATTGGAAGCGGAAGTGATAAACGATATACAAAAAGCTCTACCAACTGTTAAGGATAAGGACAGGAAATGAGGAGAGGATTTAACTGTTTTAGAAAGGAAAAATAAGAAATTCATGGATTCACCTGCCCATCGACCGTTCACATATGAGCTGCCGTGTATTCCAAAGAGAGCAAAGAGCATCGGAAGCTCCTAATGCGATCCTCTCCCCATCGGGCGAGACGGCCACACAAACGCATGTCGACTGAGCCGAATGAGCTTGCATTATCCGCAGCAAACTGAACTCCGGCATCCTTCAAGCAATCGTCTTTTCAGAAAAAGTAAATGCACCTGTAACAGTTCAGATGCTCGTTTCTGGCATCACCTCAGTCAATTCGTCACCGACGAACAGCAGTAATATCCATATCCAACGATCCTGCGTGAAGCTATTGTGACGCCTTTTAGCCACAAGACGATTTACACAGGGACAACACCTTGTGCGCGTTTGCGTAGGTCAGACTCAGCTTGAATTAAATTTTTGCAGTACACGTTAGTTTAACTTATTATTGCAACCCAAAGTGAGCTGAAAAACAACCTTCTCTGCAGATAAATACATGTGAAAGGGAACAATTTGTTTGAAGATGCGTCGCAGACTGACAATATTTTTTGAGGGATTAATGTATTGGGAAACAGCAACAACATTAAGCATGTCCGAACGGACTAGAGGTTGGTCGAAACAGCCAATCTATGCTAGGCTGAATCACGATTTGGCAAGCTACTCACCCTGAGAAGACATTTCCTGCCCAGCGTCAAACAAACTTTTTATCTTCACCTGCTACTGCTTTAACTTTTCACCTAGATTATCTAACCAGAAATGTAATTTATACAACCAAAAATGTACTTGTAAATTCCAAGCTGTCCTCCTCCAAGTGCCACGAAAAGAAATTTGCCGCTGGGATGAAATGCGAACTCGTTGGTTTCCTCTTTCAGCGATTCCACTTTAAGGATTTTTAACGATCTACCGTCCACCATACTTATCGTGTCTTCCTTGTCGCCATAAACGAGGTACGCTCCACATGGTGACCACGCAACGTTTAAATTTTGTGCTGAAAACTTCAGTCATCAAGAGATCGATTCATGATATTAACCAACATATATGTACTATGCTGCAATCGTTCGGGGTATAACACTATGTTTGGCTACGGAGTGTGTCCATACAACTACGCTGCGAAACGACTGTATCCTCAATTGCTGTCGCACTTTTTTCGAGTGTACACACATTGACCCTCCTAGTTTTCCTCTTTCAAATAGAACAAAAATATTCATCGAAAACATTAAACCATAACATTCAGTCCGCTCAAACGGTAAAAAGACTAGAGCATCTGCTCCCCACGCTCAAGACGCTGCACAACTCTCCTCGAAAGAGCCCAGCAGCTTGAAATTCTCATAAAAGGGCCATGTCCACAACGCCAATAGATGAATTCCTAATCGCAGACTCGTTGCTCCTCGTAACAACGAACGACGTAGGGCTCTGAGTGATGAAAACTGATTGAAGAAACGGCATTCCCAAGAAATTGAAAGCATACGAGTATATACGAGTCATTGAACTATGAACTATCGTCTCTTACATAAACCTGATGAATTTACTTTGCAGCTTCACAGTCCCACTGTACAGTCGCCGAATGCAGAAATAATGAACGAAGAACATCCTATACTCAAGGTGTATTACACTTCCGCTAGCTCAAGTGAAAATTATTATGACCAGAATGAAAATAGAGCTGTGGCCAGCCGCTGGCGCAGTTACCTTATTCTTCGGTCGATTTCCTTATACCTAAATCACGCTCAACCTGGAGACATAGAATCTGGATATAACAGGTTTCGATCTGCAGTTATAGTTATGAATTGAAGCCACTCTGCATTGCAGTCGTAACCCCCCAGACATTTTTTCCGACTGGTGCCACATGTCACAAGCAAATTTCATCCAAAAAGCCTTAAACTGAAGTTAGCTTTGATATGTCATAAGAAGAATGACACACGATCTGCTTTCTGCAATTAGAGCAGGTTTGCTAGCATACACTTGTTCGAAAGCAATAATTTAACGCTCAACAAGATGCTTTTCTAAATAGCTAAGGAAATGCCTGCATTCTTTCTGATCGAAGATTTTGGAAACACAGATCTGCACAATAAAGCTAACCTGCAATCGAGCACACAAGGATAAACGTGGTCTAAGCAACAGGCTGGCTCCTCATATCAAAACCGTCAAAAAAATGGCAAATCAGCTTCACACATGAAGTTCGAGAGGATTTTTTTGTAGAATGCCGTAGAGGCGACAGATTTACCGCAAGTAGCGATGAAGCTGAAGCTCTTCTTATTTCAAGGAAACGCTGAGCTTTGCGAAAAACTACTTTCACACCACCTTTCATAAACCTACGAAATGAATGAAGCAATAGGTCATAAAAATAATTTTCGTCTTCACTTGCAGTTGGAAGCTGTCTACGGCTTTAATGACGCACAGCAGTGGAAGACTCTTCTGTCCCATAAGCTTGAAAAATTGAGCGGAAAAGTTTTCGCACTGAAAAATGCCGAGACGCTGATGAATATTCGAATGACTAAAGAAGTGCGTGTGCTGATTACCAGTGCTCATTGTGAATATTTGTGTCTGAGAGCGAGTCGTATCGAATTTTACCAGTGTAGGCAATGAAGCTAGCAAGAACCAGTGTAAGCAAGCTAACAGAGCAATGAAGCAGTGCAAGCATTACCGGCGTAAGCAATGAAGCTACACCTACTGCGTGTCTGAAAGAGCGCGTCGTATCCAATTGTTTGCTTATAATAACATAAATTTTTCAGTGGAGGATATTACGCGTGGATGGGAAATTCATCCATTTCGTAGTGGTCGTACAGTCTTTACCAATCCGTTTACAGACAGCCTTAAGGATGTTTATTGGGCATTATTTCAGTAAAACTTCATCTTCAGCGGAAATTTGAATGCAGAAGCAGTTAAGATTTGTGACTTGCTAGCAAATTAAACAGCCATGTGGGGATTACACGAATGCACATCCTAAGAGCTCTATCGCCATTAGTAGAGGAACAGTATTAATTCCTAGAGGAGAATAACGAATGCACCCAGCTCTTTAAAAAGAGTTTTAAATATTTCCAACACCACACTCACTCATTTCTTTTGGAACTCCCCTCCATACACTAAAGCATTGCGGATAGTCTTATCATGGCATACTACTGTTTGATGACTAATGTCCCATCACCTTGCACATTTAAAAACATCAAATTATAACCGAACTATTAAAGTGAAGATATCTCACCCTTTGTGGGGAGTCTTGTATGAGTTCGTGTTTGCCTCACGTCCCAAATGCGGATCGTCTTGTCTGAGCTTGCCGATGCCAATAAATGGCTGTTGCTTGGGTGGAATGCAACCTGATCTACTTGTTCGTTGTGCCCAAAGCCATGGAATATGTCCTTCTGGAAGAAATGCTGTATCGTGCACCTTTAGAGTTGACATTGAGCATGTCGTCTAATTTCAAGAACGGTTCGGAGAAAAGGCAAAAAAACGTCACAAATATCGCTCTGCAGAAATACTATATTTATATGGAGTAAGGTGGAAAATAACGCAATAATTTCAAGCCATAAGAGCTCACGATCCTTAGGTCGCAATCTATGAATCCATTCTCACGAGTCTCGCTTCCAAGAGTATAACGTAAATGCCACTCCTGTTTATCTGCTTGCATATTTCCACTTCCAGTTCAACAACGGCAAACAACAAAATTCGGGAGAAAATTAAGCCTGTTCTTAGTCAGCGTTCCAACCCCCTCATTGCTGTCTTTTTACGCATAATCAAGCTTTCATTTCGCAACCATCTAACTATTCGAACATTTCTCCCTCCTTACAGAGCCTCTTGAGGCCCTACTTTTTAAGACGGAGAACAACTTTTTCGGAAAACTGTTACCACTAATAAGAATAACATGCGCGAGCAGCATGTGAGGGCACCCCACAGCTATCACAGAAGGATCAAGCAACTTCTTAATGGAAGCAGAAACAAAGTCCCCTGAACGTTTTACTCAAAACTACGAATATTTCGTATTATTTGCTACTTTTTATATCGTTGATTCTCCGAGTGCGCATAAAAAGAATTCTTAATCGTCTATCAGAAATAGTTGGCAGCTTCCTCAAAACACTTTTCTCGGAAGGCAAAATGCTGAAGAGCACAAAAAATTTCTAACTAAAAACGGGAAACGCGCTGCACATAAGCATTTTAAAATTTCTCAAATTTCAGCGCTTCATAAGATATTCTCATAGGGAAATTGCTAAGAAACATGGTTTCGGACTGCCAGCCGAAAACACTTTTTGTTGAGGGCAGACACAGAACGCCCTTTGTAGGAGATTTCAGAAGCAACTTCTCGTTCGCTGCACTGACGAGTTATCGAACTGCTTCCGTTCACCGTGATCCACTTTTTCGGTCATGTAACGGTATCAAACTAATGAAAGCAAGTTGTATCATCGGTGATAATACAGCAGTTTTGAGGTCATTGGTGGGTAGTGGGCATATTAATTACAAATAACAATGATGTCAGCCCGCAACAGTAGGAATAACTGCTACCAGAAATGGCTTTTAAACATCGCCAAAGATCTGAACTAAAAAACTCTTCCTACTAAACCTTCCGGCGGAAGCGCGGAGAAGCAGATTTCAGCGAGCCTCACATTATCGAATGCCTCGTCGTCATGAACGGAACTTCGGGCATTCGAAATGAGACCGCTACATTCAATCTTTCAAATTTATGCCGCACTGAAAAAGTAGAAATCCCTTGAACTGCACAATGTAAGGCAAATCGAATGGGCGAAGAAAAGGTTAGGAAAGTCGGCGGTATAAAACGGGCACTTGGAAAATACAAGAACCTCGTAGCACAGTAATTGACGGAGTTCCAACAGTACTACAGATACGCGGTCTCCCATCGGGCTGCAATCTTATTTCTGGCATTTTCGTGAGGAGGCAACTGATCTTTTCTTCTATTCTGATAATTTACGTTTCCTGATCGATGAACGAAACAACATGAACAAACAACCTTACAAAAGAATATCTTTCTGAGGCAGAAAGATTCGATGAACTTACCACTTTCAATAGCTCATGAAGGAAACATCTCTTAAATTATTATTACCTTTGCATATATAGGCACCAAAATATTTTTGTTCGCTGAAGGAGAATGAAAAGCACAGATTACTGCTGGCATGCCTTTGGCTAGCAAACCGTTGTGGAAATTTTCTCACTACTTCAATAACTCATATAAATCCTGAGTTCTATGACCAACGCGCCCACTTAGTAATAAGCAAGGCAACTCAAAACCTTTTTAAGCTAAGGCGAGGAACATACGCTGAAAGCATTCTGAAAAGGCGCCTAGCGAAAAAAGCCTAACGTTAAGACAAGAAATAGATTAGACGGGAGCAACTTTAACTCCGAAATACCTCAATTTTTTCAAATGTTCTTCAACAATCCTGCTCGAAAAACAGTTCACCACCCCCAACGTACTGACCTGATTCATATCAACACATTTTTCAGTAGACAAAGGGTAAGGAATGAACAAAGCCGAATTCAGCAAGATGAAGACATCCAGAAGCATCATGCTCCTACCTCGGGGCAACCGATTCTAGAAACAGTCATCCAGTGAATACAACACTAAAATGAGGATTAAAAGGTTCATAATGCTCTATTGTTCTAAATCGAGTATAGTGAAAAAAATTCAATAGAAAAATTTCAAATCACCGTTCGATATGAAGAGTCAAAGGTAGCCACAGCAATACTCTTTTCAGCCCCTGAAGCCAAGCGCGTCCCATCACAGTTCCAAGAAATCGTCAATGGTCGAGGCACCTTGAAAACAACCCTTTCATACAGCACACTGTCCATATTACGTACATTCTCAGCAACGATTAGCAAAACTTCGTTCGCACCTTTACTCCCGCTCAAAGCTAAAAATTTAGACAACCAGACAAATCAGCCAGAAAGTGAAAATACAAAATTGAACCAGTGGGAAGCGCGTGATTCTGTACCCATATTTGAGCGCTATCTAAGAACGATGTGGGTTAGGTGTGACTGCACACCACATAGTACAACTCTCCCTTCGAAATGTACCTAGGTCAATATGTGTAAGGTTGAGGGGATGAGAATATGAAATCGGAAATGTGCAGGCACAGAGCAGTCTCTGCTTCTCATCAACAGTCCCCACCCACTCCTTCCCCCCCCCCCCCTCCCTCCACATACACATCCATTTGCTTTCCTCTCCTCTCCAAGCAAAATCTGCTTTCTGAACCCGTCCTGCACTGCAGCCTCTTGTTTTCTTGCAACCTTGGTCTCTGCTACTGGAAATGATGGATTAGTTCAATCATTCAACATATTTGAGTAAAGCATAAGAATACTCCACTTTGACTATACAAAGAGTACTATGAAAACAAAGTTACCGAAGGAGACCAAAAGTTGCGTCGACTTCTAAATTATGCACTCGAGATAACGGCATGATCAACCTGCATATCGTAGACTTTGACTCGGTCGTTTCTCTTGAAATATTCCACTGCATCTCCGTAAAGCCGAATTCTGCCCATTCCGCTCACAGCGTTATGCCGCAAACCTTCACCCCATCCTGTAGCCATCGTCATCCTCGACGCCTGATACCGTCGCAAGTTTAAAACGACAGCACACAGCAAAAAAAAAGTGGATAAACATGTGTTTGAAGCCCTTCCCCCTCCTCAGCAAAAAAAAACGAAGCAAGAACCAGAACGACTGCGGTGAAATTAAGGGAATATTTAGGAAATTATATACACTAGATGAAGCAGTTCTGGAGGGGAAACTGAGAATTCCAAAAGTGGTTTTGACCGAAACATGCCAGGAGACTATTTCCGATCGCGCTAGAACGATCGGCAGCGTACTCGTCCTTTCAGGGTGCTCAAAGATGTAGGCAATTTCAACGATACGATTCAAAGGTGATCCAATGACCGCATGTTTAAAGCGTTAAAACACAAAATGTCAGCATTACGACGGCATCCCCAAAACCAACCATAAGTAGAAGCAGAAAAACTTCATATACAGAGGTTTATGCGCAAACCAATAAAAGACCATTACAATATGTATATTATTACTATAATAGAACTATTTTAGCGAGCGGAACCTTCTACTCTATAGTGTGAGTAGCGGATACATGATGTGTGTATGGAAAGGGAGCGAAATTATGCAAGACGTCACAAATTCGCCGCTTTGAGAATAATATCCTACAAGAAAGGTATCTACTTCAAATCGCCGCAATGCGGAACACTCGAAACTCGTAATGCTTTCAACGGCACGCCAACTTCATAAGGAAAGAAAAGAGAGAACGAAACTGAAATCAACTCCAAACAATCGGCAAGACCTCTGGCAGCGTCAATATACGGATGATCATTTCAGCAGAATCCTATTTCAAATTTAACGATGAAGCAAAGTGCAACGAATACTGAAAATATAAAATATTGAACAGTAGACGAACACATAAAACATATCACCTCACACTAGGAGCGCATCATATGTGAAAATAACGTGTGCACTGGAAATATACAAGCAAACATAAGAAAATAACCCATCTGCAAACTGAGAAGGGGATCGGGACTAAAATGAGGCACATAACGAACCTGCACTGAAACTAGACCCGCTTCATTTGGGAAGGTGTCTTCAGTCAGCTAAAAAAAAAAAAACACTACAGAATTCGTCCACAAGTTAAGCTTCAGAAAGCGCTCACAGGCTCCAGTACATATGGAAGCCAGACAGCGAGGCATCGTGTTTGCTTTCACAGTTATTTGTAAGCTTGGGGTATATTCGCTTAGTGCTCATATATGTACCTGTAGCATTTAATACGAAAAAGGCTGTTGCTTAACATGTTTTAGAAATAAAATATGCACTTCTAGTAACTATCTATACGCTCCAAAACATCGGTAGCGTGATGTGAGTAACCTGTGGCAAGTCAAGGCATATCATGGCAGAATGCATGGCTAGAACAATGATGTGTTCTCGGAGGTACTATTTGAGTTCTTCCCTTTCTCTTTCACCCTGCGATCCCTCTACCTCCTTTAATTCAGAAGAACTAGCCATGAGCGTTTCGTATCAAACGTTCACTTCACCCGGGCTTTAAGCCCCTCATTTTTCCCTTCCCCGCTAAGTCCCCATCTTGTGGATAAGTTCCATCATCATAAACATTGATTTCGGAGCACATTTTCTCAGCAGTCTCGGGGTGCAGGTCGGAAGTAGTCGCGATGGATGGTCTGATCTAGGGTTTTGCCAACATCAGACTGCAGAAACGTACCCTTTCGGAAATCTGATCACACGATCAATGCAAGCTGAACGAGCTGCTTGTTTGCAATCAGCCGTGCCAAGAGGTCTCAGAAAGAGCACGTTTCTGAAGCTGTCCACTCCACCACTGCCCTTGACATTGACCAAACACATCCCCGCCATCCTCCTTCAGTAATCTACAGGACCTGCCTTCAGCATAAGAGTGAACGCATATTCACCATGAAATGATTTAGGCGTCTTCGCTAATCTGCCTTCTAAAGGTTCCCCCAGTAAATTTTGAGCTGAAGAAAATCCTATACGAACCGCTTATAGGCGAAATGGAAAATTCGTACTTTGAGGGGCGCGATTCCCCTCGAAACGTTGCTGCTTGGATAACGTTATCCCTCCGCCTTGATTCACACGCATTCGATCTATAATAGCCGACTATGTGAGTGTCAAACGGACAGGACTCTTCGTGGGCGTGATGCAGCCTTGACTGCGGTGACCTTCTATGACGTTTCAATAGCTGAATTGCAGAGATGGGGACAGAGGACGCGCACTGCTCGTGAAGTTCACTCTCGTCGTACAAAAACGATTCGGTGTTTCTCTGCTGATAACACATCTGCATTACGTACGGCTTCTGTACCTGTCCTACCGAGTATTTTTTCGGTTCGCGAGGGCAACACCTCACTTCCCCGCACCCTCACAGAGACGAGTAGTCTTCACAAGAATCTCGCGAGTGGGGTTCGGTCTCAGAAAAATGTCGTGGAGGTTCCCGCGACAAGGGTCACCTCGATTCAAAATTCAGGCGTCATCTTCACGCGACGGACTTTGTGTGGAGGGAGAGAGGATGGGCTCAGGACAGCCCTAAACAACAGCGGGCTACGAAATTTTGCTCCTGTTATAGCCTGTGACAGAACGCTGGAAAAAACGCCGGATGAAGAGCGATTTGGGTTCTGAGGTTGCCCGCAAGAACAATGCAGTAAGGAGGGGAAAGGTGGAGTGTGAAAGCTTGAGAGAACTTTTTCTTCTGCTTAAAGCATCAAACGTATCTGTGACGATCTTACGGCGGCTCCAAAATATCCGCCGAAGGGGTTACCTTGGAGGATTTCCTCCTCAGTTGGAACACGCTTCACTTCTGTTAATAAGCAGCGCAATTCTTGCAGGCCACTGGGAAGCAGTTTGAATGCCTAGCTGCAATCGTTTAAAAGTTTGTGAACCAATCAAACATCGTTCCCCTTGCTTTACGCTGTTGCTCATCATACGACTCGTATCCACTACATCAAGGCATCCTCTTTTGCAGTGAAAACTTTTTATGATAGTACGCATCCTTCGTTTAATCTTCTTCGATCACACTGCTAGTGTGCTTTCCTTACGTTCCTGCTGACATACAAAACCATCGCGTTCCAACATCTCTAATGCAAATGAGGAAGCCCACGAATGGCTCCACGAGGATCCTTGCAATAGAAGGCTACTTTCAGAAGAATCCTGTTTGGAAAGGGTGATTTCTGAGGACGAGGAGAAGAGGGTCGTTTTTGAGTCCCTTGTCAGGCAAAATCAATGGTCATTCTTGTGCGGTACGCCGTTCATGTGTATTCGAAGCTGTACTCTACGAGTCCAGATCTGATACTAACTATACCAAGAACGCTTTGAAAGCACCTTTTAGTTGCCACTCGCAATCGCGTAATCTGCTTCACTACTTTCGTTGATGAGCTCATCGAAAAATCGTCACAAACACATCGCACTGTGCAACGTTTCGGTCGGTAAATCCTCTGGAATTCAGTGGTCGTTCTCTTTCGCCGATGAAAACCTTGCGGTGGTGTCATAAACCAATAATATTTTAGCTCTGTTGTTGTGTCTTGTGAACTGCCTGTCAGTCCCAAACACCATCAAATACGTCCCCTCATTTCACTTTACAGCCGGTTTTTCAGGCAACGAATAAGATGCGCGCTGAATTCTGGGTCGTTGAAGCAAACGAAGAACATAAAATCACTATTTTTTTGCCAGCGAAGGCACAAACTTCAGAACGATTGTGAAGCGAGGGTATCAAGTCTTGAGTGAAAACATTCACTCGAATTCAGGAGAGGTGAGGATATAGTGAGGGGAATGTGAAGTAGTCGCACTGCAAGCGCTTTTGGGCGAAAACGTTCTTTAGGCTTGAAGATGATGCTCGTGAGACACTGCTGTGTCGGGCTCTTAAGATGATGAAAGCGCATGCTATGTTTGTTATATTGTAAGTGCCCATGCACATTCATCTTGCCATAGCCGTCAGCTCCTTTGTTTAGCGGGTTAGTTTTGTGTCTCTGTATATGAAAAACTCACTGCTCGTCACTTCACTATGTAACAATTTGGAAATTTCAAGGCAATGCAGCATTCGTTGATTCTCACAGCTCAGCCATCAACGAGCAAATGCAGAGAGGAAATGGGAAGCGGCATTGACATCAGAGAGCTTCATATGTGCAGAAAGTAGCGAATAAACTAGCGCTCGACGCACACACCATAGCTTAGCACTGTCGCCTGAGTCTTCTCTGTCGTTGAATAGAATCGGCTCATTATGCTGCTCAATTTTTATACAATGGCTACCGACAGTGAAAGCTGAGTGCCAACGAACGAGTTTCCACTCCACTTTGGTTTTTATCTTTCCCTCGAAAAAAACCAAATTTTCTTCAGTGCTCATTTTCTATCTCATTTCTTTCGGTAATCGAAGGCTTCATCATACCTTTTAGTAGAGTCTTCTTTGTTTTCCAATTCACGGATAATGTTTGGCATTCTCTGGATAGAGTTTGGCTGCACTGTCTATATCCGTGTGGCATACATCCCCCACACTTCTTTCACGGATCAGAAAAAAAAGAGAAGTGAACATTAAAGTTGTTTACAGATGAGCGGTAGGTATTTCGAAGTGAGAGCAGAGCACGAGTGAACTAAGATTTTCCTTCATTTGGTGGAATATACCGATCGTCGGCAACGCTGCCAACAAGAAAAGCTTCGCTCAGCAACGACGCCAAAAGCCGAGCTGACCGCTTGCTTTCGAGGTTCAGTGTATCGGGCGGCACTCTCTGCTACTGGTGCGATCGCGCTAGATCGATTACAGTGCCGCTGACAATGCGTCGTTTTTGGCATTCCTCGAAGTTCTATGTCTCCCAACGCTCACTGAAGATGTGCTGATTATAATGAGCAACGTTTTGCGAGCCTCATTATAGTGAAGCTGTCCGGGAGATAATGTCGTTCAAAGGAGTAACACAGAGAATGGCACTTTGAATTTGAAGCGTTTGCTTTGAGATGCATAGATGGCAACATTGCAGAGGTGCTGCGTCAAATTCTTCTAACCGCTGAATGGAAGCGAGAAGATCCGTAACAAAATTTTATGAAGCACATTTCGCTTCGGAGTGAGCTGTTTTTACGAGACGTTTATACCACCACTGTCACTGCACTTTTCAGGAGCTTCCTGGCTGTTGAAGTTCGGCTATGAACAGCTTTCAATGAATGCAGTCCGGCAGCTAATCTATGTTAAATTCATGCAGCCTGAGCGTTTGTCCCACCTTTTTGCACTTTTGAAGCTTTTTCTTTCACGCCGCATGACCGCACCAAGAAAGCATTGTTTTGACTTATGTTTTTTTCGATTCCATACGGAATAGTTAGAAGACCATTGCTTCTTTATCTTCTCCTTCCCCCTGCTTATCTCGATCCCCACTGCCAGTTGAGACTTGACTGCTTTCCAGCAAGACACGGAAGTGCACATTTATACACTGTTATGTCGGAAATAGAATGAGAGCCTTACAAGTGGAAGTTCCAGCTTACAAGTTCCAGCAAAATACAACACTCATCATTGGCAGTGTTGTATTTTGGTGGAAACCTTATGCGATTTACTATTAACAAAAAAGGGCGCCAAATACTGTTAGATCGGAAGGTGCATCAGGTATCGGAAACTTTAATCGCGACATAAATCATTTGCAGTGGAAGGAAATCGCTGTCGAACAATCCCACGCAGGACTACACTTCATGCAAGATAAACGGTCTGCTCAGCGCTGACAGCAATCGTCGAAGTCTTTTATTTGAAGGCTCAACATGGCCAGCTGCTAAGAATTGCTGCTGTGCTCACTTGTGTTTACAGCAGTAGACTGTGCGTTTGCACAGGTACCTTTAGCACTCACCTCTTCAGCCGCTGACTTGGAATCCAGCTCAGTTGGCGATCACATAATCGAATCATCAATTGGGGACCCTCTCAGCAGCGGTCTTTTTTGCATCTGAAGATGCAACGGCGTAGAGAGATAGCATATTAGGCAACAGACTATCATACTAGTAAATGGAGTTTTCAAAACCTTTTAAACTCACCTCGGCCATCAGTGATCACATGAAATTTTGGATCATCTCATGGACCACCTTAGGATAAGTGTTAATGAATAGTGAAGACGAAGTGCGACCATTTAATATATTTTGATGGTTAGCATTTAACGTTTAACGGTTCGAGTTAAGTAAGTGGTTTTTTCGTAATGCCTCTTAACACTTGAAATTCTTAAACATTGCAGATTTGAATTCCGCTTCCGTAGGATATCGGAAGCCGATGGAGGTTTAGATGCAGATTTTCAGTCAAAGAGCCTTGAGGCAACTGGTATGTGAAGAAACGAGTTCAACTTAATCATGCCCACGGTTTGCTAACCGATATCTCTCATGTCCCTCTTCAAGTTCTTCCATGTTATAAATCACTAGGAGGGAAAAAATGAGCGAGATGAACATGGAAGTGCTCCGAGCAACGTCGTCGAGCATCACTTCGCCAGTTGGGGGATTATTTATGAGATTATTTAGTTGCTGTAACGTTTTGAAGCTGTTGAATAATTGCTCATAGTGATAATTTTACGGTGGAAGTATACTCCAATGAAAAAGGACTGACGTATTACAGCGATGTGCGCCAGTCCCGATTAAGCCAAAGCCTAAGTCAAAGTCTAGGCCTAAGCCTAAACCTAAGCTTGTGATAAAGTTTCACTGAGTTGGTTGGTATCTGAAGTATGGTAGTAAATGCAATAACAGTGCCAGTAGCAAGATGAGGATGTGATAGCCCGATTATTCGAAAAGGACGTATCTGCTCCATCATAAACAATTTATGAGTATTAAATATTAGGAATGAAATGCTGCATCGGATTTCGGTAAGCGACGGATAAAAGTTAAGGAGTTAATCTTCTGCACACACCCAGACAGTCCGAACCATATGATCAGTAGGAAGTTTCTTTGATAACTAAATGGTTTGCACTACAGCTGCGATGACGGCGAGCTATTTCAGAATATGCGGGCCACTTTTCATAATTTCCGCTTCTCAAATAATTCAATTCGACAATTTTCAGTGGTTATTTGACTTGATCATGCTCGCAACGTCATTTGATTACATGCATTGTTTCAAAAAAGCGACACAAGCTGCATTTGGCGAGTATGCAAGCCGATCAATGAACGAGAATAAGAAAAATAGTGACTTAGGCTTTCGGTGTTTGACGAAACGGTTTCATTGTTAATTAGTACAAGGATTCGCATGGCCGTTTGTTCGATGAGTAGCTACCTCGCATGTTCCATTGGGAATGATTTGTTTTGGCTGTTAACTGGGACATAAAGTCGAGTGAACAAGGTAACCGAACAAGTTCATTGGCACACGCAGAGGGAATTGTTCAGAGGACCATTTGCCTGGAGCTTCCGCCAGCCAGCCTCGTTGTTAACGCAAGCCTAACTTTTCAAGGAACATTTTGCAGATTTGCTATGCAAATGCCTACGACGGCGCCACCGTATCCGTGCATATGAACGTGTATCGGTCGGTCTGCTTCCCACTAGTCCTGACGCTGGAGGCGCTGCAGCCACAGTTAAAGAATTTGATGCGTATAATGTACGTTACGAAATGGACGACTGCTGTAGACTACTTGCTTCACTATAATGCGTAAATGCGTAAAAGTTGAGCGTTGTTGGCCTAAGGTGGTAAAAGAAATTTGGAAGTGTTTATGGAGACGGCAATTCTGCACTTGGCGGTAAGATCGTAAAAGGACGAGTGTTCTCTGCTACATGTTTAAGAAAGGCCGATCTCGATGAATTATTGTGATGTATTTAATTGGTTTTGGTGGCCTGCTGGTTAACTGAGCGCAGTGCCAAAGCGCATGTCATTCTGACCCATATTTCATGCCTTCGTTTATTACTCGGCCGGTCTTGCATGCAACTTGCCCGGTTGCCGAATCTGCAACTTTTTTCGAGAGAGAGCAGAGTGGGTGCATCGTTAGAGAGTGAGGATTGGCGACGTATGCTGTGCAGATCGCAGTGGTTGACGGCGAGGGTGGGTGGGTATTCGTTGGTCGGAATGTGGCTGACGATAGAAAAAGCTGGCCCGTTAATGGGGTATTGTAACCGCAAATTTTCGTCAGCACACGCACATTAGCAGTTTTTATGAAGACTTTTAAAGCCGATTGCAAAGGTCAGCAAACTCTGGACTACTAATGATTGCCTCTGTGTGCTGATTCTTTGCCATCAGTAGCGGAATAAGGTGGTGAGTGAGTCAGAACATGTGAAAACGAAATCTGTCGTTGATAACATGTTGTGCCGAACGTGGTCATGCTTTCAATTTGGATTGGAAACCGGCTGGTCCGGTTGTTGAGCGTCTTGCGCAATCTGAACCTGCTCGAAAGCGAAAATATGGTATGACTGAGGGAGGATTCACTAGTTGCTGATCTTGTTTCCTCTCATCCATTTCCTTCGTGAGCTTTTGATGCACAAAAATCGTGCTAGGCTTCTTAATGACAGCACTTTTCTACCCTCTGCTTCCACTTTCCCTTCGTATCTGCTGGTGCTTTGTTTCTTCGCAGATTTCTCGGCATTTTCTCTCATTGAGCTTAGACATGGACAGACATTAGTGACGTGTGCGCATTTGTTCAATGTATTTTCACTCGAATGACTGCTTACATAACCGTTCCCTGTTCTAGTCGTCGAACGCCTTTGCAGTTTGCCGTTTCGATCCACTGCACAAGCCGACACCTCCGCACGATGTCTTCGTTTTTATAGCTGTCGGATTCGATCTTCCATCTATGCAGTGGATACTTCACATCGGCAACAAAAAGACGCATCCTGCATGATCAAAAACGAAAACTCTTCGAGTCGTTGCATGTGGTGTGTTGCGTTTCCTTAGTCTGTGTGTGCGGAAGATATCGTCAGCTCAATAATCCATTAGTAAATTTCGCTTTCAACTGGAGCTAATAGCACAAGTATTAGCGACAACAAGTACTTTGTGAATGCGATGTTTCCATGCTCTTACTATCAAACAATACTCAGTTGTTACAAGCCTCCTTCAGCAGGCGACTTGCATTCGCCACAAGTTGAAGTTGTCACTTCGGCGTCTCTGAATTCAAGACCAATGTGCTTTTCATATTGTGTAATAGGCTTCTCTTTTTCTTCGCATTTCCATATGAGCTTATAACGGATTTCGTCTTTGTTTCCTCTTTCTGATTTCGCTGCATTCTCGGATACATCTGAACAGAGACTTGACACCAAACCTGTGGCGTCTTTTAATGTGTATCACTTGGACACATTCGAGTAGTTGTTGCGGGGATGCTTCACTCTTCAGAAGGCAAGCTGCTTCGCTGATGGGCTCGCATTCTACATATGACTGCTATTTTTCACTGGCCTGCATTTCCATTCGCGAGAAGCACCATCTCTGAGATTGAGGTTTACGTTTAGGCAAGTGAGATGTTCCTGCATGCTATTTTGAAAGAAAGTTGCCTTTGCGCGGACGCAAATGAATTTACAGGCATTAACGTCCACCTTCATAAGCAGCTTCACGTTCTTGCATTGCCACTTAAGCAACAATGACAGAAGGTCTCAACCTGCGTCTCCTAAATCTGCGCACAACAATACATTCGAGGCAGCTGTACTGCACAAGATGCTCAACACGTGCGATCTGCGCTATGGCGAGGCTCTGCGTTCATGATTCGTGTTTCTGTCTGGCTAGCGATCTGCGGTTGAAATGCCACGGATCCATGATCCGTGATCGGCGATGGCCTTCTGCAGTAAATTCCAAAACGAACTCAACGGTGCCACACATGCCTTTTGCATGACTTCAAATCGCTCGAGGCGCAGAAAATTAATTTCTTGTTGTGAGCGGTCGAATGTGCTAGTGCGTGAATGCATTATTTGTTGATAACTTAGAAAGCACGGAATGCGCGATTGGCGAATTGAGCCGAGTGAAAAAGCACTCATTGTAGGAACATATTTTTACTCTCGCTCTCACATTGCACATTCATCTATCTTCACGATGAATTTCTCAATTTCATGTTAGCGGCTGCTTTAAGTGGAACAAGTAAACGTTGGGTTTTTGTAAACCCGATTTGCTGCATATGGCTTCTCGCGTGGATTAAAGGTGATCGAATCTTCCATGCTGCGTCTTCTTGCTATCTGTCGTCTAATTGATCTTCGCATAGAATCTTCTATTGGAGGAATGGATGTACGGACGCATTTTTCTTTGTAGCAATCGCAGGTAATTTACTATATTTTCCACATTTTCAGAATGGCTTTAATACGGTGGACTGCGGCACTATGGGCCGTATTTTTGGTGGCTTTTGCACAGGAGCAGTTCCAACGCATCTGTGACGATGCTGCAACGGCAGCCGAGAGAGAAGTTTGCATTGCGGTAAGCGGAGAGTGGATCAGATTTAAGGGAACTGCTTATTTTTCTCTTCCCCTTTCCCATTTGCGGGCATATGTCATTGAGCTTCCCTGCTGCACCGACACATTTTCTGGGTATGTCAGGTAAGTAGCAGAGGTGAAGGTTGTGCAAAGATGCGAGGATGAGAAAATGGTAGTGGGTGGAAGATTTTATTGCGAGTGTTGTTTCTAAACGTGAAGAATCTTTTAGGGTCACATTGTTTGTAAACGTTAATCAGCGGCAGAGCCATTGGCTCGTTGGATGGTGTGCCCTTTGGTACATCCATCACGAGTGCTCTTTTTCCCCTTTCCCGGTGTCGAAAGCTGCTTTGTGATCGAGAGCCGCAAACTGCACTCAGCACCTAAAAGTGCTGATTCCCTCACCTCTGCGTGAGCAAGTCCACTCGGTTGGTGCGTAACGTTTTCCCTCTCACTTATGTATGTAAACGTCGATCTCGCGGTGATTTCTTTCAAGTTTGCCCGTCTGCTGCTGAAATACTCCCGTCTCTGATTCTAGACGTGTGAAGGGTTGTGCAGTGGTAGCAACAAAGGAGAGCAAGGCGCCGAATGTCCTACATCGAGGCAATTTTAAAAGGGCTTTTTTTAAAGAGAAATTCTTCCGAATGAAACACAAAACACATCGAAATGTGTATTTTTTGTCTCTCATACGAAAATGTATTCGTTCAGTAGGCTTCTCTTGAAGCCCTCAGATGTGCTTTAAATTCTTTTATGCCACCGTCAGTTTTACTAGCTCCGAAGATTGAAGCAGGAGGTGATGAGATGGGTTTTTTTATTCAAGGACTTTCAGCTGCAGCGAAATGCTCGCTTGTCACGGTTAAGTTCCCAGGGGGATCTGAACAACGATGTACGAACTTCAACGGTGCCCGAACACCTTCAGCCCGCGCCTTTGGTTCCCGGATCTAGAGGACAGATCGCGATCCATCCATACGACTGCATGACCATTAACTGTTTGTGCCCGTATTTAAGGGTAAGCTTGTTTCAGCCGTTTTTTAAATCGTCCTTCAATAAAAGGCGTGGAATTGAAGCTGAGTTTTGTTTATACTGTGATGAGGACGATAGCTGAGTAAAATATGAAGTTTAATCTCGCCACGAAGAAATGCCAGGTATATTCGACGCCTTTATCTCCGTTGATGGAATCCCGGTGTTTTATTTATGCGGAACTATGACGGGTCGTGAAAAATTTTCCTCACTCTCTGTGTATAGTGGGAAACAATTTTCACGACGATCCACTACCGTTTATCGTCGACTGGAAAGGCTTATTGGTGAAAAGCCAAATGAAACGCATAAGCGAAATGTCATAGCAGCCAATAAAAGCAGGTATAATACACTCGCACAGCGGACTGAAGAAGTTATTTTGATAAAGATTTCTTTGACTTTCGTTGACGCAACCTGTTATATAATAATTAGTCGCCATCGCTCGGTAACGAAAAGAAAGAGCAGTTCGCTGGAGAAAGCGAAAGTGGATGGATATCTTTATTCCTTCAGTAACTGGTTCTCAATGCCATTCAGAGGGTGGGCCTGATTTCAGTCGGAGCAGCTCGTCTCTCTGCTGGTATCGAGAAGTATCAAACAGTGGCTTCGTTTTAGAAGGGAAACCTCAGCCCCCTCTCTGTTCCAAAGAGATGGGATGAAGACATTAACCAGAGTTAATGAATGACATACCCGAATTTCTGAAGCATGATGCAGGGGAAAATTTCAGTAATCCGTCCACAGCAGTTAAAGTTTTTGGTTATTTATGCGAACAAGAAAGGAGATGTAGGTAGACAAAACACAACGATGTTTCCACGGCATAAATGTACTCATTATATAAGTTTTCGCGACGTGAATATTTATGGCCTTTAGACGGCGTTACTTCAAGCGAAGGCTCTTGTTAGGAAATGATTCATTGCATGAACGCTTTCTCCGCAAGGCGTGAATGTCCTTCTGCTCCTTCACAGGAATATCCAAGCAAGTAGACAAATATGTGTGTAGAGACTTTCAGTTCCAAGAGGAGGGTTCCAAAAATTCCTCGAAAAATGAGGTCGAGCAGAAATCCCGTGGATTTCCCCTCTTGCTTTTCGAGTGGTCAACCCTTGCAGGATATGCAATTCTGGATGTATGCTGAACTCAGACTGAAGCAATGTTTATTACTGGTTGGAATCAGCATATTTCAGTCAGCAGACAGTTTTTCAACAAGTTTTTATGGAATTTAGATCAACTAAATCGCTTTCTGTTCTGAGAGTTACAAATGCAATGCTTTCCTCCTTTCCGGGCTTCTAAGCTGTACCTTAATTCAACAGCTGAACGCTCTCCATTTCTTCTGTTGACGCAAGTTGTAATCATGGACTGAGCCGTCAAGAGCTATCTTTCTCCCCTTCCTTTCGCTTCCTTCTGCGGCCCACTAATTTTCAGCCGCTGGAAAGTGTTTTCAGGCATTTCCATCTTAGTTAAAAAAATGTCGGCTTCATAAATATCCAAAGTGCCTTTTCGGTAGGAAGAAATCCCATAAAAGATGCTCTTGAAGCAACGATATTGGAAGATCGGTGAAAGTATTTTCTTGACGAATAACAAAAGCTAAGGAAATTGTGAACACTTCTCACCATCCGAAGGATTGGGTGTTCGGGCTTGTGCACTTTTTCGAGAAAATGTTCTCGTGAGCAAATCACCGTCTACACCAGGCCGATGTTCCTTACTTTCTGGATGTATTCCAGAAGCATTCAAAAGTAACCATAGGGCTTCCATGAAGCCTTCATTAAAGTCTAGAAAAACAATCTGCACAGTAGTAGAATCGTCTTAAAAAAGAACGCTGTCATTAGATGCAAGAAACTTGACGCCAAACAATTACTGCATTGCAGTGAATTAAATTTGTTCCCAAGAGCAGTAGACGAACTCTCTTTATAAGGCTCGAGCTGATGAGAAAGTGTTTTATACAGTTGGAGTATTCTTGTCGCGCGCTATGCATTAACAACATTGGCTATTGCGGCTTTGATAGTGATCTGTGGAAGAGCACCGTGAACAGATAGACAGATATTCGTCCATAAGCTGAGAAATAATGTGACAAATTATGATTATGATAAGGAAATCCAGGACTATGATAAGGCGTTTGGAGTGCATCACATCGTCAGTTTGTTTCTTTCTCATATTTTCCTGCATTTCTGCGTCCCGTTATGGCAGCGCTAATTTTCGCTGATCGAAGAGGTCCGAATGGAGTTCCATAGATGGAGTTTGTCTCGTCTATTGGATCTGTCCCCGAGATTGCTCCTGGTGGGTTCGCGTATTTTCGAACTTCTTTGTTGCCATCTGTCAAAATGAGCAGACTCATTTTGCTTTTTGCATTATCCTCTCCTGGTTGTTCTTTCTGTTGTTATTGTCGCTGTGCATCCACATTTCTCTACGTCACCGTTTTCTGCATGGAAGTATGAAGTGTCTTGTCGTGGAGTCCCTCTGAATTTTTTTTTACTTCAGGGAATTTTTCATCTATCATTTGCTATGCTCAACTTTATGAGGATGACATTCATTTCTATATTCCAGACGTGGTTTCGGATTATCGGTACTTTAAAAAATGTCTCAGATAGTCTTCTTGCCTTTTGTTGAGTTTGTCAAAGTGAGGTGGCAGTTGCCATCTCCATTGTATAGCTCTCTTTTACGACATCCTCCATAGACTTCACCGCCAATATTTGGCTGCGCATCTTCTTGGCCGACTATTTTATCTGCTGCTGCGACTGTAGAATCTGTTACAATGGCCACTGATGGATCTAACGTAGTTGAACCAACGTTAGTTCATATCGTCGACTTTTTGCCTTTCGGGGCTGTATCAAATTGAACTGCTTCGTTTGCTTGAGCTCATCATGTCCATTCACCTAACCGAATTCAGTATGCTTCAAAATGCTTTAAGCAACATTCGAATTATTGACCGATCTTTTCACGGTCAGGTCAACCGAGCGAAGGCGCCTCATTAGGTCAGATCACTTCCTAGAACGTGAGATGATAAGAAATAGGACTAGATGTCACAGGATATCAGCGACAGAAATAACTCCACAAACTTCTATAGAATATCAAAAGATTACTGTGAAATGTTGCATTATCTGTTTACACAACCACTTCCATTGTGCAGTGAAAACAGCGGTGTTAATTGTATCCGAAATAGGACTGTTTCCGTCGGCGCAGAATTAATATAGCGGGATGATGCTATACTGCAGAAACTCCTAACTAAGCACCTGGCTATTTTATGAACTCAGGAAACCTAGTCATTTTGCCAGGTAGCAGAGGATAATTGAATGAAGCAAGATAGAGAGAAACGTAAATCGCAATTTCAAAAAGATTTCAAGTGAACTATTTCCTTGACAACCAAGGATCTGCCTCGATAGATTCCTGAAACTTCGCCTAAAATTGATTATATGGGAAAAGAGAAAAACTTGTCATTCGATGTAAGTATTTTCATTAAGCAAGTAAAATCTCATCGTCGATTTCCTTCAACATGCAGCGATCGGAACCACCTGAAAGTAGCGAAAGCAGAAATCTTGCGTTGCATTCCATCAGTGTTTTGCGGTAGTCGCCTGCTAGAAATCATTAAAAGAGCTCGACTGGATGCTGCTATCCACGATGCGTTCGCAGAATGCAGCAATGTTGAGACCTCCCCGTAAGTACCGCTTCCTTCCTTTACACCTACTGAGGTAGAAATACGAGACGGCAGAAGTATTTCAGAAGTAAATATTCGCTATGTGGGAACCTAAAGGTCTTATCGAACGCGTGTTTCAGCCACTGAATTATTTTTGATGATTTGCAGTTTATTCGAAGCAGCAGAAATTCCAAGAGAGGGCAACATAATCATTGCATTGTTAGCTGCATGCGAGGGCAGTTGGCAAGCGCAAACCTCCTCATAGGTTCATCGCAGGCAGAAGATTGAAGTTCACAGTGACTTCGCTGATGTCACAGTATTAGTTGCATTCCTCACCAATTCATGCGCGGAAATCAGTCAAAATATGCAATGCTTTAAGTCCTCATTAAATGCACTCATATTCTGAAAAGAAATCAAATACCCGTTTTGCAGCTAGAAACTACATGAAAGTGAACGCTACGCTACTCTAACTAGGAGGCATTCCAATGAAACTGCAGTTGTCATTCGCTGAGACGACAACCCATTCCATCGTAGCCGTCTCGTACCATTTTTGCATTAGTGTAGCTCTTGAAGTGATCCGTAGCAATATTTAAACCTCTAAAAGGGTGTTACGAAAGAATTACTCTGCAGAAAGAGGGCTAAAATTTGTTCATCATTAGAAGCAAAACATACGGTTCATACGATTTTCAGAATGAGAGAAGCAGAATTTAACGCTGAAAGTTTAGGTTTCGTGACCTGTCTAGGTATATCACAGAAATTCTCCAAAGCTCCCTTTGTCGCCTTCATAAAGCCGAAGGAAGCTTTTTGAAGCAAAGTTGAGCATCAAGTACTGCAATAAGAAAGCATGCTTTTCGCGCGATATTAATTTACTGTCTTTGTGAAGTTCCGATGAAAACATCAACTATGAAAGCAGGAAGAAATTATGCGACTCCAGCATCTAATTGTTTCTGCTTAATAGTCGCTTGGCCGGTTTCTCCTTCTAGTGATGCAGAACAACTCAATCTCTCGGGGAGCGGAGATTTTTTTTTTCTCCACGCCTACGTAAATGGGAAATTGTTGAATTCAAGGGTAGGATCGGTCCGAAGAGTGAGTGCATTCTCGAGGATGGACAGTTGTTCACAATGGCCTACCGTAAAGAATACCGCATGCTTTCCGAGGAGGAACGCATTCGTTACCACAATGCAATGACGATCCTGAAGAGAAGTGGCGAATTTGACCGAATGTGTGTCGAGCACTTCAATGTTAGTGTTTGGTTTTGAGGGATGAATTTGCCGCTCTGTATGATCGCCGTTCGATGTGTCGCCATCCGCTAAAAAGTCTTTTGACGTCACGTGGATTTCAGCCGCAGCTACTGCAGAAAAGCAGCTCCATCCAAACGCAACGATACGATAGAACTGACTGCAATCTTTACAAAATGTTAATCCGTTGTACTTGTAGGCGGATGCAGTACAGTGGAATAGCATGCAGGCGGTCTCTTAGTTAGAGCAAACGTTTTTTATTTCTCCATCTGTGGCAATGGGTTTGCTCCTTGACAGCTATCCGAAGGCGGGAGATATTTAGGGCAGTTCTGTGGCCAAAAGCTCTGCCGGTCCCACTAGGGTATATGTAATTAAATCAGCAGGTGAGAGCCCAGTCATCGATACCGCTTTCTACACACATTGAGCACACTTCGAACACTTGAAAATATCAAAAGAGGAATACCTGGAAAACTTTCATGGCCATCCCAAGAGGCGTGATGGATCGGTCTCTTTAAGAGATTTCCCCGAGTAGTGATTGGAATTTAGTTCAGTTGTGGCGCTGTAAGGCCTTTATCCCTTCCTGTGGATATTGACAGAAGAGTTTGAAAAAACGATCAGTCTTCGATGTATCGAGTAAATTTGATGTCTAGTAAATGGCTATATGTTTAGCTTTCGTTTGTACTTCCTCGAGTCTTGACAACGCGTAATATCAAAAGCTCTTGCTTAAGTTTCTCTGCTGAGCATTTACCTTTTGATCCAGTTTCTTTTAAAAATGAAGAGAGAACTTCAAGTTCCGAAACGTTGGAAACAATAAAATCATAAATGGATATAATGAAACAAGAGCCAGGATTCGATATACTATAAATGTTCCATGAGAAGTATTGTGTTAAGGTGGGGAGATTTCCTTCCAGGTCGGACTTGGGAGCGGCGCTCATTCGGGCCCTGGCTTTTTGCCATGGCATCGCGAATTTCTCAAAAGGTATGCTTGTTTAAAATAAAAACAAAAGGTATGTTTAAATGTTTTTATATGCTTCTGCCTCAAAATAGCGATTACCCCACAATTATAAGCATTTCCTTGCAAGATTGCTTAATCCTAAACCGAGGAGCGGTGGCCAAGGTGATTCTAACAGTCGAGCATCTAGCAGTATGTCGGCAGCCTATGGTATTTTAAATCATAGTCCCTTCTTCTTTTGAAAATTGCTCAACAGATTTTACTCACATGGCCTCAGTTTTGACTTGTCCACTTCATTTATCTTTAAGTTACAAATTGTGAAGGACTCATTCCAACATAATCGCTTCTCAGTATTTTCATTCTTTTCAATGTTTTGTACTGGATTGGAAATTTCGATCTATTAGGTTCGGAGTTTGTCAGTGGTTTACGGGATCATAAAGTGTTCGCAGGGAAACAAATCGTCTAATGCGTTCTGGATTCTCTTGCTTTTAAGCACACAATGCCTGTTTTTCATTCAATGTAGTGGAGGTTAGAAAAAAGATTTTCTCAGAATGTGCCCAGAATTTGCTTAAAAATGAGCATACCTTATAAATTTGTTAAGGAATTATTGACGGAAGCTATCAGAAAACTCACTTCAAGAAAAATTCTTCATGTAAGAAAAGCTTTTTTCAACGCAATGACAAACAGTGACCAGCGACTGCACGATGCTGTCCATCAAAACGGACTTTGATGGTTGTGTTCGAAGCTTTTGTGCAACTTATTAACCCATATAGAAAGCATAGAAAGGCACCATTTCATTTCTCGCTCTGAAAATTCATCGATGAGATGGATGAATTCTTCGTGTTTAAGGCAGCCGGAAGGTGTGGAAAAAGGAGGTTTGTTCAACGTTAACTTTAGAAGTCATCACAAGCTTTTGGATCTGTAATATTTCACGTCACATATGGGCATCTATTTTCCTCCATTTTACTGAAAACTTAACGGCGTCACCCTACCAGTTTCGTTTGAAACCTTTACGTTACTGTTCCTGACCAGAACTTTGAGTGCACAGAACTCTCGGCGTATTTTTTGAATTAAATAAGGAGTCATTGCTTTCTTTTTGAGATAGTTGGTTCGGAAATGGTTGAATTGTGCTCTGATATTGTAACGATAGTGACTTTCCGGCGTGAGAAAGTGTATCAGACGGATGGATTTACGCATAATAAAGTTTGAAAAGTTTCCGATTTTCGATTGACTTTTCTGAGAGGAATTGCTGAAATTGTCATTGCATTCCGGTATTTACCTCAGGCATACTTATAGATTTTGCAACCTCGACCTTAATGGATTATTGATCTCTGATAGGGATGATTTCTTTGAATATGACCTGTGCACGGAGCGCAAATGTGATCTTGCTTTTCATTTCTGACGCCGTTTGCTGGTATGGCATTTAGGTCTTTCATTTCGTTCTCGTTTTAGTAAATCCTGGCAAAGCGCATCCGGACACAAGGGCTCGTAGTGATTTGGCCGCAACTAATGAGCAATTTTATTTATTCCTTTCATAGCGGTCCGATTTTTATAATAGCAGTTCATTTTTGAGCCACTTCAACTTACTTGCAGAGCTGAAATTGCGTTGCGTCTAATCGATCCAATGGTCTCGTTGCCATATTGGGATACGGTAATGGACAATTATTTGGTAGATGCTCGAGATTCGATCTTCTTCAGCCCCTTATTTGCTGGAGAAGTGGATCAGTTTGGAAATGTCATTACTGGTCCCTATGCCTTTTGGACAACTATGGAAGGGCGCAACGCCATTGTCAGGTGAAATCTTTTTACATATTCAGAGGGTAATTTAAGACAAGCGTGCTGCTAAATCTGAATTGACTCTGGATTGGCCCTTTATATAGCATCCGTTGAGAGTTCCAATATGCTTTAGTGCGTGAGGCACTGTGCTTTCTGGTAGCCGCTGTAGTGGCAGTTAAGTAAGTTCTGCTCTTCAGAGCATGAAGTTACTCCGTGAAGCGAAGCTTATCGTTTGACGAGTTCACTGCGTTATTGAAACTTAACGCGTATCAGTCGACTGCACACGGTGGCTGTGCCATGTTCCGTCATTTGTCTTGCCTTGTCAGTTTAAATTGAAATGTTGGGTGGCGGAATTGTCATCTCGACTGATGGATATGTTCAACGCTCCTCTGTCGGGCCAGCTGTTCAGAGAATCTTTTCGACAGTACCAACCGTTTTTTTTTTAATGCTCGTTTCAAACATTTCAAAGATCAGCGCCACTAGCGATACACAGAGCCAGTAACGACAACTAGTGATAGAAGAGGTGCGAGCATGGGGAAATCCCTTTCCAAGGCGCGCCTCCGTTTCAAATGTTGTTGATGGTTTATTTAAGCTTTTTCTTTCTTCCCTTTTAGGATTTCCTGAGTCTTTTACATTGGTTTTTCTACGAATTATCCGCTGGCTATGTGTAAATACGTCATGGATTATGAATATACATTCTCCTATCGTATTCTTGCTCCTCCCTTTTAAAATCGTTGCAAGATGTGGGCCGACTGAAATCTACGAGAAATCTCCTCACCTTCTGTTCATTATCCTTCTCCCCTGATCGCAATTCGACCTTGAAATTTGAGAAGATCTGTCTCCATTATAAACCAAGTGGATCGATGCGATTGAAACCTGCCTAGGTTTTCTTTCCGTATTCCTTTCCCCATTCATTTGCATATTCCGGAGGACTTTCAGTTCTCGTCCGATCTCCTTCACAGCAATTCTTGTCCTCCGCATGTCCCTCTTGCCTGTAAGACGAGGTGATGCTTTCTCTTTACATCTTACGGACTGAATCTTTTGGTGCGCTTTCGCAGGTTATTTTGCAGGAGCAACATCAGAGTGACATCTCCTCCATGCGTGCACGTATGTACTACGTATAAATATTAATAGTTTCAGCTGGGGACCACTGAGGCCATAGATATGAAATGATTTAGGTATAGTGTATATTTCTCATATGACGGTTACATTTTACGTCCTCTGTTGCAAACGGAATCACGTTCATAAGTAAATTATCCCAGTTCTACTTATGATAGCTCTATCCATGGTTGAATAGTAGCCGGTGGGTATTGACTAAGCGTGGTATTACTCTCAAGGAGTGAAATAATAGAGTGACCGAGAAGTTTCCTGAATTAATAATGTTGGAATAAAATTCAGCATTGGAAATTCCAAGTCAGCAGATGCCGAAAATTCTTTCGAGAACTTGTAATTTGACCGATTTCATTGGACGAGGTAATGTGCTTCATACAGTGATTGCTTGTGAAAGATGCTGAGTGTTTCTTTTGTTTTTTGCAGAACTATGGCCCAGGAAGGGTTCCTTCTTTCTGAAGCGCATATTGCCTCAGTTATCGAGCAGACTGACGTCGAATACGTGCTCGCATACACTGCACCATTGCAAGGTGGGATTGGCTCATAAAAGTTTATTGAATATTGCGTCGTTGGCAGCAACTGGCTGTTTCATTCATGGTTTCGTCCCTAAAACTGTGCGCTGGTGTCACAATGGGTCCACATAAAAGCGATGTTCTGCATCGTTTTCATTATGAAAAACATCTTTGTTTAGATGAGCGGAACTTTTTTTTTAAAGTGAGATTGAGCTTTAATGGCTATCTCGAAGGTATGGTCCGTTCCTCATGCGTTTTTAGAAGCAGACGTTTGCAGAGAGCATCAGACATGCCCATTTACGTCGGTCCATCTAGTACTTTGAACGAAAGAAACTATTAAGGTAACGCTGTGAAATTTGGTGGGTTCAGTATCACCATTTGTGACTTTTGAGTCTAGTAAATCCGGGTGGGTCAAATTCAGAAGCTACACACAAAGAAGTATTGCAAGACTTGATGGAGCCACCTCTACATATCTGTCATGGAAAACCCATTTGTGTTTGATCCGATGCATGTAGAATGCTCGTTCACGGTGTGATTGTAGACGCTGTCTTTGGCACCTTTAGGTTATTCAAAACTTCTTTGAGTTGAAAGATGGAAGAAGCGGAATGCAATATGTCAGTGTTCCTGCAGTATACAATACAAAACCGAGTTCCATAATTATGAGTTGTTGATTTCCAAGTTGAAACTTTCCGACGGACAGACAGACAGACAACAGACCTGTCGCAGAAACGGTCTTGCAAAATGCGCATATTGTGTGCTTCTGAAATGGAATCTTATGAAATGTGCCAGAAGTGAGCTTTTTCTACGATATTTATACGTCTGATCGGTTTAGTGAAAGTGTTGTGCGTCATCTTCCATGCTTTATTATTACTTGATGTGAGTTTGGGTCAAAGTTAATTTGATGAGCGAAATTAAAGAAGCACATGTCTTTTCGCAGTTTGTGGCATGCAGTATTTTAAGAGCAAAAGGAAAGGAATTTCAGAACAAGACAAGACAAAGCTCATAAAGTCTAGTGGATTGTCGGGTTTGTTAAGAGTCGCCTCAGTGGCGAGATTTTAGGGGGGAAACCAATGAGAAACAGTTGCGTCTTCAAAAAAATTCCGGAAATATTGGTCTGTATGAAAAAAAGTTTCCCATTGCTGAAGATCAGTAGAATCCATACCGCAGTTAAGCTTGGAGTGCGCCTTTCTGATTTACTTATCGACAAAAATGGCTGTCGAACCCTTTGGCATAGTTGCTTTTAGAATTTCTCGCTGCATAGCTACACAAATTGCATTCCCATTAGGCATGAAACGTTTTTCGGATGCGGAGAAGTTCCTCTGGAATTCAGTCGCACCACCGAATTCCCTCGCTGAAGTAACAGCTATTGTTCATCTCCCGCAATTTAGATGTTCTGGCTGTTGCAACGATAATGCTAAAAAGATCCCATTTATATTATCAATAGCGGCGCTTTGCTGGAAGCGGAATCGCCAGGGGCTAACTTCGTGGACAGTTTTAGGAAAGGAATTGAGAAAATCTTTCCGAGTCGGGATTCGGGGTCGAATACTGAATTTAAGTCATTCTTAAGGGTTGCATTTCTGCCTTGGTTTTTGCTGGCGTGCAAAATGCTCGAACTTTTGGCATTTCGGCGTACTTTTCCAGATGTAAAATTTTTCTCCTCGGAACTCTTTCCATTGAATTTGCTATCTAGACGCTCTACTGAAGACCACCTTCACTTAGTAAAACTTATGCGTTGTCATATCCGGCCGTGGTTGATCCTTGGGTACAGGCTAACGTATAGACTTCTTGACCCGAAATAATTAATGTTGAACGCTGCTGCCATCTCATCAAAAATTAAGAGAACGTAAACCTGTGGCGAGGTTTTTTCGCCGATTTCACTCATTTTATTACTTACACAGCAATAACGTGTCGAAATGAATATGGGGATTCTGGTCGTAGATGATAATGCCGACGCAAACAGATCTATAGCTCTTCAATCATATGCCGATTTCGTGATCATGCAGTGCTTCTGAACTCTATTCCGTTTTGAACGATAGAGCAGCTTGCTGAAGCATTGTGAGCTGCTGCTGAAGCTGTTTTCATTTCATGTCCCCGATCATTATTAGGCACAAATAGCTGCTCGATTTTCGCTCTCACGCGAACTTTTGATAAGCTGACGGACAACTCGAGCTGTTTCACCTCCATGGAGCTTCTAGAAAACAGCACGTGTGCCACTGAGAAAATACAACGTTCATTCGTCCGATATCAGTCCTCATCCCTACTTCTGCACCATTTTTTTGAAAGAAATATTTTTTTAACAGGCTAATTTCAAGCAACGTCCAAAAATTCACAACAACTCATGCGTTTGCGTTTGCTTAAGAACCATATAAGAATTTGATGCCTTAGATATCCTGTACAGAAATCCATGAGAAACTGATTAAGCGAGAGGATTGACACATTTTATATTCTGTAGCTGATAAAACATTATGATTGTCTGAGTGCTTTTTGCGCGAAGTCCTCTCATCGTCGAGTGTATTTTGGAGAATTTGAAGGTTCCTCCTCTTTGCAGATGTTCTTTGCGATCACGGCATATTAACCATAGTGCACTCGTTGAGCATCTTCGAATGACACTCACTTAAATTTTCATCAGTGCTTTTCCACTATTGTCTTAGCAATTTCTAATTTGTAAAATGCTCACATTTCGATGTTTGAATAGCAAATTTGAGCGGCATGATGCCATATGTGAGCGGATTTTATTTGATAAATATATGGGGTGATGTTGCTTTTTTTTTCGAGAATATCGACACACACATTGCATCTGCCTGTTTGTGGCTGAGGGGAAAAGTCGAGCAACGCAGAGATCACATATGCCAATCTAATCGCTTTTCAAGCAGTGGATTTTCACTATCATATGATTAAAAGTTGCCGATCACTTAGTGGAGTTGATGAGGAGTCAGGTCAAAGTGATGGGGGAATTTTTGCACCGAGCATAGAGGTTTATCCAGCGAAGTCTTCCTTGAAAGATGCAACGTTGTGTGGGCTCTCATCCTCAGCTTAGTATTGCCACATCAGTGGAAAAATATATGCTCTCACCATCTCGATTTTTCAGCAATTCACCTTAAGATAAAATGCAAGAGTGCGCTCCATGCTCAACCTAAACGAGCGCCAGTACAGGTCTTCTACAAAGATCCTGCTTATTATAGAATAGCCGTCCTCTTGTTTAAAAGCGATCCGTCAGCTCGCAAAATGCATGACGGTTTCTCGCAAGGTTTACCCGTGCATAATTCCTTCAGAAGTAGCGATAAGGTTCGCATATGGCAGGTGGAGTTTGGCAGGTGGTTTGGCAGGTTTGCATATATGGCAGATGGCAGGTGAAGGTTCCCTAGGGCGAAACATTATACCCGCCAAGTTTCACCACCTTTTATGGATGATTTTCTTGATAAAATTCGCCTTACTTTGATTTAAATGTTAACGATAACAATATGTGATAACAATATCTGAAAATGCGAACAAGTCTTCCGTGGCTAGTGCACGTGAATGTCACTAAGGCCTCTACAATAGGAAAGTTAGCTCTAACATAGAAACCAGTAACATGTGCATGCTAGTTTGACCTCATGAGGTCACTTCAGCTGTCTTAATGGGGACGTAATTTCACCAGGTTTGTTGCATAATTTTTCCTGGACGGGATGGTGAAAAAGAAATCAGAAAGCAACGTGAAAACGCTCCAGCTGCACCGTTCTTAAAGTATCTTTCCAGCAGGCCGAAGTTGACAGGTTGTTACAAACTGTGTTCGTTGCACACAGCCGCCAGACGGAGAGTGCGCGAGCGCAATGTCGCCATCACCTACTTTGCCAATAGAGTTTTGAAGAAACGCGTGAGAAAGCTGCGGAGAATCTGCTAGAGCCACTGTTGTGTTAGGCGTTTTTCCCGTGATATTCCTCAGGTTAGCGATATGTTGACTTATGAGAAGATAACGAACCTAAGTAAATGACCTGTTAACAAATCGGCTGCAGAGTCGAAACCCGAATGGTCTGAAACATCGTATGTATCGGTTAGGCATCAACGCTCTGCGGAAGGAGACGGACCAATGCTATACGGTCACTGCGGGGTCTCTTGCTTCGTTGAGCAGGTCTCCACGAAATTTCGTAACTTTACCCTCAAAGGTCTGGCAATCCGGTAGCTTCCGGTACGTGGATATGGCGCAACCTTATCACAGAGGAGATTTGCAGAGACGTACAAAACAGGTGTCAGATGATTTTGAAGCAAATTTTGTTAAATTTTAGGATGTCCATTCCCGGAAAATGCGAATGCGCTTGAATTCGTCCACGCATTTGTGCATTTATGGATCGGAGGCCATATGCGTGATCCGCCAACGTCTGCCAACGACCCGATTTTCTATGTTTTCCACACGTTCATCGATCTCATTTGGGAGATGTGGAGACAGTCGAGGCAGTTAAGGGACGAGAGAGAATTGGTACTGACTTATTGAATTCTCTTTCCTTTCAACTGATTCATTTCTTAGAATTCCATCTTTTTCGTTGTTGCTCCGTTGAGTCACAGTTGCTTCGTTATTCTTGATTCGTATTCGCTTTTGGAGGACTTCGGCAGTGTTTAAAACTTGCCTCATTGTATCATAATGTACCATCCTGGAAAGGCCCCCTCGAGGTCACGATGTGATTAGTGCGTATCTGGTCCTCAGTGTTCATCTCCGGCGAGCGTGAAAAGGCAAGCCGCGACAATGAGGGCACCACAAATCTTTAATGCTAAAAGGTCAGATGGAAATAGGAGCGACCTAAGCTCCATAGTTTCGTGCCGATGACTAGCGAATAGGCGGACCATCAGTTGAATCAGGTGAATATATATTGCATGCGCATACGTGTTTGTGTACAGAAATATGCACTTGTCCTGTAGCTTCAATTCGGGAATGGCCGGAGCAGGAGTCACGAATTTTGACGGGTGTAATTTACTTCATGAAGTAACTTCTCCGTATATGCTAACCTTTCAGCTTCAAAAAGGGTTCTACACATTTAAATGTCTCGCATATGTGCGCACATTTTGTGGCAGTAGAGATTTCATTTTGCGTTGCGCTGTCGAGTGAAAAAGATTCGTTCGTGGTCAAGCAAAGCAGTTGAAATGTGCGTTTGTGCATTTTTTGTTAGCAGTTTGTGTTATTCGATAGGGAGAAGAAAAGCCGAGGTATATATCTCGGCAAGTTATTATGGCTATTTTATCATTTTGTGCGCTGCTTGCAAAATTTTTTGTCGAATCCGGAGTATTATCAGCATCGTATTCGTTGAGATATACGCTCGACGTTATTCTCGTCGGGCATCCTTTTTTTGATGTCAAAGTATCGTCGTTGTCAGTAATTGATGTTATTTTTTCGGTACTGTGAACTTTTAGCGTTGAAAGATTCTTGAAGTTTGAAGGTGAAGTCTGAAGATGGAAGAATGTAGGTTCGGCATGAAAAGTTATAGAGATGCTCGGTGAAGCAAGAATAAGTGAGGGACGTCAGACTGACTGACACGATATGCAATCGCGACAGTCAGCTGGTCAAACATCTAAAAAACAGCAGCTATTAGCGCAACATGTTCCGTTTTTACATGAAGTTGACCGATCGTCTATAGAAATGCGAAATCGGATAAGCTGAGTTTCCAATATGCTAGACGGGCTGTGAAACAAGAAAAAGTAAGCAAGTTGTATTGTACATTTTAAGCGTCAGCAGAGCATGAAGTTTGCTGCCAGCCGCAACAGAGTTGACCCTCGGAGATTATGATCATCTCAGAATGCAATCGGCAGACGTAGAAAAGTAGACGCTTCTGTTGGCCTTTGTATCACAAGTAAGAAACGCTCATCGTTTTCGTCGTTTAATTTGTTCGTATTTACAACAAAATGTGGTGATCCTCGAGGTCACATATTCCATAAGCTGATATGCGTGTAAGTGGCAGTATCCGCAGTTTGCATCGTTCGTACTGAGTGCCTATCACCCATCACCGTAGACTGCATCTAGCGAAGCAACAAAGTGCACTCGCACACAAGTATGGCGCTGTTTCTCTGGAAAGTAAATGAGACATTTTCTTAGTAGATACTGCTAAACGAGTTGTTTTAAGACATGAAGTGCAAGAAGTCAATAAGTTCCCATTTGCCGTAACATAGTTCAGCACTCTTTCGGGTTGGTAACATTAGCTGTTAGGATAACGTTTACTGTTCTAGAGTAAAATTTTTTATTAGAGCATTATAACGTTTCAGCAGCGAAATGTTGCTTGCAGAATTATCCACCCGACTTGCCGGAATGTGCAGATCCACAGCATTTTGGATATGCGCAGATGCGACCCTATGATCTCATTAACAGAGATGGTATGTGGTTATTTTCAAAATAGACGTGACTAGTTCACCGTTTCGTCGAAACAAAGTCAGATCATCCCTCCCCGCTAGGTTCATTGGATAGTCTCTTGATGATTCTATGGGACAGGGAAGCGAAAATCGGCTGCGACTTTGGAAGATATAGGAGGCTGTGCCTCTTTCCAGTGCTTTCTTGTCGCATAAGAAGGCATCGAAGTTGATGGGATGTTGGGACAGAAATCGAATGGTTTTCGCATGCGCGGCTTGAATCCATGGTGAATGCAGTCATTCCAAGATGAAATCTATGAATTTTTGCGGCTATGAGCGAAAAGAACCAAGTGGGAAAGTAATCCAGAGATGCTGACACGATATGCACTTTTGCGTTCATCTTGCCTGATTTCTCATATTTCATTCATCCTTTCACGAGTTCGTATCGTCCATCAAAAATTTCTTTCATTCTCGTACCCCGGTTAATGGTGTATGAAGAACTAGTCGGTGTAAAATGGATCTGAAATTTCCCCGTCAAGCTAGTTTATGAGGACGTAATACGATATTATATATGCACCTATCAAATTTCGTGAGTCTAGTTTCTGTGGTTGTAAAGTGGAAAACGCCAGGCGATGGGCATCCGTGCGTACTCATGTAATGATCGCTTGTTTTGCGAAGAATAACGGACCAAGAAAGTGATTGTAACGAATCAGTGATGGGAATGAAAATCGTTTATGTCAAAGGACTAGACGCGCCATTCTAAGATTCCTTTTCGCTTCCCTCACGCCTCTCCAGCTTCCAGGTTTAGCCCCAGTAAATGGCAAGCATAGCCAATTTCTGGCGCATGTCAATTCTTTAAAATTAATCATATCACTTTGTCTATAGTAGCAGATATTCATCTTAGATTAGATCCAGCACAGACCTAGCTAAATAATGCTCCCAATTCGACGTCCAGTGACCAATTTCAAGATGACGGCCTTAAAGTTCGGTCATTGCTCTGTTATTCTTCTCTTTTAGTTCTGATGATCTTTTTTTCTACTATTTGCTTGTATGTCATTTGCCCACGAGCTTTGTCATCTTTATCATTTAATAGTTCTATTGCTTCTTTCATTCCAGGTCTCTCCAACTTATATACCGACCAGATGTATCGGTATGCTCCACGCCCAAGCTGTTCGTTCGAAAACCCAAATTGCGGAAGCCCATATTTGTTTTGTGATCTGCGTGGTCTTCCACACTGCGTTTCGAAAGTCAAGATTAATGGTATCTGCGCTGGATTCGAGGGTTTTGACGTTTGCTTCGGCGGCATTTGCGAGATGGGACGATGTGTGCCTCATACAGCTCCATCGGTAACACGTTTGGATGAAATCTTCGGTAGAAAAATTGTGAATGCCTGGAATATGCGGAATCGAAACACTCCTGAAGTATTCCCTATTATTAGTTTTGAGGTCATCTTTTCTTTATGTGGAATGATACTTCGAGAAATGTTGCATGGCTTTGTACCCTTTGTCAGAAGTTCTTGTTAATCCTTTCGTTAGAATTCCTCATCTTGGATGAAATATTGTTGAGCAAATGTAGTGGGATCTATTCTGTGGGTGTATCCTTTCATTTCAACTTGAGGTCAGACTTTCACAGCACAGCAAATAAGTGGTGAAAGAGCTTATTTCCAGCACCAATTCTCACAGAAAGTAGTGGCGATGTGCCAATTTCGCTGTGCTTCATTTTGTCAAACATTACTGCTCCACTCTAGTATGATTTCATCTGCGTGAAGCTGAATTTAACACGTGATATTCTGATTTCGGGCGGATTTTGATTGGGAAGCGCTCAGAAGCAGTTGTATAATGACTTCAAACCGAAAGGTGTTCTAGTTAACGGAAGAAGGAACGGGGAGAGACGAAAGGGACGGGGAAACGGAAGCCGAAGGAGTTTGAAAGCTGAAGGTAGAAAGTGCGATGAACTAAAAGGAAATAGAGGAGGATGATGAGCCGAAAAATATTCTAATGTTGATCTTATAGTCGTACGTATAGCCAACAAAACCGGAAAATTAAGCTTTCTAAATTACAGCAGTTGTTAACTAGTTGGTTATTTTGTTTGCTCTCATTATTCAAATGATTCTATCCTAGCGGAACGTATTGCTCAGAACTTCATGTCTTTTCCTACTCGAATAGACTGTAGGAAGAAGCCCACTTTCAGCGTCGTAAGATCTAATACCAAGTAAACGTTCTGCGTCGAGGAACAAAAGGGAATTAATTAGCACATTAATTCCTATAATAGTGAATATCATGTACGCAGGGCTTAGTTACAACCGTCATGTCTGTGATCATGGAACTACATTTCCGCTTACTACTCTGCAGGTTGCCTCATGCTGATGGGACAAGTCTCATAATAAGAGTGCAGAAGCTTATTCGTCCGCAGATCACTTCTACTGCAACTTCTTGATTTCTTCCAAGTTCTTTGCTACTTAGGCCTCAAGTCCATCATACAGCCTATGAATTGAGCAGCGCGATAGGTAGCCTGTATGGTTAAACCATTCGAAGCCTGGAAGCAAAAGTTGCTCAATAATGGAATATACTGGTCTTTATATATTTTATTTGCAGCATTTTAGTTTTCAGCGTGTGTTCCTAGAAGGGCTGTGGCGCTGTAGGATGTGTAAGAGACCCAAGTTAGTAATATGAAAGTGGAATTCTGCAGTGTTTATACACCCGGATGTGAAGGGAAGTGTTCAAAGGATGTACTCTGCAGATAGAGAGGTCTGGCTATTTAGATCATTGATTGAAGCTCAAAAAAATAATGCGTTTGATGGTTTCGCAGTGTTCGACGGTCAGACTTCAGTTGCCGAATGGCCGCTGAAATCTCGCTGACAGAATAACGGGAAAGTTCTCTCCTATGCATTGAAAGCAGTGCATTCAGCCCATTTCCCCACCTATTTAAGTATTTCTTTGTGGCAGAAAGTATTTGAAGCGATTCTGTTCTCCGGGCTATATGCACATCATCTCCACATAGAGACTTATCATCTTGGGCTGCGGGGCTCCGCTATAATTCGAAGATCTGTGGTATAAGAGTATGATTGTGCAACGTTTGTGCTCAGGCAACATGTGAGACTGTTAATGATTGTTAATAATAACGAATGCACTTTTTATTGATGGGGATAGTTGCAGCCGTTCATAGCGCCAGTTCAGTTGAACGCTGTGGGGCGGAAACAAGTGTCCGAAGCAGAGGCTCGGCATCGCTTTGTGTCATGTTTCAATCGAGACCCGTGCTGTGACCGATGGGCTGGACGAGGGGAATGTCGCAGCAGGATGAGTTATATGCAACAGTTCTGCGCAGCATCGTGCGCTTTCTGCATCCCCTCTTACAACGTCAGCAATGGTCAGTTTTATGGTCATGCTCTTTACAAAGAACTAACGTTTATTGTATTCTGTTCTGCCGCCCTCTAAGTTGTCATTGCTAGAAAGGAGACCATAAGCAGTCATCTTTCCTTTCCTTTGCATTTTTTCTTACCATGGCAGCATCATCATGAGGACGCAGTGGGAAAGTGAAATAATATGACGAATTGGATCTTACTGTTATTGAATTTTTTTCAGCTAGTAGATGCTTTTAAAGTTGGCAGTCAGAGATGACATACCAGCCCGTTGCTCATCAATCATTCAGTCGCGTTTAATTTCGAGATTATTGTTCATTTCAAACTGGAAATAGGTTCAGTTCACAAAGGAGACGCTAAGGCAGCATTAAACACATGATCATGGAATCTTGGCTCTATCCGTTGTTTATTCTCTGTGCCTGATGCATCTCTGTGCCTGACGTCTGCACGAGTATCGCGAAGAGAGAGCAATATCGTCGTTGCAAGCCCACGTAGAATATGCAGATGTAAACTTACGTGCTTTTCCATCTATTTTTCTACTCAGAGGTTACCCTGAGAAAGAAATATGCCTCATCTCGGAGAAGGGGATGGCTCGTTGGTAAAATCATAGGGCTTGCTGAGTTAAGGGCCTAAATTTTAACTTATCTCCGGCAGGTTTTTCTTCGCGTTAGCAGGCCTTCTATGCGAGCGTATATAGAATACAGTACTTAAAGATGCATCCCTTCACGTGCTACGTGCCGTACAGTAGGCTTTTACCTCACATTTAAGTCCTCTTTTCATTGATTAGCGTATCGGAGTTGAGTTAGAAAAGGGGAACTGATTGAGCGAATATCACGAATGCTGCTTTCTCCTCCAGTCATTAGTTTCTTCCCTAAAGATTGTGGTGCTTTGGTTTACTCATCTTCATGGCAACAATCGTTGAAAGAAACACCGGCAGAGTCGTTATGTTGAGAAAAGGCGAATTTTTGTCATGGCCAACTAAAGAAATGCCAAATGGCAATGCGGCAGAAAAAGCATCTGCAAGGCCAAATGGAACGGGGCACATCGCTGACAGAAAATAAGGGGAATGTCACCGGCGTTCGATCGTCGGCAGAGAAGATCCGTTACGAAAACGGTCGCTGCTCTTTTAAGCGAGTGAGGAAACTCTATCGTGATTATATGATTATTAACATTTAAGCGGAATCTCTACGATTATATTTGATTATTAAACATTTCTATCTATAACCTTTGAGCGCAGATGTCAACTATAATTCAGTCGGCGCTAATAAGCAGCGGATTCCGTTGCCAGAAAAGAGCAAACATATCGAGGTTAGCTCTTGCATTTGTATACAGGTAGCAGGTTTTTCAGCACTGTTTAAAAAGAAATCTTTGCTTTCCGTGTATCCGAGACTTGATAGCTCTTTTTGCACCTCCTTTTCGCACTACACATGTCGTAAGTTTCCGATGTCTTAGTTTTTCTGTTTTGATTTCTTACCCACGCCTATTGCGGTAATTTGGTACTAACGACATTGAAATTACAGTCTTACTTAATGTCTACAGGTCGCAATTTTCGGTAAGGCGATGTTATATTGCCGAGAAGTCATTTGGTCTTTGAAGTTATCGCTTTTCGCAGCTAAAAGAGATACGAGGAGTATCTAGGCAGTATGCCTTGAGTGACTAAATTATCTGCAAGTGCTTTCGTATTCACGGAGGTTCACAAATCATTCGCCGTCTAGGACCTTGCACAAATGCATATTCGTATAATCATCAAAGAACCGGCTTATGCGTTGGAGTCTTTGCACACGACACGCTAAAACACCTCTACATATATGCGTATACGATAAAGTGTGGGAGTGGTCCCAGTCGAGCTCTGAATTATCCGAGAAGATTCGAAATGCGCAGGAGGGGTATCTGTAAGTGTGAGTCACGCGCAGGCACAGATCTCTTAGTACATGGGGTACGGTTACGGATTCCTACGGTCTCGTACCAATGGGCAATATATCACCTGCCTCGTGACACTATGACACGGGAGGGAATCCCTGACGCGACTGCTTAACCCAGTTCATGGATACCTCGTTCGTCCGCATATCCAACTGATTGCCCACGGATCTGCGCTGCGTAGCACTCATCATGCCGGTCGCCTGGATGCGCACATGAACAGCTCGCTTGTTTTACTTTTTTCTTTATCTTGGAATAAAACGCTTCTTTGATTCGCTTATTTCCAGCTTTAAAAGACTTCGACTTATACTTTAAAAGACCCCACTTAAAAGACATATTCCAAGCTAACAATATGCGTTCATCAACTACGAATTCAGAATCCTCTCCTAGTATTTATCTCTGATGCAAAACGCTGTGGGTATGCAAATTTGTCCAGGAAGTACAGAAGGAAATTCCTGGAATGGAAGCAATGAAGGGTTTTCGCAGTTTCTGAGTCACGACGGAAAATTGTTCGGACATCCCCTTCATCGTCCGATGTGATTTGGATGCAGTGGATGCGAAAACCTTGAAAGATGTCGGTATGATTTCGTGCTTCTTCTGTCCTCTTGTCCGCGGGTTTTTTATCTTCCGGCTAGGAACCAATGTCCCAAAACTAAAAAAGGAAGGGGGTTTTCACCTTCAGAGTCACTTTCAGCAAGTTCATAGAGAAAGGTTGCAAACATTTTGTTATTGGCTACGTTTTCTATTCTGTTCATCCCATTGGGGTGGTTACCTCATATGATCATAGGTAGTCCCAATTATGTAGATCTCACTGTTATATGCGTTAGCTGCTGTAGCTATCGTGCTGCAAGCCGGACGGCAATAACAGCCTTTTCCCTCTAACGTTTCCATTTGTGAGGTGATCATCAGCATTCTGTGAAGGGAAATTTCGGTTTTCCGTTGTTCCAGCGACGGCTCCGCAGATCGGTAAATAAAGCGCTTATTGTTGTCAGTCGATTTGCGCACAACTGTGTGGGAATACCTGACGCGTTTCCGGATCACAGTGCATTTATGTGTTGTGGCACCATTGTGCCTTCGCGACTCAGAGGTACTACCAGCTGATAGTCGTATTTTGCTGCTTCGGCTTTCCGATCGTCGACTGCTGAAAGCGACGTTTTCGATTCGAGAAATTTGACATCTTATACTGATTTTCACCTTGCGGTCTCGAAATGAGAAAATATGCAGGTATTTTTTGAATGTGAACATCATCATTTACTTCAGAAAACAGGATTCTTGGCAAAACAACTATGGGAGAAATTGCGAAACGCCTTCAAAATATCCAAACGAAGAGACGTCAAACACCTTGGGGTTCTATTCAGGAGTGCATCGGAAGGTGGTGCGGAAAAGTGTGCTGATCGTTTAATGTGGGAGTATGTGAGCTGTGGAGGGAGACAAACTGCAACATTTTCGAGAACGGACGCCCCGAAACCTGCAGACAGGTAATATCGCTAGTGAAAATGGAGTCAGATTTGGGTCTGCGATAGAGTGAACGGGATTGTGTGGATTACGACGAACACTGTGGAGAGAAATACTAGTGAAGCATTTTTGGACATTCTTCGACAACGTCTGGATTCAGATATGGGATCATGCAAAGGTTACAGTTTTCCTGTCCGGATCAGGAGAAGAATAATGTTCGCTACATCGGACAAATGTCAAATATGGTTGCTTCTGTATATGAGTGTACGAAGCAGTCAGTGCACCCTCAAGATCAATTCGTCAGCACCTGAAAAGGTGATCAACGGTAGTGGCGGAGGAGCATCGAATTAATAAATTTATTTTCAGTCTGCTGTTAGATTTGGAAAGGTTTTTTCAGTTCGATTGATTCTTTGATTTCGATGGACACCGTTATCAATTTATGTTGGACACCGGCCATTGAAAAGCAAATAAAAGCACACTCTCTCGGTCTGTTTGAGGTGAGCATAGAAAAGAAATTGCAGCAGGCTGATGTGACAGTTGCGGGACTGGTCTAGTCGTGCGCCATTTCGAGCGTGAGGCGCCTTCTCACTCAGAAAACGTCTGCTGTAGTTGAAGGCGTACGCAGTTTTCCACTTCTCATTTTCATGTCTTCAACGGTAATTGAGTTTTGATACACTCTTATTTCGCAAGCTTGTTTCACCTTCTGGATATCTTCGCGAATTTCGTGGCTTCTTGAAGTTCTTCTTTGGAGTGCTTGGAGTGTTTCTCGAAAGTAGGAAGATTTGTTTTGGAAGAGATGTCTACACACTCATGTTGGATACACATCCGAGAAGTGATCCATGTGGTCATTGTTCTCTCAGATCATCTCCCGGAATATTGCTCTGCGATTGTAACATTGTCATCACTTTAATGCGAAATCGAAAGTTTCTAAGGTGACACTGTGGATATGTAATAAATTAATAATCCATCTTTATGAGCTGGTATAAGCACCTCATTAGCAGTTATGAGAGAGAAAAGGAAATTCGTATGCTATCCTCTGAAGTTTGTAAGTAGAGGGAATTCGTGTCTAAAAGGTGTGCGAAGGCACGAAGCTTCTCTTCTGAAAGGTTATGAAATGATCGAAGCTTGCGGCCCAACTTCTAGAATGCGAATATCGCGTTTGCCGCTTTACCTCTTCATTTCCATTTGCGTCTTCTTTTGCGCTGCCTTACTGATATTTGTAAGTGCTCATAATGCTGTTAAAGATAAGAATTAAAAAATGACTCATTCATTCGCGAAAGTTACTCACATAACCTCTAAGTGCTCCCTCTTCTGATACTCGAACGTAACGTAATTGATATTGCATTGTTTTTTTGCCGGTCTCGCATTCGCCTTGCAAAACCATTATCCATGCATTCATCACCTTGCACCGTAGAAATGTTGGGGTCATATAGAATTCCGCTGAGGACGTTTCCAGTCACCGATACTTAAATTATGATGCTTCTTGCAAGATAAGCTCTTAAGAAAGACCTGCATGGATCTTTTGCAGATTAATCTATGAAATATTAAGGCACACTGGCGAGCTTCACGATTGGGGTTTTCAAAGATATAAATGTCTAAATGAGTATATGAATTGATCTCCTCGTTAGCATCATCGGTGTGTTAATCCCTCGAAATTGATTTAGGACGTCAGTTTGAGCACATACTTAACACTCCACTGTGAAAATCATACACTGATCTTTAGTGCAAAAAATATTGCCAAGAATAATATGGTGGGGGAACGTTCCTTCCTCGTGAAATTAAGAGCTTTCTGCAGCAACTACGAGCCATCCAGAATATGTGGAAATCAGCATCGAAATCGCTGCTTCAGTTGGTTGCAGCTCTCAGCGCGCTGAAAAGTGCGTTTCATGAAGCAACTTATCGTGTTTTTAGTTTTCCCACCAGACGTTAGATTAGAGCGGCCAGCGAGTGACTAGAAATTTGTAAGAAAATTTGCCACCGACTTAAGCTTTGATTTCGGATTGTTTCGAGGAAATTTCACTCATTTGACGACTTTGCGTGGTCATGGCCTGGATCGGGATGGACCTTTGTTGTCCCTCGTGCTCGATTCTGCAGCCTCGACTCATATAAGTTGATCTCTGTTCTCCTCCATTTGAGCTTTCTCAGCCACGTTCGCGCCCTTCTGATAAGAATTAACTTTTGATATCCTTATTCCATCCTCGACTAGACACTGGTCAGAATTAACCTTTATCTTCTTTCCATTTGTCTCGTTCAGCTACTGCTTGAATAAAAATGAATTTTTCTGTGAACTGCAGAAACAGTTTGCATTATAAACTGTTGGAGTTAAATTTACTCTTGTTAAGACCTACGTGTTAACCTTGCTTACTCCTTCGAATCATGGACTGATGGTCTTTATAAATTAGTCGGAATAAACACTGAGTAGCCTAAGCTCATATCTCCTGATTCTCCTAATGATATGCATAAGTAGAGGTGCTACCTTCAGAATGTGCGGATCGACACATTTCTTGCCGGCAGTGGCAAATTGATGGACATTGCCACGGAAAATCCAAACTATTCATGCAGGAGAACTGCCGCGCTTCGTGCGGAATTTGCAGAACACCGAAGGACGACGATTGCCTCAGACATTCAACGGTGAGTCATTGTCTTTTTTGCATATACATTTTGATAGGGTCTCAGAAGCGTTCCACACTCATTACTTGCAGCTGTTTACTTCGCTAACCGCATCATTAGTTTGTATCTACACCGTGCGCATAAAATCGTATACTCGCACTCCACTTGACTTTCGAAGTTCCAAAAGAAGTACTTTTTGCAAGGTCACTATCGATGAATTATTATAAGAAATGCTGTTCAAGCAGCTCAGCGTCATTGAATTTTTAGCTCATGAAGGAATACAGCCAATGAAAGTCTGTAGTGGACTGTTGTATTTTTATGATCGAGATGTCGACTCTTAAGGTCAAGCCTATTTTTGAGCAGCAAATTATGTGGAAATAAGGAATTGAGCCACGAAGAGCTCCATTCAGGAGAGACCTGCTTGAGCGATCACTGTTCAAACGGATCGCAAAGAGGAAAAAAGAAGAAACGAAGTTATTAGATAGGTCCATCAGTACCATCCCGCATAGCCGGTATGATCTCCCAAAATATCTTGAAAGTTGGTGCAAAGATGCCTTTCGTTAGCGAGATCGAATGGTCCGTTCTCAGAATGTATTACAGCTATTTGGAAATGACGAAAAAAAAAGATTTTCTTAGTATGGGCGTATTGTATATCCGGAATGAGTATTCAAAGGACGCCGACAAGGAGTGGAAGCGGTGTTTCTCTGATGAAATTCAGACCCCTTGCAGTCCCAAGTTCTGATGGATTGGAGTGAGATTTTTAGGACGACAACAGAATATTGCCTGTAAATCACCTGGAAAGAAAAAAAGACAACCGCCGGCCCATTTTCTCTAATTTACTTCGAAAGCTTCCTGTGAACGTCGTGAAAAAAGGAGGAAAGCTGATCCAAGCTTTTGCCCGGTAATTTCTCTGCTCATACCTGTCCGTTCAGTCGTCGCAGCTCAGGTCAGCCGCACTACATTTCGCCATTTATCATGCACTTTGGATTTGGCTCACACCAGTCATTTTAGATGGAACCGACATGAGAGATGAAGAAAGTGTTGGAGGATTCTTTTTTCAATGTGCTCTGTAAATTGTTCCCCGTGATTGTGAAATATGTGTGAAATATTTTCAGCCGAACTCGATTGGGCAAACGTTCAAGCCGCACAAACTGCAACGTTTGAAGCGCAGTTTTGACAGACGAAGAAAGTGCAGTGGATGTGAAGCAGCTTGAAATGAATTCGTATAAGTATTTCTTCCTAGATGCGCTATTTCGCTTTCATATCGGGAATTTATGAATGAGACATTTTTGCTTCATTGTGCATCAAGTCGAGTATCTGAAAGACGATAATAAGCAGAAATATTTGTGTTCGCACCGCGCCCGGTATGCTTTTGAAATCTGCTCATGCATTGGGCTGGTTGCACAAATGTTCACAATGGCTAGTGAAAGAGCGCTCGCCAAGCAACTTATTTGAGGCTGACTACCTATGGAGTTGGCTTAGAATTTTGTTTTCGGGCTAAGCCCTATCGATTATTGATTTGTTGGTGAGTTGTGAAGAAAATGATGTTTTTCAATTCAGGTAAAACTATGGTGAGGGGAAAGGTGGCTGTCAAAGATGGCAGATGATGGTGAAGGCTGGAGCTGAATATGCGGAAAAGTTTTCTGACATTATAACATTTAAAATCGGCCAGCAGTAGCAGTAGGTCGTTTTCCCGTAGTGAGTGCAAATGAATCTGCCCATTAGTTTGCATTCATTATCTGGTTTTCACACACTCTCGCATCTCTCTTGAGGAGGTACCTGAGCGAATGAGCTCATAAAATGTTCTAAGATGCATAAGGTTTTGGTTGAGTGTACGGGTCTTTCGTTGGCATGATGAGATGGAGGGTGCACATTGATAGAGTTGTGTACGGATTGGCGCTTCAATTAGCACAAGTGTGATAGAGGTTTGTGATAACGTGGTTCTTGTGGTTGTAAATACAACGCAAGCTGGTAGATTTTTATGCTCAGCTGAAATTTATTTCACATATAAGTGTATTAAATGTTCTGCAAGTGGTCAGTCATAAGTGATTTCGTCGTGATGCGAACAAACTCTCTCGTCGGCTCAAACAAGTAAGACTGAGGGGAAGTGGAAAATGCGAGAGAGCGCAACAAGCTTTCGGAAGTATTTTTCGCAAACGTTAGTATATATGGGGTAGGGGAAATAAGCCGTTGCTATTTATAAGCATTTTTGTGTCTCTTCATACCTGTAATTTGAAAGTCGTGCTTCTGAACTCGAGCAACGCCATCAACGCTATCTCCCACATATGCGCACTAACTGTGTTCATCGAGCTGCAAAAGATAGGAAATGTTTCACTGGAGTGTATTTGTTGCATAAATGTGGGAGGAAGCGCTGTTTCTACGCTGATTCGTTTTATGTTCACTGCGAAGTATGCTGACGACTGTGTATTCTTATTAAAATATCCATAAATATGCATGCATTCCACCAATTAAATATGTGTACACTGGAGATATATAATAAAGGACATACAGCTAACAGTTTCTGTTGTTCTGGTCGCAGTGCACCGAAACCATCTACTGTAACACCGCGTGACTTCACTGAATGGTTGTTATCAATCGGTTTCGCATATGTCTAGGACATCGACGATGATGTCTGGTAAGGAGTACCGTTTTAAGGGGCGCCTGGATAGCGCTCTAAGAGCCGGAGGTCTGGAGCTCATTGCTTAAGCATAAAGGGTTCATGTTTAGGAGCTCGACAGTCACGGGTGCTTCTCAGATACCAACGGCGACATTGGAAGGGATCTGCCACATTTGCAAATCTGCACGCGGCATGGTCGCCAAAAACGCTTTAAGAGCACATATCTCTCTAGCGGTTTCGACCTCGGTAAGCATTGAAGTTGTGGTTACTGATGCTTAAGCATACCGCAAAGTTCATTACAATTACCAGCTGATTCATCTACTTCGGAAGGCATTATAAACGGTTGAATAGCGGATAGGTAGGATACGACGCTTGGCCCGCTTCTGTGCAGTGAGGTCAGATATTCGGGACGACCCGATGTAGCGATAGTGGAATGCTAGAAAGAGAAAATGCGTACAGCAAATAAAGATTGCGTTGCCCTCGTCTCTCATACATCCGTAGTTGTGAAAGGTCAGGTTTTCAAGGAATCCTTATAAAGTGCTGATCTGAAACGAAGGATTCGTTTAGTCTGATTGAAGGGGATAGAATATAATATAATCACGCATAAAGGCCCGAAATGCAACTTAAGAGGCAAAACAGATGTGAAACGGTCCAGCGGATAGTGAGTGTATAAGGCGCAAAATTCAGCCCAGTTCCTCAAATAAATACTCCATCGTCGACAGTCAACCGTGGAGGTTCATCGCGACCCAACATTCAAACTTGAAACGGGAAGCCTGCACTATTCTCAACCCCTCCTAATGAATAATATTTCAAGTATAAGCGTAGTGAAAAAATAGGTATAGTTGTAATTTCTTCCAGAAATCAGAATTACTAGGATTGGTCCTTGAAATGCAGGTTGTGCTGTCCTCACAGTACGCCTGCGAGCTTAAATTTCCTACCATAGTGTACTATACTGGCGAATATAGTTTATTACGACAGTGCCCTGCGCTTGAGTAAGAACGAATACAGCACTGAAAGTTGAACGCTTTTTTCTAAATTGGCATCGCTGGTTGCGCACAACATGTGGACAGCAATTTGCGATTACATCGCGATGGTGCTTTCTTCAAATTGAAGCAAAGGCGCACTTGCCGTCAGCCACGGCGGGCTTTTTGTGTACTTCTGCACACCGTTTTGAAAGACCCTAGAAGAGCGCTTGGTGATGGATTCCTCTTATCCTATTTTGCCAGAGGTGCGCTCAGATGCTGTCTAGGAAATTCACTTTTGTGCAAGCAACAAGGATCAGATGCGACGACGCGTGGACTACGTCAGTCATTGCGGGATGGTTGTCGTTCAGCTTTAGCTCCCGGCATCTGAATTCAAGATAATCCGCCCTGGGACGTTTACTGCATTTGCCCTTGTGGGCAAGCAGTTCTAGCCGACGTGGAATTCTCCGCACCAAAAAATGGGGATGATGGCTCTGGCGGGGGTTTCTGTTTTTGCTTTTTCTGCCGTTGGTTGCGTCGTCGTTGCGAAAGACGAACGGCATTCAATTCGACGTCGTGGAGAATGATTAGATGTGAGTCTGTTTTCATTGCGATAAGTTTAACATGGTCTTTGACGGCATTTTCAAACCTCACGTTTGTGCTTCTGGCTTCAGGAGCAGGCAGCCATGTAAGGACTTGTTATTGGGGTCCTTAATGCCGGCTAAGGTAGTGTGACTGGTGTACTGTTTTTCCGTAATTTCGCAGACGTTGGAATGGCTAAGCACAGCTTCAACTCAATTCGCCTAGTGGCGTACGTCTTCTCTTCTTTTTTTTGAAGTCCTCATGCAGTTGTGGTTATCTAACTTAGAATGATCAGTTCTTGTTGAATAGGTTATGTAAGTGATCGACTGTTTCCGTGGAAGTGGAATCGGTATTCTCTTTTAGCAAACAGCTGCGGCAATATTCGCTGAACACCGATAACACAAGCTTAGTGATCGGTGTTCTTGTAATCGGCGGGCGGAGCAGTTCATTCGAAGAGGTGTCGGAATCGCTAAATCCGTTTCTCAGATTGCCATGGTTCTTGCTTATCGGCTTCGATGCGCTCGACGGACGGGAATTTCGAGAACTTGGACCGTGATGTGTGTGGAATGGGATGCTGCGATAGGCTTGCGAAGACCAGTGCCGGGAGCTGGCGGAAAAAGTCTGCAAGTTGGTTTCCGCATCTAGTAGCTCGCTTATCTTCTCCTTTAAGCAGCATTTCTGCACTCCTTGGAAAGTTGCGGTGTTCAACCACTGAGGTCACGTTTTCTCGTCGTCACCGTTATCTTATCCTGTTCGCCACTGTATTAACTCCTTGATCTGTCGATTAAAGGGGGAGTGTCACCGAAGGACGTCTTTAGAGGAGCACATCGACTATTCATAACTTGGCAAGTGGCAAAAAGTGCGACTGATTTAGCTCCACACAAAGGCGAAATATTGTTTATACCATAAGCCTATATAATATTCCGCTTTTGTGTGGTGCTACACATATGCAATAAGCGTAATTACAAAATGGTGCTTCTGCAGTCGGATGTCCCCACTGTAAAGGAGTCGTTTCACAGAAGGGCTTTTGTGCATGGAAGGCCCTCAGGGGTTCTAGCTTGGACATCTGCCGAGTGATGTGGTGAATCCTATGCCGCTTGAGCGTGAGAGCTTTTCCGCGACAATCTTCGCAGAGAAATTTTTCGATTCCGGAAATCTTTTGCTGGTTACGAATATTAAGATTCACCACGGGGCTCTGGAGGGGATTGGAGGACCAGAAACGTCTGCTCCGATCAAAAGACTGCTCATACTGGTGAACTGTGTTTTGTAGGCACAGAAGTGCAGTTGGTTAGGAGTTTCTAAAAGTAGCGCTTCTCTCATCTGAATGGGGTTGGTCTGATGCAGCAGCTGCTGCTAACTTTCATAGGGCATATTTTGCCGTACACGATGGCTGCATGCTTTGACACATACCGGAGAGCCCGCAAGTCTTTTATGGATAGTGGCGTTTGATGCAAATCAGCATTTGGAAGCTGTCTGCGCGGGTGATATTGTCTGCCGAGGGAACCTTCTCAGATCTCTGGAATATTTCTTCGAGAGATGCGTAAGTTCATATTTTTTCGTAATCTAATACAGAGGTCTACCTTAATCGTCTGAAAAGTGAATTTGAAGCTTCGGATCCTTTAGACGACTTTTTTTGCGGACTATGCTACGTCTAAGTGCAGCAAGGTTCGCCTAGTGAATTCTTAGAGGGAAGTTGCTGTAATCAGCATAACAAGGACATTCATACAAAGCAACTGTTGGCCTTTCATTCTCGACAAGAAAAAAATGGCATTGATAAATCTTTTGGCTAAATATGTTGCTATAGGGACAATGCGAGGATTTAAGTTGTTTTGAAAAAAGCAAGCTGTAATGGTGGAAAACTGAGGATCTGAGGACTCTGTGTTCTGCTAAGAAAATGATAAACAGCCTGAATAATAATACCGTGCTCGAGGCGGTTGACGGAATGCCGAGCTCTGGAAGATGGCAGCTCAGCGTATGATATCACAATTCTTTGTACTCTTCATAGAACTTTTTCGTACCTGCAGCATACGGCCAACCGTCATAAGAAGCCAAAGAAGATGGTGAAGATTCTGTCCAGCGATTATCAACAAATTTGCCCCATAGAGTGCCTTCATGCTAGCACTTCGGGTTTCAGAGTACGCGAAAATTCACGCTGTTCAAATACGCAAACAGCAACGTCTCATTAACGCAGTGCAGTTGTCGCCGCTTCTCGTGCACTCATTCGGGTGCCGAGAATCTGAATATTTCAACTGAAGGGATTTTCTGCGAAATGGTAAACGTTGAGAACAACATGGACATGCAAAATGCGCAGCTTTGCAAGGTGATAGATCGACGCAGTATGCATACTTTAGGAGAATTTTGGAATACAGCATACGTCGAGGGATTCCTCGAATGATATAACATCGCATACGAAAGCTGGAACTCTGTAAAGAATGAGGTCAACAAAATGTTCACAGTGAATCAGCAGCGCTCATGAAGTCTACTCCTCTGATAGCAATAAGAGGAATGAATTCCGGGCTGTGGGCTGAATGCGGAGTTGGGACATGGTTGCTCGACATCGTTGTAACGAGACACTAAACAAATTAGCAGAAACTGGGCTGGCGACTAGCCGACTGGAGACACCACAATTTTCAAGCGAGCATCTACGTAGTACACCTTAAAAATGGATCGTTTCCTATGCGCGACGGCAGTTACAGCGTCCGACGAATAACGGAACGGTCGTACTCATCAAATGTTTTTCACATTGTTTCTTCTCGAGCAGTTTCTTCGGGCACCGATAATCGGAGTACTTCAAGCTGGAAAATTTGCTGTCAAAGTACAACAAAGGTCATTCTCCTTCACCACACCGACCCAACATGAATGAGTGGAAATGTGCTGTGTGCAGTGTTCTTCGCAACAATGTCTGTAGTTTCCCATATATATGTAACCATGCTGCAAGACAAGACAGCTTACGAATTTTTGGGAGTCGCTGAAGACATCACGATACATTCCACAAATTTTCAAAGATTTTATATGTTTGCGAGGCATCAACGAATTCATGCTTCTTCCGGCCTGTATGAGGAATGCAAACGACGTCGATCCACTTCGAGTTTATGATCTCAAACAGAGCAAGGCTTAACAGTGACTCTTCTGAACAGTGCGGTAAGCCGTAGTCGAGTTCGAATATAATGGGCGCAGCACCATTACTTCTTGAGAGAGGAAGGTTGTGGAAGAGAACGGTTTTCGAACGTTTTCAGCAAAATTCAAACAACGCCTATCGGATGACGCCCATATTTATGAGGGATATGCGAGAATAAACATGTTGAACAGTTCTGCAGTGGAGGAGAAATTTATCGAGGGAAGTGCTCGTAATCCGCCATTCGCGTTTTTCGCAATGCCGCCGACGCAGCCATAGAGAACGAAAAGTGACACGACGACTGTTTGCGGAGATATCCACCTCGGCATCATTCGCAAAAATACACTCTCCGGCACGAAACATTCACGAACATCGTTTAGAAATATCGAAAGTGGAGGTGCACATCGAGAAGAGCGTCTACAGATTATTGTGGACGTTGCATATGCGGCTGGTTTGTTTTTAAAGCCTGCACAATGCTAGACTGCCTCTCAAATAGAAAACTCTTAACGCCACTAGGACATCAGTGAAACACTTAGCGAGTGAGACGGAGTTATTTGCCTCTTTGATGTCGAAGCTCATAGTCAGTAGAGGATGGCATAGTTGACGCGGTGACGGACCGGAAATAGAGCAGTATTTAGTGGCTCGGTTTATTGCACGAGAGGAGGGCACTATGTGGGAAAACGATGCACACGCCTCCAGAGAGTGCACAAGCAAGTTGGCTGCCCGCCCAATCGTTGCGATGCTATTTGCATTCTGCTGCGATGCACTCTTGTGCACGTCCACGAGAGGAACGACGCATCGCTGCTCGCGCTGTGCCGCCCATTTGTCGCGCATCACAATTTCACTGCACGCGATTCACTTTTTCTTTCTATGAGTGTAGTTGACGAGTGATCACTATAGGGCCGAGCAAGGATTTGTGATTGCTGATGGACTGTGGAGGTGTCTATTGAGATGCTTCGTTGACTTGTAGTTGTTCATAAGTGATTGCTGAAGAATAGGAAGGGAGAGATAGTCGACGGCAACGATGGGGCCATCGATGAGCGCAAGAGGTGTATGAAGTTGGAAAGTAGCGCTCAAGAACACTCTCTGCACAGATCGAACGTGCACAGCTGGGTGGAAAAGCGGTGCTGGAGAGGGTACGTAAAAGCTATGATATAATATTGCCTTTATCAAGTGCTCAGTGCAATGAATTAAGTCAATAGTTGTGTAAAAATGAATCGTTTTTATACATCTGAGTGTCACTTACACCCACTAGTGGACTCAATAGTTTGTTGGATTTCGGTTCGTTTCTGCATTGAAGACAACCGAAGAGAAGAACGGAGGTGCGAGTTTTGTCGCAGTATGTCTCTTGCTATGTGCCTTTCTTCTCCTATTGTACACCGAGCATTCGAATATCGTTGAGACGAAACGCCCATCCATGCAATCATGAAGCAAAGCAACAAGTCGGACTTCATGGAAATTTTCATTCGGTGAGCAAGTGTGGAGCGTAAACCGATTTTATGAAGTAGTCCATCGTTATGCGTCGTTGATTCCGCGAGACGTCACTGTTGATGAACGCCCACTGCATGACGGTAGGATATGAGGACTGTTCAAATTGTGTGAATGCATTCGTTTTACTTGTAGCTCGGTGTGCAGGTGGAAATTTTCGATATTACGAGAATTTTTGTGCGCTGCTAAACTCCACTAAAAAGGGGGGAGGCAGCTTTTAACGCCCGGATTAGATAAAGCGATGTTTGTGGAAAGAGCCACGTGTTGCCGATGAATAGTGCTAGTAGGGATGGTGCCGCTTAGTGCAACAAGCAGGCTTCATTTTCAACTTGAATTTAAAGATGCACTCTACTGGAGGACTCCTAATCAGGTGTGCTTCTTTCCTCAGATGAGAACGATGTGCTGTGATGTTAGTGGGAGGGTGGGCTGTGTGAGCGAGTGCATTCGTTGCGTGTTGAATAAAATATCTTCGTCCTCAACAACACTTCAGCGCATAGGACTTTCGCACGATTTCCGCACAACTATGAGAAAACACGTTTTCACGTTCGGACGTTAAACGGTCTAGAGACCGTTGTGAGCTATTTACGTTGCTTTCAAAAGCCAACTTCCCCAACTGCGATGTGTCAGCTGAAAATGAACGGTTACTAAGTATTGGACAAGGCGAGCGTTTTCCGGGTCTTGCCGAATTATGAACAGCTCCATCCGAACGTACAGCTAATGTTTCGACGCCGTTTAATCATCATGTGGACTCTACAAGCAGCGTTAGGATTCGGCTGCTGGGTGAGGGAAACGAGAATGTGATGTAAGGGAAACTTGTCATGTAACGTTTGTGCTACCGAAGCTCATCGTATATTGGTAGAAATGGCCTCAAGATTCTGAAGGTTCTTGTGGCTCCCGTCAGATGATTCCGCACCTATCTAAGTGGGGAATATCACCTTCCACTGATAGGGCTTTCCAAAGACCTGTGTTTTTTCTGAAGATGCCAATGAGTTGGCCTCCAACTGCGCACAGTGCGTCGTTTGGGGAAAACTCGCTTTTGAAGAACCTTGTGCCGTAATATGAAGTAGCTTATATGATTGTGGGCGACGTTGCGGCGAAAATATATGGCATGTGTCAGTGAGCACAGAAGTACTTTCACACCGCATAGAATGCCTCTAAAACTTTAATTGTCTTGTGGAACGGTTCGAGGAGGATATTTTATGAAGCAAAGAGATAGTTCTTAAAGAGTTCTCTTCTAAGCCATTTTTGCGTAGAATGTGTGCTGGTTTCTGGCAGAAATTTGTAACATTCTGGTTAGGGGAGCTTGATCGAAAAGTGGCATTCTAAGAGAGAGAACGATCATCCAGCATCAGATTATCGCGAGCAGGGAAAATACTATTTTAGGTAATCTCCTTCTACCGCTAGAGTATTCAGTGCAGAGTACTCATATTGTGATGTCGTTACTGCCTTCTTGTTTTATTTTTATTTCTTTTTCTCTGTGCGTTATCATGTCCTCTAAAGGAATTATGTGAAGCGAAGTCGTGGACGTCGACTTCATTTTGCTCATGAAGTATAAGTTTGACTGAAACACGATCCGCCGAAGTCCATTGGCAAAAGGATAGTACTTGTACTGCAGCAAGTTTACGGACTCTATTTCCGTCCTGGTTTTGCAAGCTTCCACTTCTTTTTCTCTCGCCTATCACATCATTTTTGCAGTTCTATATTTTGCGCATATAGGACATTGTGGCGTTCGTAGTTTTGACGACGCAAACGAAGGAGGACGAGAACTGATACGGCGTCCATTGAGCTTGTTTTATGCATATTTTCAGCTTCGAAGCGCAGTCTCATCTCGATAGTGGATTTTAAATGAATCGCTCATCTACTGCTTACGAAAATATAGTGAGAATCTCAAACAAAATATGACATAATGAATGCACCTATGAATCTGTATTCACTAAGTAAACCGAAATGTCAAAGTGCTAACTGCATAAGACAGTCACTCTAGGGAAGGGACGCATAAGAGTGCAGCTTTTTGCTTCAGGTTTCAAGCATACTTCAAGCCATCTGTGTACCCGAACTTGCAAATTGACGCATATTTAGTTTGCATTCGACATCTCGTTCATACGGCGTCACCATAGTGAAAAGCTGAATGGGCTCACATCAACGGATCCATGGGTATGGCCATGAGATACCTGTTGTTCGATGCAGTTAATGCCCTTCGTTCTAATTTTCATAGTTTTCTTCTGTTAGATTCTTCATTCTTTCAAAAGGAACTTTAGAGGAAAATAACCACCTACTATGCACGCATGTTCTGGAACCGGAAAATGATGTTAAATTAATTCAGGATGAGAGAACCTAAGCAGATATTTCGGCTTCATGCATTATTTTCGCTGTATATCATTCGATTCCTTATCTTCGCATGATCCTCACTGGATGAAGTACTTTTTGACCTTTTTTGGGAATTGCCCACTGTTTTGCATCAATGGCTAGCTGGCCCGAGATGGGGAATGATTACAGAAGCAACGATACTGGTTTAAAGAGGAAGGTGGGCCGCTTCGTGTCTCTGAATCAACGGAATTGAATTGCCCAATCAGCTGTTAATGTTCTCCGCCTAAAGATCGAGCTTAGTGGCAATAAGCGTTCTGTTTCTTCAAGAATATTATAGCATATTTCGCATATTCTGTGAACGTGGTTGCTTCACACTTTCTTAGCACCATTTCTCTTCCTCTTAAATATATGTGCGCTTGCAGGCCAAGGGCAAAAAGCAGGGCGTCTTTAGATTACCACGACTATATAGAAAAAGTGATAGGAGAGGCCGAGGTGGTCTATGGTTTGAAACGTCCTGTTTCGTCTTTCGTTGTTAATGACCTTAATGAGGCGGCTGTGCTTGACGACATCAAATTGGACGTTTTGCGGGTATCGGACGTTTACCCCTTCCCATAATGCAGTGTTTTCAGTGAGTTACGTTTGTTCAGGTAAGCAGGCTCGAATGTCACGCGGCGTTGGATTTCGGCGCGGGCGTGGTGCTGGTTCCTACTCAAGTCGCCTCAGTGCGGACGGGGAGTGCATTGACAAGATTTTCGAGAAAATGATTCTGCTGCGACTTGAAGGATTCCGTGATGGCCCCGAAACAGGTTCGTTCAGTCGTTTCTCCGTGAAATATACCAAATGACAAGTGCATTCAAGTATGGAGGGCTTCGTGAATGAATCGGCATCTGTCATCTGTCTTTACGAACGTGTATTCCATCTTCGTCCTAAGTTTCAATAGGTATGGTTTGTTCTGTGTTGACTACCAGTTCATCACAGTATTGGTCAATCATATCGAACGATCGAGGATCGCAGCTTGAGGTTAGGCCGCCATGATTGGGAAGGAATTTTTTGTCGCAGATCTTGCTTAAACGATTCTCCTTGAGCTTTTCCTGAAAAAAAAAACTCTTACGGTTTTAACGAACTTTGGTAAATATTGCCGTGTAAGGTCAATTTTCTCGCTTCAGTGAAATAGAATTTTAATTGAGTGAACGTCGGAAACATTTTGGTTGAAATGGAGACAACCAGAAGGATGCATCGCAATGTTTCATGGATGGGGAAACTGCTAATTACGGATAAATGTTATTTGTCAAAGTTTTTGGGAGATTGCTGATGGCTTCAATGGCTGAAGTAATACGAAGCCGAAGTCTAACAAACAAAGAAGAGTCTTCAAAATGGTAAGATGTGATGCGACTCAAATTTGAAATTTCGCTAGCTCAATTCGGGATGCTAGCGACTGTTGTAACGTACCGACCCAGAGGCATGAGGAATATTACCTTGCTATTTCCAAGGCTCAGCAATTCAGTCTACGTGTTGTATCGAATACAAAAAGAGAAGACAGTGAACATCCTTACTCTGAGAATTTGCCTATAATGTATAATGGACAGCTAAAGAACAAGAAATTCTAGAAGTGGACTATGTCTTCGTTTTTTGAAAACCTTTGCATCTCTTAAAGAGTTATTTGTTCCTGCTGCTTAGAGGGTACAAGGTTGATTTTTGGTGATTGCTCAATTGTCGGGCGCATTTTTTTATTGCTCGCGTGATTCCATTTTTGGATTCATTGTTTTCCACTCGTGTTACGTTGTTAATTAAGCTCATTAATGTTTAGATGCGCTCGCTCGTATCGGGGACTGAACGTATGTGTTTTCGTAAAGGAAGTAGTAAATAAGTGGAGGATGAGGCAGAGTTGCTAGCATAGTGTCATATTTTCAATGGTTGGGATCACTCGGCATTCGGAAAAGTATGGAAATAAAAATTGCCAGGAAAACCTGGGAAAATAAAGAATTCGTGGATCACATTGAAGGCTTTTATTAGTTGTTTCTATGTGGACGTTTGAAATATGCGATCGGTATCTTTCAGTTTTCATTTAATTTGAAAGGAGTCATTCGCAGGACACATTGTTTTTTGAAGGAAATATCGCGAAATCAGACGCTACAAAGTTGCAGGTGTTAAAAGCTTTTTTGAAAAGAAATCGATGAGAAAATGCACATTCCACTCTCCTTAATTTGTTCTATTCGGATAGAGAGATTCCTTACTTTTGATCAAATCAGTGGATAGTTAATTTCGATTGGAAGTGGTAAGCTGAAGCTTCTCATCCGTTGTACAAATTATGGCAATAAGTGACTGGACGCTTGAAGCAGTCATGCCACTTAGTTTTCGAAAAAATTGGGAGGGACGTATAAAAAAGTTTAACGTGAAGTAGCATCTCGGCTGAGTTTTGAAGGATTTTCGATTGAATGTTAATGCTGGCGAATATTGCAGAGCTCAAACTGGAGCCTATGAACCGTGAGCAGCGCAGATTCACTCACCATGTAGCTGGACGTCTTGATTTGAAGTCACACAGTACCGGGTTAGTTTTTTCCTGATATTTTTTGGTATCCAAGTAGTGTCGCAGTGTCACTGGAATGTGTATGAGGGAAACTAGCAGTTGAAACGTTGTGGTCATGAAGCCCCTCATAAATACGGGGAGGTAGGAGGGAGGGAGGGAGGGATGAAAAATCGCAAAAGAGCACCAATTTGCGCGATATCGCATTTCAAGTTGCATTCCTGGTGAGGCAAGCCAATAATGGTAAAATAATGAACCATGAAGATGTTCATTTAATTTTTCATCTGGTTTAGAGGAAGAAATGGAAGATATAGCTGAGCTTTTATGGGAGAGGGTGATGAAATCTTCTTAATATTAAAGGGAGGTGATCTTTTCTTCGCAAAGTTGAGGGATTAGAATCCATACAGTTCAATAACTTATTATATATCCTTCATAAGCCTATTTTGTTTGACAAGTTATTCAATTGTGGAAGCTTCATACATACATATTAGCCAGCTCCAGTTTGCAGTTGCGCTAACCAAATGAAAAAATGCAAAGGGGAGAAGCTTGCGTATAAGCGACGTGGTGGCACTATGAATTTAGCTTCTGAAATGTTCATGTGGGCTGCATGAGAGAGGTGATCAAATAGTACGTTAAGAGGGGGTGCAATGCAGAGGCGAAGCATCGATGCACGCCATCATACTTGAGCGGGGGCGATTTCGCAGCTTATGGAGAATGGAGTTGTACACAGCATGATAAACTTCGTGAAGTTATCCACCTAACTATAAATGAGGCTTTTATCTTATGCAGTTATTAATTGGTTCTGTGAATTGCCTAACTTAATTTTCAAAGAATGCAAAATGCATCATAGTTTTGTATCATTTCATCAGAATGTTTCTGCATCGTAACCGACTTCTCTCTTCATGTTTACGTTTGTGTTTGCAGGTATATCTTGTACTAGTTGTGTTTGCCTATAGCGTTTTCCCTTGCAATAACGAGGGGAATAAAGACATTCGATCCTAAATAATCTTTGTCATGAGACAGTTCCAAGTATCTGGGTTGATCTTCATCGGCTAATCGTTTGATAAGCTTCGCAAATTTGAAGCATGGAGCAAACGTTTAGTGAATTCTTTAGCGATTTTCTCATTCTTAAGGTTTCAAGTGTTCTAGGCGCCTAATGCCGGGCGCCTAGTGCCTAATGCCGCACAATGTGAAAGTGGCAAAGTGTAATTTCAAAAGGATTTTGTAGTTTTCACATAATTTTCGTTGTGATTCAGACACTTATTGATTTGAAATGATCGTTTCGTAAGATGAGCGCATTGTTTCGACACATCATGAATTTGCAATGCAGTTGAACTGGATTTATTTCCTACGAATCAATGAGTTTCAGACGATATTCACTCGAAGAAGGACATTGTTATTCCTCAGGAAGTTGTCATTAGTAGCATATTCTCTTCATCTTCAATCGCTTTTGAAATGCTTTGTTCTTTGAGGAAAGGAGCTTACAGTACAAGGGAGAGATTAATTTTTGTGAGTTCTTATGAAAGTTTTATATTAAATGAGCACAATTAATCGTATTCCTCTAGCTGACGTTTTTTTTAAATAAAAGTACGAGGGTTTTCTAGGTTATTTTTCACTAGATTGAGCTCATCGGATATGCAGGTTTGTCAGTCATCTACGCCGTTGAGAAGATCGGCTGACAGAGTTTTTATTTGTGGTTCATATAGATGTTTCATCATGTATCGTAACGACCTTTTTGAAGAGTGTTGCTGCGATTTGTTCACTTCAAAATATTCCCAGGTGTGGGAAATTTGTGACCAAAGAAGATAGAAGATGACTTTCGCTTGAAGATAAAGAAACTTGCTTGGGACTTGATATACAGGGATTAAGGGGATTGTTTGTTTCTAACATCCTCAGGGGACTGTTTTTGGTAGAGTCGTTGAAAAGAGAATAGTCGTAGAGCCACATTTTTGATATTTGGATTTGAGTATTTATATGAGTCAAGCGCAAGATTTCAAGACCCATGGAATGATATGAGAACCTCTCTGCGACCTTTTCGAGGTTATTACATTTTGTCAGTCTTCATTAAGAACGATGTTACGTCTTTCCTGCGTGACCGACTTTCACTTCATTCAGTGTGCAGTTGCGAAACCCTCGAAATGGTATATAGAACATAAATACACTTCCTTCTCGTCTATAGATATTGTGCTCTCATCGTCGAAAGAGTAATAGGCTATGTGACGGTATTGGATAGGGACTTATAGCTCGATGTTCAGTGGAGTAGTTTAGGTAAATTAGACAGCCATGACGAGATCAGGGACCTACTCAGTGATTAAAGAAAGTTGAAGTTCAGTTTGCTGACAACTTCCCGATATAGAAAACTAGAAGAAGAATCTTTTGATGGTGTCAAAGCGGAGGGAGGAACTTTTATTGAGATGAAGGGAGGGGATTTTTTCGATAGTAGATTTGACGTAAAAAATGACCGGCTATAGAAACGGGAGATGAGAGGAAAACGAAGCGCTGAGCAGAAGTGGAGGAAGAAAGCTGCAGACTCAGACGGTTGCCGGACTAAAACTGAAACTGAGACAAAGAGATATTTCGATGGGGTACTCAGTGCATGTTTGATAATATTTCTCTTCTACGGCTTCGGTTCACATGTGATTTCCTTTTTGCGAACGAAAATCTTCGGTATCCACATTGGCGTTCCCTTTTTCGGTTTCGAATAAGCGGGCCAAAGTCACTTCTTTCACTCTTTTTTGGCTCCTCGTTGAATAGAACCTATGGTTCTACTTGTGCTGTTGTGTGGGTTCATCGAATGGATGCAAGTGCAGGCTGCAACATCTTCATTGAATCTAGCGATCAAAGTATAAAATTTATTGGCTCATTTTCTAAGGTTCGACATCACCAACTTTGATAGTTTTTGGTAGTTTTCTTGAAGCTTTCCAAGATCGTTCCTACTTTGTTGCGGTGACGTCCATGTGATGATGTCCAATGGAGGCTATGCGGCATGATTTTGCAACTTTTCAGATGTGAAGAAAAGTTCTGAGAAGAAAAAGAAAAAGCCTCCATTACTCGTTTTATTCGTTGTGGGATCAAATAACGATGCTCGATTATATAATATTCCGGAGAGGATGGAGTCTGAATTGAGCCTAGCTAAGTTCATCGTGTTGGCTACATTGAAATACACTGCGAAGCAGCTAAGAAAGACTCGATTTTAATTCACTTCGTCAGATGTTGCTGATGCGGCAACGGATCTGCGCTTTGCTCGTTCGGAATTGTTAGACATTTCGGGTTTTTGTCAGTACCAAAGGTTGGAAAATAGTTACGTTATGCGCGTAATTTGGAAGGTCTTAGTGCGACTATCACTCTCGTTTCATGGTAAGTATATCCTCTTTTTCATATTCCGTCCAAAGGATCGAGAAGAATGGGGCTCCGTTTTTCTCGATCCTCTAGACGTCGCGGCCAATGTCATATAAAATGCTATTGCCAGTGTTCTTCTTTCATAAGTAACTGCATCCATTCTGTACCCGGCATACCGCCAATTCGGACATTTTTTTATCTCCCAAGCCGGACCCACTTGCTGCTTCTAGCTCTTTCCCCTCTTCTTTCAGTTTCGTTTCCTGTTCATGCTGAGGCATTATAGATTGCTTTATGAGTTGGATACAGCGAGTGACAAAACTACTGACAATTCAGGATAAATGTCGTGCAGTCGTTGTCGAGAGCAGTACAGAACAAGTTGAGGAAGTGCAGGAGTGCGCATTGTCCATAAAAGAACTGTTCTTCGAATCGAAGGAATTTCATCTATTAATTTGCCGTTAGGAGGACCGTAACATCTTTGCTTGTTTAGAAATTGAAATCAAAGCAGCTGAATGTTTTCACATGGTTTGAAGCAAAACTACATTGAGATGTGTACTATTGTTTGATCTATGAGGGCATTTTAATAGGTATCCGCACTCTTCACCTTGCCAAGTTCAAACTTTAGCCTAATATTCTGGAAGACTAGGCATTTTGGATGACGAATGAAGGGGAAAAGCTCGTGTGCATAGCCTTCTTGATGCGGTTGACTGCATCGTTCAGTTGAAAATACGTTAGTATCTTCAACGGCGAGAGTTTGTGTTCTTTTTTGTTGCGATAGTGGTTATTTGTGTTGAAAGATTGATGAATAGAGCCACCATTCGGCTTAATCTCTTAACAGTTTTGCCTATGCCGAAGACAGTATGGAATTTCACGCTATGTTTGCATCTGTATGTGCTTGTAGGTGCAAATATATATAAGCTTTCTGATAATTCCCATTGATTTATTCGATGTTGAACATTTGATGCACACATTTTATATAGATATGAAGTGAAGGGAGCATCTGAAGGTTGCCATATTGGATCCGCGTGCACGCACAATGTTCGAATAGTCGCTTTTCTTTTCATAACGTGTAATTCGACGATCTTAGTGCTCTCAATGAGCTGTCGATAGCATAGTTTCCGTTTCCGCTCAGAGTACATGTAGTCCAACTAGTGTACCTATCCTTTCGATCGCTACTCTCTTTTCTCTTTTCTACTTAATTAGTCTTAGCGGGGCTTCACGCTCTTCATTGCACCAAAAATAATGCACGGAAAGATGGGGTATTTATGGAATCCGGAAGGAAAAGTTCCCGAGTCATCACTGTGGATGGAGAGGAGGAAGTAGAGGGTGCGAGAAGAAGGATGAGTTGCCGACTTTCGAGATTATTGTTTCACAATTCTTATTTCTGAAAAATATTTCTGAATCCTGGCGGTAACCTGGCAAAATTCTAAAGTGGTAGGAGAGAATATGAAGGCGGGAGCATGGGGCACTCAATTTCGTTATTTCTAATGTGCAATATTGAAGGCCTGAGGGGAATCGGCAAATTACGATTTCGCGAAGGGCTTTCAAACCGAATCTTATATCTTGCATCAGCGCCATCGAAACGAAGCCAATCGAATTGAACGACAAGCAGATGAAGGCGTTATCGTATCTGATCGACAAATATCCCATAGATCAGAGGCAGATAGAAGGTCATCTGCGGGCCGGATTTGCTGGTACGTCTTGCGATTGTGCGTTACGTGAACTTGGTGGATGTTTTATATTATTGAATCGTCGTTGAGGTCTCTGTTCTTCATCCCTAACTTTAGCATTCTAGTTGTTCGAAGTTTAGGATCAATATCGGGATTTCGTCAACATCTCATGATATTTTTTCACGTTCTTGGCTTTTCAAAAGAAAAAAGTTTCTATGCAAGCCAGTCTAGGAAGTTTTCATAAAGTTGTTTATGGAGCCTTACCTTGAAATCTTGAGTCACTTGTTTGGATGTGAGTTTGAAAAGTTTTCTTAGTCCATCCGCCTTGAGCTTGCTGTGATTGTAATTATTTGTGCGGCGCTTACACCAGATTACTTCTCCCACCCTCTCCTGCTATCCTGTATAATATGACTAACGCCATTTTGTACTTGCAGGTTGAAAGTCATTCCCACAAATCTGAAGTGCTAAGTAATTGTTTTTTTTTTTGTTGTTTCCCATTCAGTGGTTTATTCGTTTTCTCGTTTTTTGCGACGATTACTGAGATGAGCAATATGAATGTTACAATTTTAGCTCGGAGGGGTCATTGTTTGCGGAATAAGAATAAACGTCTGGTGGAGCCAATGTTGGTGCCACCACCATCAAATGAAAGCACCGAAATGCGACGATTCCGCGAGACGTTGCCCACTTTCAAGTTGAGGGAAGAAATCTTGCGAGCCATACGCACGCATAAGGTCACACTCATTACGGGGGGTACTGGATGCGGAAAGACCACTCAGGTACATCAGCTTCTTGTTTATATTCTGAACGGTGTTTTACGACATTTCCGCCATCATTGTTTCATTATTCACTTCGCCCATATGCTAAATAACGGGTCACTCGAAGGGCTGCTGGTAAAATTAATGCGACTGTGAAGATCATCCTCAGTAAGGGGATTCTATATGAACCCACATGATGGTGAGCCTCCAAGTCCTGATGCATAGGTTACGGCGAGCGAAGCGCTTCGAAAGCTTCTTGGAATAGTGCTGACGCTTAGAATTAATATTTAGGAATGGTCATTTTTAAGAATTGATGAAAGATGCGAAATGAAACCCTCTTGGAAATATGGCGATTGCACTGGTCTTGGGAATGGTGGCAGATTTTTCTGTTGCCATTTGTACCAAAGGTAAATATGTTTTGCTGTTTGGACTTTGTTTGCTGGCCATTCTTTGCCCCCATAGGCCATAAGTATTGCCATTGTAAAATCCGTACTAGATGCAATCTTCGCAAGCCTTTAGCTGCAAACTATTGCTAGCCGAACCTGTCAAGTGAGTGAAAGCAGGTGACTGTGGTGGTTACGGGTAGTTTTTGATATCCAGGAGCTACGAAGGTCTTTGAACAGTCGAGGGCCATGAAGGAGTGAGTACTGCTCCATTTTTGGATTGAGGTCGAAATACAAATTTTGATGGGAATTGAAAGGGTCATGTTTTGAAAAGGATACTTCGCGCTGTAGAACTAGATCTATCTGATAAATTTGGAATTTATGACTTGTGGCTCGTTCAAATGATTTTTGCCACTGGCGTGCTTTGAAGGAGGTCCCGTTTTTAACGCTACGACGCCGCCTGTAATGGATAAACCATTTTCTGCGAATGTCCACCAAGTGATTCGTGGGACTTTGAGTCGTTTAAGTGAGCAGCGTACCTCATCGTTGAGCTGTTCAGAAATATGTTTCTATAGTTTTATTCGCTGTGCTGAAGTAGGAGCAGAAGCACACCATGGAGCACCATTTGAACAGCTTGCATGTATAAGCTGTCCTGATGTTACTTGGTGAGGAATTTAGTTTGGGTGGATCAAAAAAGCGCAGATGCTGTGCAGTCTTTTCTAACTATGTTGGAACTAATTCTTATGATATCCTGAGAATTTTTATTATTTGTAAATTAGACTCATTACGATTTATAAGTTATTACACTTATATTTTCTAGCTTTATCGGCCGATTCCACCTAATACCGTTGAAGTTATTTCATCGATCACTTATGCCGATACTCACCTGCATTCAGTGCAGTGTCGTTTGTTTGAAACTGGCCTAGTTGCAGGCAGTGCTAACGTGTCCAGCTATACCAACAACGTGTGCTTCTCCACATCTAATAAATAAATGTATCCTGAAGCGGAATCTTTAAAACAGAACGTGATATATTTTATGGTTTATATATTTTAAGGTACCACAATTCATCCTGGAAGAAGCCAGTGCAGAGGGTCGTAGCTTAAGGATAATTTGCACGCAACCACGTCGTCTTCCAGCGATTGCGGTGGCGGATCGCGTAGCGAAGGAACGCAACGAACGACTCGGATCGACAGTTGGATATCACATTCGCCTGGAACAAAAGACTTCATCGCAAACAGCACTCACCTACTGCACAAGCGGAGTTCTGCTGAGGATGTTGACTATCGATGACGTTGCTCATAGCATATCACATATATTTCTTGCAAGTTTTTTTTTTGCAAAAACGATAATTTTATTTGGATTGTGCAATCATATGGGCAATCCACATCGTTTTGCTTCACGATTTGAATCTTTTTCTGTTGCTCCGAATTATTGCCCCCACGTAAATGTAATATACGCAGAAGTGCATTTGTGAGGAAAATACGTAGAATCGTCATTTTGTTAGCGGACAACTGATTAAAGGTGAGAGGAGAGCTCTAATTGCTTGTTCATTTTCTCTGCTTTATTCTGAAGACTGAGTATAGGTTGGGTGCAAGAAGCTGAGCTCTGCATGAAGAAAAATTGAAAACATAGCTGGAGACTATCATTTAGATAAATAAAGTGGATCAACATTACTGTTGTGGAAGACAAGTGGATAAAGAGAAATTGACTGCTGTGGAAAACGTTCCATTTGCGATCATAACGGCTAGTTGTGAATGATCCTGAACCTAAGAAATTCTACATGTTCTATGTGAATTAGTCAAATGCTCAATTTTTCCTCTCGACGAAGTATTTCTTCTACGCATCAACGTGCCGAATTCAAAGTAATTTGTTTCATTGCTTGATTAAAGTTGGTAATCTTTTCCAATTTTAGTACCCTTATTTTCAGGATGAAATCCATGAACGTGAACAAAACACCGACTATCTGCTGATCGCACTGAAGCAAGCGTTGAAAGCGCGTGATAACTTAAAAGTATGCCTCTTATGTTGTTTGATGTAGGAAGCTTCTTGGCACTCTTCTCTTCTCATAGCAAACTTGTTCCTTGGTCGTTTTCTGCATCTTCTCTTGCTCTTATTTGCTGCAGTTGCGCGCCGAAAGCCGCCGATCTCTTCTCACAAATGATTCAATGGCAGCTACTTTCTTCAACGTTCCACTCCAGCTTGCATCTTTCAGGCTGCACCTTGCAGCATGTATGCTGTATTGGGCGTTTTCGACCCTGAAAATTTCGCTTACGGTGTGTGAGGCTGGAGTAAAGATTTTAGATTCTAGCATACCTCCTTAGACACACCCCATTTTGTGGCAGATTTTTACGGCTCTTAGATCACTCATGTCCAAAAAATGCACTATCTGCTGTCGGGAATTTCTAAAGTTCCGGGACACGTTTGCTGGCTTTTATTGGTCTCTTTTATCTGGATATTTGATTCTCTCTACGGCGTTTTTTATCTTTGCCCCTCCGGAATATGTTATGGCTACGATGTTTTCTTATGCGTTCCCCCGTCTTGAAGATGCCGCTGATGATGCTATGTATTCTAAAGTAGGTTGTTAAACGCCTCACCTATTTCGAATTGCTCGAGGTCTGACGGAATTGGTCTTTGTGGGGCATTTTAAAGACCATTTGATGAAAGATCGGGTTTCCTTCTATCGTTGCGTGTGTCTCATATTGAGTGATTTCAGTGTGCAGCGTTTGACCGCGTAATGTATTCGGCGCTGTTGTTGAGATGATTAAAGAGATACATGACTGAGGTTTCTGAATTTTGGAAAGTTATAGGTTTTTATCTTCAAAAGATGATTCGCCGACATCGATTTATTGAATATGATATGCATTTAGTGGGAGAGGGGAGGTATATCAGCAGGCAAAACCTCATTTATGGAGTGATCAGCGTGGATGAGGTGCTTGAGAAGAGGTATCGCTGAAGGCTGTAAGCAATTCGAGAAGGAAATAAAGGACGGAGGAGAAGTTTATCGCAAATTGCAAGCGGAAGGGGTAGCGGTGGAAATGTAAGCATAGACATGGCATTTTTTTCATTTTATTTCCGTTGTTCCTTCATGAGGACATTGTTTGCTAGATAGAAATTGTACACTGCGAATTATTGTGACCTTCATGAGAAGTGCGTAGTAATGAAGAGCTGCTTCAAGGTGATACTGATGTCGGCAACGATGGAGGGCAATTTGGACACGTTTATGCGTTATTTCGTCGATGTTGATGTGGCTCACGTTGACAGTAAGTTATACTCGGTTATGGTGCTTTGTATTGGAGTAAAAAGTAAACGTGAATTAAGTTCAAGCGATATATTTTAATGCGTTCTATGAAGGGATTCGTCTATCAAGTGCAGCAGGCAAACTACCCGTGGAATGCAATCTGCTAGGTTAGCAGGCTATAGCTTTCAACAAGTCGAATTCTAATGTTGTAGAGTCGGGAATTCCAGGATGCTAGAAAGTTGCCAATCTTTTCGACTGAATCTACTGAATGCGATCAACATTCTCATACTTTTTATGAAAGCGGTAGGATTTCTGTGATTACTAAAGAAGTTTTGAGGACGTTGGATACGTCTGTTACGCAGATTCAAGAGAGGTATATAGAATAATGTGGGGTATCAGTAGTGTGGATACGATGAAACTATGATATATAATGATATAACCAATATAATAAGTAATAATAGTAATAATATATAAGATTTTGCGTGTGCCTAATGCAACTTTCATGCGGCTCATTCTAAAAATCAGTCAAAAAATGTAGCAGTTATTAGCAGTAGAAATAAAAGAATGCAAGGGAAACGTCAACAGCACGTTGCTTAATTTGGGCATATATACGAAGGGAAGATAATAAGTTCGAAGTCTCTCCGACTGAAGGGTCCGTTTAAAATTCATTACGAAAATGCGAGCATAACATGCTGATGATTACTGATTTTGGTGGTTTAGCCACTGATATGTGCTTTGAGCTTGAGCTTGAGCTTGAGCTTGATTTCATTGAGAGCATAGGTTGCTGCATATTGCTAGGTCATTTTTCTCGTTAGCTTCAACAGAAGAAATTTCCAATTTTCTAAGCATATGGGTCGGAATATTTGTTGTGTGAGGATTGTGGGAATGTGCTGCTGACGTAGTGGTTGCTCGTCTTGTGAAATGAGTTTCAGCTAAGAATGCAGTAAAAGATCAGAGGCATACATACGGGAAAGTTTTTACGAACGAGCCGGAAGAGTACTTTTTCGCCTCTGTTTTCTCTCCTCGGAGTGTGTTGCAAGTTGTGCCGACATGCGTGTTTGCAGCCGAAGAAACGAAATATCCCAAGTCGCTAAAACATAGAGCTGTGCAGTTTTTTGCAAAGTGCCCGAGAAGAATAGACAGGCTGTATAAGATGCCGATTCTACCGAAGGTGGTTCGCCGTACGTAATTTTACCGAGAAAACCGCTTAAATCTCTTTCGTTTCATTAGAACTGCCCGCTGCACTTGGCTACAGATTTCAAAGCACACGTTGTGATTGTTTAACAGACACAATTGAAAAAGATGGCTTCTGAGTTGTTTTTTTTTGGGGGGAGTGGGAGACGAAATAGCTTACTGAACACCCCAAAATTCAAACAGTTTACATTTGAAAGGGAGGAAAATATGGCGAGCTATATTCTCTTACCAAGTTCTCCTGGTAACACTCCGATTGCTTCCGGTTCCATGCTGCCTTTCCTGACCATTTCTCGCCTTATACAAATGAATGGCACAGTAGGATTTCCCTTCACAGTGGAATAGAATGAAAGCATTTGATGCATTCATGGCCTTTGGCCGATTTTCCTGATTCGCCGAAAAGATATTTTGTGCAGAGGACAGTTTATATTCATAGTGGGGACAGTTTAGATGTTTGGCTTATGAATTTTGATGTCTACCAATTGAGGTTGGTTTTATCCGCATAGGCAGAATCTCTTTTCTCTGTTTCAGTTCCTTCGCGTCTGCATCACGTCGAGAAGTTTTTCCTTTCTGAAGTATTGGCATTGACTGGTTATAAACCACCACATAGTCTTTTCGGCGGAACGTTCTCGTCTACAGGATTGGGTCAATCGCATGTTCAGATGTCGAAAAACTTCGATAGGTATCGATTTTCACTTCATTTGCAAGTGCACGTACGCAGAAAACGCATGTGGAATGAAAGAATTGGCCGCAATCTGAGTCAGAACAGCGTTGCATAACTATGTATCCTCCACCGATCTCCCGTGTTTTCATGTGTTGTACAATGGTAATTTTGAATCACTTATTATAAGTGGGTTTAGGTGGTGAAATTGCCGGCCCTCAGCAATAGATCGAGGCCAACATACTTGACTTAACGCCTTTTACAGGCTTCTAGAAATGAAGCTCAACTAAGCTACCGTAACCTAACACGAGAGAATGAGTTCTTGATAAGCACATCAGGAAATTTGCTTTTATCATTTAAAAGGTCGGAAAATGAAGTAAATAACATCACGCACCATCTTTTGATGGATTCATCACAGTGCATTTATTGCGTTTTCAGTTTTCCACAAGTGGACGAATTCCGATGCGATACGGTCGGGGAAGACGGTTCGAATCAGAGTGATCATACTTCTCGTTTTGCTACGAGTTCAGAACTTATCAGTGTAAGGGTAGGTGCGCATTCGTCGTTAACGGATATGGTTTTCAGCTATGCGCTTTGTCGTGCCAAGTGGAGTAGGAAGCAGATGGCGGTCTTTGACTATGGTATTTTTGCTTTTAAGTTAAAATCCAAAATGTTTTAGACATAGAATTTTAACAAATGCTGCTTGGCGACACGATCTCACAGCCTTTCATTTACTTGTCGTAGGTGAGCTATACTCACCTTCCTTCCCATACCTTTTAGGAAGGAGCAATCAAGCTCAGATTCATCATAGGAATGCGAATTTTACCGGAAAAAGTCTGACTGGAAAAAAGGCTGGATGAATAGAGATCTTGGGGGAGAACTCCGCATGGAGGATTCGGCGGTTCATTGAATATGAACGGGAAGAATAATGCGCTTTCTTTATAGACTTCCTGCATTTAGAGAATGTTTAGTGCCTTTGCAGCTGTTATGAAAAAATGCAGAACTTTTTCATATCAAACAGAGCAGGCGCCGTGCTTTCATTGCTGTTATTTCATTATCGACCACAGTACGCTTCTTGTTTGCAAACTGTGGTTATTCTATCGATCATAAGCTGAGTCTGAACTTCGAGGTCGATAATTATGATCACTTGTACATGAGATTTATTTTTTCTCAGTCATATCCATAGCCAGTAAATGACGTTCGGAGTTGACTGCTACCGTCACGTCACCCCCTCCCTGCACCCCTTTCCCCACCCACCTCTTCCACTTTCCGTGGGAACCCGCGTTTGAGATGAATCGTAAGTTTTAGATCGTAGGAGCTCCCGCAACCAAAATTTCTCCTCATCCGCAGATACGCCATGGTTTTCGTCATCTTTTTAAGTGATGTTAGAGGCGCAAATTCTGCGGTCGCAAGCTGAAAAAAAAGTTCTCCGTTAACTCGCAGAGCACGAGGAGACTCCGTTGCAACACCTGCATCTAATTGTTCGCACCTACTCATCAGAATTGGCTATCGCGAAGGCAGCAACCAGTTTGTTTCAAGCGGATGTTCGAGCTAACAGTTCGCGACTTCCCGAACAATTTTGAGGAGAAATGCAAACAAACATCAGGAGCGTGTGTGCACGGAGATTTTTGGCACGAGAATTTGAAGCATGGAAAGATCGAATTTAATGATTTCAACGCTCGATGACATCAAGCACAAGGATTCCTAGGCTTGAATACACTCACCTTAACGATGCTGACATGTGCTGCGGAGAATAGCTTCATGAAAAAAGTAAATATTGCGGAATATTTCTTGAACTTGTTCAGTTCTAAGGGTTGAAGTTTCGAAAGCACTATAGCAATAATGAGCGCGCATTATTCCGCAGCTCAAATAACGGAAGTAACGTATAAAAAGAGGCAACGTATATGATGAAGTCAGCTAACTGAGCGAATCTACCCTTAAAGGCTTGAGAATGGCAGATATTAGTATATAACAGAGGTAGGTGGAGCTTTACTAATTACAGCAGCAAGCTGTTCTCGTCCCCAAAGGAAAAAGCGGAGTTTGTAAAAATAGTTCATCCTGAGTATCTCATGCAGCTCTGCAGCCAAGTTACAGGTGAGCTATTGCTCAATGCAACATAAGAAATGTTTTCGAAATTATTTTGAAGAAGTACCTGCAGTTTGGTTCTTCAGAATTGATTTTCTGATCGATAGAGTTGGAGAGAATTGATTTCGAAAATGAGAGCAGCTGCCTCCAAAATCCGATTCGTTGTTGTATGTGATGAGCAACGGGCATCTCAGAAGCGAGCTGAGGAGAGTAATTTTGCGGATAATGCATCCACTGCTATCACAACCTGTAGACACTTGAATGAAGCTGCATACATATCGTGTCTTTGACGTTCTCTCGGTTGACACCGCTTTGTTATAATTTGGGGCCCTTCTACGAGACACTAAAATTCCTCTGTCGACTGGCCAAATTGCTAAAGAAGAAGTTCTCGGCATTGTTTGCAGCGCATTGCGATAGCTTTTAATACGAACGTTTAGTGCTGCGAAGCACTTCACATACAAAAAGTTTTGCCTTCGTGTCATTTAGGATGCTGGGCTCATGTTATGGAAATAAAATATTTGAAGAGCAATGAAGTTAAAGCTGACATCAATTACGGCGATGTGAGTTTTGTGGCGTTAATACAAAGCAAAATGATGCGTAATTAATAGCTCTGTGAGAATTAGATGAAATGATTTAAATGACAAAGTTGAGCTGAATTTTGGCATTACCAACGGTACTCAACTGGGATCCAACTGGGATGTTGAAAACATGTGCTCGTGCTTTCAGCATCGCTGGGATCATTTATGTGATGGATCCTGGATAGTAGATGTCAAAATATTATCCTAGAAATCTCTCGTCATGCAGTTTGGAGACACCTCCGTATGAAATAAATGAAAGTTTTGCAAGAATAAGAAGAAAGAAACTATTACAGGTGTCAGTAAGGATCAGGAGAGCCGCCGAAAGCGGGGTATTGGCGTTTTTTTGTCCCATTATCTTCAGCGTTTTTACGTATTTGATTTGTTTTCTTATGCCTCCGATCGTCGCCTATTTTCCTGACCATAATTAATTACGTGGGTGTTTTGTTTCAGACGGCGCCAAATCTGGGGGCACTGACATCGAATCGGATGACGCATCACGCAATGATTTCTAATGGCATAATGCCTTTCGAGCGACGTTTTCCACCGAGCGCTGGAAATTTAGCAGCCGCGTGCACGGGCAGTCTTGTCACCTCGGCCAGTACGTCTGCACTCCAGTCGCATGGTTTATCAAGCGCGCCAGCAACATATGACGAATATGAAAAGCTTGCGCAAACGTTAGCGGATACGAAATGGAACGAAATGTAATCAGCTTTTGATACGAGAGCGCTTTGCTATACGCTGGACAGTGATTAGAGTGCTAGTGAAAAGTAGTTCTTTTCCTCACTTCGTCAGTATAGAGGTGTACGTTCAACGAGAGGCCATTTGTTGTCGATCTTAGCGGTAGTCGGCGGTGTTTCAAATTTCGAAAACATTCTTGCACAGGACCCGTTAAGGGTATGCTAGTTGTTAAGTTGAGAGGCATTCTAGGATTCGTTACGCACCAATTTCACGGCTGCAACTCCTCCAAAGAAAAAGCTTTGCTGCTTCATATTCCGGCATTCAGTCGATCGAGGAGGAGGAAGAGTAGGTGAGGGGAATTGTGCTCGAAATGAAGAATTCTGGAATTGGATTGGTTGATTTGCGACTTTGTTCTGAACATGTGGATTCATTTTAGCAACTACTCGGAGATGCAATGTCTTCCAAACGATGATTCGCATATGTTTGCGATGTCCTCATCCAAATGTGCCCAAAACACGATGAACAACAGTTCGTCATCAGGTGCGTTCTTTTTTCTTTTATCTCGTTGTTTGGGTCACAAAGATCATCGACCGTAGATGGCTTCTCCCAGCCAAATCTTTTGCGGCTTGTTATTTCCATTGCAGAAAACAAGTACAAAAGGTTTTGCCTTCATATCCAGAATCCAGCCCGGTGCCAAGTGGTCATTAGCCTATCTTTAAATTTCTTTCCAGCTTTCGAATTCGAGCTCAGTCTACAGGTAGTCTACGTCTGAATTGGCCGTTTGCATCCAGATCCCATATATCTGGATTCCAAGAGCGTTGCTGTCTTTTTTTACTGATGCAGGTGTTCTAGGTGGATGAGACTTGGGCTACATGATTAGAGTGTTCTTTCGAATGTTTTTTAGTAGACGCAGGAAGAGATTTTCTCTATCGATGGTGTATCTCTTTTCACTCTGTATCGTCCCCAAAATTGCTGTTGAATACTGAGCATGAGATATTGGTATCGCTGACACTTGTCCCTCAACTACACGTGTTTTTCGGAGTGGTTTTTTCGAAAGCTTTTACCTGTTGTTCGAAGAACCAGTTGTTAATTTGAGTGTCTTTTCCAAGGTGGTGTTTACCGGCTTTTTTCTGATTTGAAAAGCTTAGCTATCTCCGTTGTCTGCTTTCTGGCTGAGCAAAGATCGTCTTTGTAAAGCATAGCACTCCATTTTTCTATTCGCATGACGCATTCGATTGCCACCCTGGTAATTATCTTGACGCGCGCTTCTCACCCAGTGAAATTTCGTCACAAGAATTGCTATTGATGGAACCTAAGGAAAAAATTGGGGAGGGGAGTGACCTCACATTTGGGCTTCTCGGTAGCCACTCGATGCTCCCTCTTCTTCCAGTCCAAAAGCGCGGAGCATTTTCATCAAAGAAACTCCACATAACCCTTGCGCAGTGACCCCAGTGATGCAAAACATGAAATTCTGCTTTTTCATAAAATGCACAGCTCTGCTCCTAATATGTCCTACTACGTGTTGGTGTCCACAGTTCCCTCAAAAAAGAGGGACCCACAAATGCCTTCCTACCAGATTCCCGCTCTGACGACTCCAAAAGCAAAAAAATCTCAGTTGATTGTCTGCTGAGTTTGTATCGCACGAGTGAGGGCATAAAGAATCGCATGGCTATTGAGCTCGATAACCGCGTCATCAGACCAAAAATTTTTCTTGATATTGACGTTCCTTTCCATTCTTATAGAAGTTTCAGAAAACTCAACTCCTCTGTTGAAATCATCATTCGTCAAACCATATATTAGCCGTGAACGGTAAAGAGCTTGAAGCCTTCTTCTTGCAGAACCTGCTGGATACTGTTCTTCGAAATTTCCAGTTCCAGGTAGAGCCGATTAGCTGACTTTTTTGGGCTGCGATCAGTTGCATTAAAGATTTGGAGTTTTCTCATTGTTTTTGATTTGCTGAAGGGCAGCGATTTGTTCTAAGTTGTATCCTCTACACTATCTCTTCCATCAATTTTAATGATAGCGTCTTAATCATTACGCAGTGCGGTGATCAGGCGAAGAAGTGCTGAGACCACTATATGGCAGCTCAGCTAACATATTATAAAGAAACTAAAGTGCCGAAGACTGCAACTTCGCAACTAATCGCCGTTAATTTCGACATTGCAAAATCCGATAAGGAAATACTTGCTCACTGTTTCAGGATTTAAGAAATGTGGAAATGCATGATCCCGCTGAGGAATATTTCATATCTTTCGATCTTCTGGCCAAAATTTTTATGTAAGCAAGTGTCTTGGCCGTTTGCTTACACGTACGTCTACTAACTGCAAAACGCGGTAATATATGAGTGATAATGAGAGAATGACTATATTGGCTCATTAAATAATTTTGCAGTGCCTGGCACTACCACCCACGCAGGCGCTGGAACCGACAGCATGGAAGAAGGACCAGACGTGGTTGAATTGCCGGATTCGGACGAGGAACTGGCAAGGATACAAACAGCTGATGCAGTCGCTGCTCGGCCAGCATACACAGCGGAAATTGAACCAGTGGGCTTTTTAACAAATTAGCTTTATGCAGAGCTCTTTGTGATATTTTTATTTCACCACGCGAGAGTGGAAGAAAACCACAGTGCCCGTGGTCTGCGCACAGTGGTAACCTATGAACCGGTTTTCGCCTCATAGAGGCAAAGTATTCCGGACTGAAAATTTTCCTTCCGAATCCCTGATTGCATAGACCGGAGTAGGTCTGTTTCGATGAAAAAGCCGAAACGATTGACAATGTTTCTCATTTTCAAGATGTTTTTATTGCTGAAGTGTACATCAGCACACGGAATATATCGGTTCTTTGAAAGGTGTTCACGACATTTGTTTCACAAACGGCGTTTTTTGTTGCCTCTGTTGGTTAAGTTTTACATTTTCAGTTCTTCGTTCTTCATTTATAAGAGCACATATAGATGTGCGTGTTTCCCGACAAGTTCAAATCAGACTGAGAAAGGTAGCTCAGTGGAGCTGTCTCTTTATTTTAGAGCTCTTGGCACGTCTCTGCATTTCCATCTCTCGTGATCGTTTTCTTTTTAAATCAGTGAATTTGGGGGAACCTGATGATTGAAAAGACAAAACTTAATAAAAGAAGCAACATTGCATCGGGGAGTACTCCTTCAGCCATTCAAATTCGATCCCAAACGAGGTTTATGGTCTGCATCAGTAGTTAGCCCTCATCCGATCAAATTTTGTTAATGCAGAGCTATATTGTTATTAAACTCTTCTCTCTCCTGAAAAGATAGCGAAACAGGTGGTTGGGAATGAGTTCGCACGGCGGAGTCCTGCGAAATATGACGGCAGTGCGAGGCTGAATTATTTAATGCTCAGTGTAAAACCTTTAACATATGCCCATCGACGGTATTTTTAGATAAGGACGGGAGAGACGGCAGTCGCCGCACATGTCATTTTTTTATGCATTCCACGTGAACTCAGCTGTGAATTCGTGATGTTTGTGAGCATGTATATGTCTGCATTTGTCTTGTTGGTGTAGTGAAGGGGGATTTTTTTACAAGCTAGAACTCCATCAGGGATGTACCTGCTCTTTCCGTGCATAAGATTCCAACAGGTGTCGTTCTGTCCCCTCCTGTTGAAGCATTCCTTTTAGCTATATGTTAGAGTGAGCTTCGCTTTGCGCCAGGTGCGAAGCAAACTGAATCAGAGCAGTTGCTATCTCCTCACTTTGCAGGTCCAGAAGTTTTAATCACTGATAAGTTCTCTTCATGAATTAAATGCATTGGGTTTTTCTTGTAATTGTAAATGAAGCGCTTTCTGAAACTTCGCCGGCTTCTCGGCAGTAATTTGAGCAGTGGCCAATTTGGTCGCCGTTTGTGTTTTTTCCTAACGCACTTGTTATGTTTCTCTACTTTTTATCGTGTGGCCTCATGTTTAATGTTGGATTGTTGTTAATTCTCATAAACAACTAGTGGCGATGCTTTTCTTCATTTTTAAGTACTCTTGTGAGTTCAGCGGCTGAATTATACGCCACAGCGACTGTTTGGCTGGAATAATCCGTACAACGCTCCACCGTTCTATTCATCGCAGTTCGCCTACCAACAGCAACCATATCAGATCGCGCCGAGCCAGCACCTTGCCCTCACCTGTTCACAAGCGGTACGTTGCTCAGTGAACTATTTGTTCCTCTATTTAGCCTGCTGTAGATGCGGGGTTTCCGCAGTCGTTCATCGCTGTTTTCATCTTGTTCCGCATGTGTTGAGCGTAGGTTGGGAACGTTGTTATGCTCATCTTTCTTAATCCTACATGTTGTTCGGAAATGTGCATTCTTAAACGAAAGTATTTTATAATTTAGGGAGAAATTTGTTGTGCATTTGTGGATTGTTATTGAAAGACGAAAAGAAGGCGTAGTGCTGATGAACGCTAAATGCAAGGCCGCCACTACGCACTCCTACAAAATTCTCCTTCAAACGAAACATTATTTTTCTTCCAGGGTTTCAGCGTTAGAGTTCTCCTCTCACTTGGAAATTTTTTTCTATGAACGGAAAGATCTGATGACACTCCGTACTCTCTCTTATTCTCCAATGATTTTCGCTCTGAGTTTCGATTATTCACAGATTTCTCCCTTAGCGCCTAGTCGCACACTTGCCTAAAGTTGACATCATCTCTATTTTGTCATCTAAATAGCATGAATGCTGGCAACTTCGTTCCTTCATTGCAATTTTTTGCATTTCCAAAATTCATTATCGCAGCTCCCACCATCTCAGTGCTTATATTTGCATATAATGCTTCATCGTTAATTTCGACTTGAGAACCATGAACAGTGAGGGTGGTTATGATGCGGATTGCCTAGGGCATATTTAACGTTGATTCATCAGATTCGGAGAGAGTTATGTAGGTACTAAAGAATTTGTATCCATTTTGTGCGGGCTGGGCTACTTTCTAAAAATTTGTATTTTTTAGAGTCATTACGTTTCTAAAATTATGGAGGCATTTTTACTCATTGCAATTTTGTCGATATTTCGAATGAGCACAATGAAAAAGCGCATATCTTGTCAATCTTCTTGGCACGTCTCTCCACCTATTTGGTTTTCTACTGATTTTCTCACGTGTTCATCTCTGTTTATTGAACAGATCATCTTCTTTACACGTCCCTACTAGAACATTCTTACCATCCATCTATGTTGCTGCAGCTGCTGATCAGCGGAGTTGTGCCATAAATCTGTTGCCCTCTCCTACTAGATCTTGGTAGAACTATACCGATGTGCTGCATATTTATGTGGAAGGTTATGGTTTACCCGAGTATCTCTAGCCTGCGTAATGAGCGGTGGATCACATTGCAACGATGGCATGGGTGCCTTGACAAATAGCGCCCACAGTTTCTTCCCAACGATATAAAGTTAGAAGTTTTTCGCACTTGTGTTTGTCTTTGGGCGCTGAAATGATTCATTTGTGGCGCTGTTTTCCAAAGTTTCTTTTCCTATGTATGGAGTATTACTGCTGTTACATCGATAGTTTTCACTTATCTTCGTGTTGACTTTGGAATGCGATAAATTTCGATCTTCGTCCAATAGCGCATTGATAGGATTGCGTTCATATGCTGCGTTTATGGTACGGTAATGGTTCATAATGGTACAGTAATGGTTCATAATGGTACGGTAATGGTTCATAATGGTACGGTCGTTTATTTAGCGGCCATATGAGATGAGGGCGCAGCGGCCGACCTCGGTGATGCTTGGTGTGCAAGCAACAGCTACCTCTCAACAGAAGAAGGACCAGGCAACAGTGCATTTTGGTACGACACATCCGCCACGGTTCTTTGTATCGCACGAAAGCTTCGATGGTTCGCTACAAAGTGCTCATCAGCAGTCACAAAACTGTTCAGCACAACCAGTTGTTGCAGGGTTGGACTTTTGTTTGAGTAGATATTTTCTTAATGAATTGTAGATATTTGCTGTGCGATTATTCCATCGCCGCAAAGGTTTTCGGCTAAATTTATATAATGCTTCAGAAAAAGTTTGAACTTCCCGTTGTTGGAGTTCATGATGAAGGCATGAGAACTGCAACGTTTTGATTTCTTTAATGTTTTCCACATGTTCTTCTTATTCTGTTGTCGCATGAAAGCGCATTTGCCACCTACAGATTTGACTCTCTAAAAACACTCTCATTTTCTCACTAAATAACTTGTGCAGGATAACTTTGTGGGTTTCATCGGTTGATTGAGTAACAAATCTGATGGATCCGGAATGAGATACTGGACTGTATGAAATTGTGCAGTTTTTCTAGCAGAAGTAAGCGGAGGTATAGCATAGGCGGACGGCCATGTAGAATAGAGATTTATTATTCTGCTACTGTGCGTTGAAATGGTTTTGCATGCAATGTTTTAATCATAATCCTGGAACATTTCACTTAAGCTCTTTGCGAGTAATGGAAACATGTGGTGTGGTTTGAGGAGTAATAAGGACATCACGAGCCGTCAAGGAGGTGATGAGACATGATGATGTTGCGCGGAAGTCGACGTAGCCGCAAGAGTTTATACGTTGTATAAGGTCTAACTGTCAATGGCCGCATGCCTAAGTGGACTAGGTGTTCAGAATCTGTCCTCCTACAGTGCCTATCGTTTACGCAAGCGGGCGCATGGGAGGTGGTAGCTTTGCTCAGCTGATCTTCAAGGAACAGTAAGCGCCCATCCAAGCGAAAAGTGGAAGTTTTTTTGGAGGGAGAGGATTACGATCGCAATGGACTGTTGCAAAACGCTCAGAGGCTAACCTAAACACTTGTGGAAAATCACCAGATGACTGCAGATCATTCATATTTAGCTCCCAGCTGTTAAAGTCCTCCGGGACACCCTTATAGTACTCGGCTAGCAGAAGACTGCTGCGTCGGCATCAGTTGACAGCACCATCGTTATAAAGTTGCCATGCAGCGCCCATCAGGTGCCAAAGTAGCAAACGGTGGTTGTGAGAAGCATCGGATAGCTGAATTGTTTGAGGGGAAACTTCTCTTTGCCTTTTTTCAAAAAAGGGGACAGGAATCTTACAACATTTCGAAATGTTTCCAAGTTGCGTCGTTGACGTGCGTTGAATCTTTAAGTATTGTTGAGTTGCTTCGTTTACCTTACCAAAATTATCTTCACCTCGTTTTTCTTCTCTTACAGTCAAAGCCCGGTTTCGGTGGTTAGTCTGTAAGTGAGATGGACGATTAGTGAGACAACTTTGCTCTTTATGTTGTTAGAATAGCCCTCAATGTCGCGCCAGAGGGCTATCATCTACAGCAGGCTAAATAGAGGAACAAATAGTTCACTGAGAAAACTATACAAGGAAATTTATAGCCTGTTCCCTATTATAGCTTGAAAATGCTGCTATATGCAGCCTCAAATTCCATCGAGTCGAACGCATTCGTTGAGATTTCATCAATCTGCCTTTTTTTGGAGAGCGAAAATTGTACCAAAACCATCCCACCAAAAAATTGGAGTAAAGCTTTCCTAGATGAGCTTTTCATAGGTCGAGCATTTCAATATTATTTTTTCCCTGTTTGATTCTAATGAAGACGTTTCTTCACGTCCCCGAAGGGCTATCCGCAAATTTTCCACAGTCCACAATTTTCCTGAAGTTATCACTATACAAGGAAATGAATTTTTCCACGAATTGGAAATCGCTTGAAAGAATGCTTTTCAAGAAAGGCTTCTAGATCCTTAATGATGAAAAATGGTTTCCACCGAAAGTGGGCTTTCATGTGAGCCAAATCACGCAGCTCAATGTCGCGCCAGAGGGCTATCATTCGCATTGCACTCGTGGGGGTATTTCATAGCCGCCTAGTCTGGGACGGAATGGGGGAACAGGCCATTAAATAATAAGAGTTTCTTCCCTCTGTATTTGTTTTGAATGATTTTCGACTTTCTCCGTTCGCTCGACCCGCACTTCACTCCTTTCATATCCGAAAATCTCAGTTGGTTTATCTTTTCTATCTAAAAAATTCTAATGCCCACAGACTTTTTTCTGTCTAGATCAAGATCCGGAGGCTTGCGAGTGTTTTTAATGCCTCTCATCCTCATGGAAAGATATCCGCATTTTTGGGTAACTGGGAGGAATATTCAGTTAAGTAGCCAAAAATGTATTGGTCTTTATTGCGTTACTATTTTGATGCGAGTTCTGTTCACATGAGAACGTCGTTTCGAATGGGAAAGCTTTTCTTTTCTCTCATTAAATGAAAGGGTGAATGCTTGAATCAAGGAGGAAGTCCTCAATTTTCGCTTCATCCGTTGGCTTATTCCGATAAAGCACTGCCTATTTATTTAATTTAATTTATTTGTTGTTTGCTTCTCCTTTCAGAGTCTTTTGAATTGTCCTTTATTGGCAGCCACATGTCTAGAATTACAAGGAGCAGCTTTCCTGCTTTTGCTGCATTATTTGAAAAAGTAGAAAAACAGTGGGGTTGATAAACATGAGAGTTTTGGTAGCAGTTTTGATGTGTGTTATATCTGAGCAAGATACTTTTAATTGCACCAGTTCTCATGTGATCTGATTTGATTTTGTTTGCAGCTACCCACCCGCTCGCATCGACCAAATCGGCTTTCGTGTTGTAAGTTCTTTTCCTCTAGTTGCATGGGATTTTGAAAGCGCGTTGTACTGCGCCTATCGCTTCCCTCGCACAAATATGCCTTATATTCCGTCTTAAGTCCATTATCACAGTTATTCGTTTCGTAATTTTCTTCCATATTCTTCTCAGTAAATGAGTAGTCAACAAAGCGGGACGTTTTTCCTCGTTTAAAGTGAGTTTCATCCTTCTCAGATTAATGTTTGTCGAGCATCCATCAGTTACTGCCTATCAGTTTTTCGAGTCCATCCGTAGTAAAATCGAGCGTTACGACGCTTTTGAGGACGATTACAAATTGCAGAAAACTTCATAGCTTAAGCTTGAAAATGCTGCTATATGCAGCCTCAAATTCCATCGAGTCGAACGCATTCGTTGAGATTTCATCAATCTGCCTTTTTTTGGAGAGCGAAAATTGTACCAAAACCATCCCACCAAAAAATTGGAGTAAAGCTTTCCTAGATGAGCTTTTCATAGGTCGAGCATTTCAGTATTATTTTTTCCCTGTTTGATTCTAATGAAGAGATTTCTTCACGTCCGCGAGGGGTTATCCGCAATTTTTCCACAGTCCACAATTTTCCTGAAGTTATCACTATACAAGGAAATGAATTTTTCCACGAATTGGAAATCGCTCGAAAGTATGCTTCTCAAGAAAGGCTTCTAGATCCTTAATGATTAAAAATGGTTTCCACCGAAAGTGGGCTTTCATGTGAGCCAAATCACACAGCTCAATGTAGCGCCAGAGGGCTATCATTCGCATTGCACTCGTGGGGGTATTTCATAGCCGCCTAGTCTGGGACGGAATGGGGGAACAGGCGACGAAGCACGAAAATTATAGCCTGTTCCCTATTGTTTGAATTTGAATTTTTCGACTTTGACGTGAAAATTCCATGAAAACTGGGCGTGCAGAATATAACGAGTAGAAAGCTAGCATTGTCATTCGATAGCGCGGATCTAGGAAATTTGTATTTAGTTTTCCCAGCGTAGTCAAGTTAGAGTTCCTTTTTTTCAGTGCTCTAAATACGCGATTTTCCATCATTTTGAAGACAGTTTCCATATTTACGAAAATCGTCTTGACACTCTATTATCTATTGGACTTGCTGAAAAGCATGTTGTAGAGAGCCGATTCCTCAGAGAATCTATCTACGCTCGAGAAATCACCACTCGACGTTATTTACTTATTGCAGAGCCTGAAATTTGACGGAGGCATTTTATCTCAGTGGAAATGCCCTACATTCTCGAAATCGAATTTCGCAGTTGTATGAAACCGCCCCCACCTTATCTTCGTTAAGAAAAATTCAATCTTCTCTGATATAGTAAGCAGATGGAGGTTGCCATTCACATCTGTTCTGTGCTAATTATTAGATGCCCAATCTGTTACATGCATGATGGTTTCATTGGCTAAAGAAAGAGGCGAGCGTTTACAACGTTACGACGAGCATGAGTAAGGAAGATGAAATGTTATGATCCGGAATCTCTTTTTAACGGACAAAAGTGCTCTTTGGCCTTTTCGAAATTATATTTTGTCCCATCAACCTACCGAAATGCCTCAGTGGATCCTGAAAAGCAATGGCGGTGTTACGCTCTTACATATCTACAAGCATAGCAAACATAACGGCAACTTAGATAGAATCGAGAGCATATAGATGCACTCATTCTTGGCAAGAGATGTTATTAAATTCTTATGGAAATTAACTCTGGTTACAAGGTTACAAGATTAACCCCGAATGAAAGATTGTAAGGTATTATTGCTACAAAAAACATCGCACTTGCAATATTTTCGCTAATTTTTGGTATCTTCTTTTTGCAGTTTTTTTTTTTTCGGAAATTGCGCTTATTTAAGTATTTCATTATTTCTTCATGTAATTAAAGTGCTTGCTTATAGAATCATCAACAAGATTGCAATGTTTCACCGTTATCAGTGCCGCCAAATCGACCAACTTCATTTGAAGCCGCATATGTCGACGTATTACGGCGCATGAAGCTTAACCATGCGAGCCTCATTGAGGTAACGTTGTGTCTTTTCCAGCAAGCGTTTAATGTGATTACTGTACTGTCATATTTGCTGGCTTGATTTGGTTGCTGGTTTGCGCACTTATTGTCGATATTTTAACTTGCTGCTGGATGTTTTTTAGAAGTCTATAGATTGCCGCTTGAAGCAAATTCCTAGAATTCACCAACAGGCAACACTTGCATCCGAGATATTGCCACGGAATGTAATCAACTCATGCAGAACGGATACGTCTCTATCTCAGAAAGGAATGAAGGGATCAGAGTCGAAACGTCCATCACCTCATTCGCGGAAAGAAGTGAAATCGATCTCTAATGTTTCTGACTTTAGAAAGTACAGAAGTCGCTGTCAGAATCCGATTCCTGGAAGTCCACACACAAAAACCATCCGTTTCTGATCGAAGGGAAGATAAACTGGACACTCTAATCGTAACGATACAGAGTTAGCTCTCTCACTGATTTTTGCATTCATCATCCTGCGGAATAATACGCAGCAATAGCGTTATTTAAGTTGGGGAAGTGACGCTGTATTGAGAGAGTTTTCATGCGGAGTGATAAACAAATCATATCATTAAACTAAAAGAATTTACTACTAAGTCGGTCAGCGAAATGAGCATATAGAACTTAATCAGTTTATTTCTCCCTCGAAGTTCATGGCAAGCGTCCAACTGTGGCACACATCAAATAGCCGATATTCTTGCTAAATGTTTTTTGGTGCCTTTGTGCAAGGCAGTGGTCGTTTATCAGCTTTTGAGCGTTTCGATGGTTCAAAGCTTGCATTTGCTCAGTTGATTCTCACATATCTTATGGTAACTCTGAGAAAACCTTCAGGACGTTTTTCGAGATCTTCCAGTTTTCCTGAAACATTGTGCGGACTCGACCGTCCGGCTGCTCTTTGTCGTCAACTTTCTCATCTACATCTAACCCTTCACATACTGTCGTTGTGACCACCCTCGTGTCGGTCTTATTGTTGCACTTAGTTAATAATTTGTCACAGCTTCGAGCAAGGGCTTGCATTTGACGCGAATGGTATAACATTTAAAAATGAGGTATCAATTTGAATTTTGTTTAGGTTAATTTTGGAGAAGCCTTTGATGCTCCAAACAAGATCACTTCTCATGGATAGTTAGATTTTGGAGGAAGATGGCGTCATGTCTCAAAAATATGCGGCCCACGTCTCCCTTCATCTCCCCATCCTTCCCTCCGCACGAAGTTCGCGTTAGGTTCACTTTTCTCATATTTATAAATGTCCTTCTGCACTACGAAATTACTTATCCATTAAAATATATGAGGACGATGTAAAATTTCCGATGAATCGGCGGCCGGAAATCCAATGCTTTGTCTGAATTCATGATGGCGACCAACTTCGAAAACGAGAACTTTTATTGCACGTGCTAGACATCCGGATCGATCTGTGCAATAAACCGTACTTGATTATTCTTGATTTTAGAATCCCACTAGGTCCAAGCTTCCAGCTGAGGCTGCAGCTGATTCAGAAGCTGCTTGTTGGCAATGATGACTTGAAATTTTTGACATTGCTAGAGGGAGACGTTTCGAAAGCATATCTCGGAGCATTTCACGGAAACTCGCAATCGATTCTGTGTTGAAATCATGAAATTCGTGGAAAAAGGATGCATTCTACTACGTGGATTTGGTTCGCAAAGAAAAAAGATCGACTGGGGAAGTTGGACGTGAATCATTTAGGATTGCGGTGAGGGCAACAGATTTGCAAATTGCTCCCAAATTGCTTGAAGCGTTCGCATTGATAGCATGCTTGCTCGAATTGACTTATCCAGGTTATTGCAGACTTTCATTATTAGAGCTTAAGGCCAGAAAACCTATCTCATTTGAATCTTTAATCAATATGGCAATCATTGCCTACCGTCGGTATTTCGCCTCAATTCTTTTCCTCCCCTCTGTCTGTGTCGCTCTGGCTATGTAATTTACATGAATACAGTCTTTTTCGCTCTTTTTAAGGCTTGCTTTTCAATTTATTGCTATCTCAGCCTCGTTTATTGTTCATACTGACACCGTTCTCTTCCTTTTTTCGCTTAAGCAGATGCATTTCTGTTGGGTGCCGAAGCAAGTGCTCTCGTCAAGTTCTGAATTGATGAGTGCTTGTTATGTGAACAAACCATCGAGTTATCCTCAATTTCCTCGAATCGAGCGAAGCGCGATAGAGCTGACTTTATTGACTGTGTAAGAAGGAAATAAGCAAATCAGCCCTTAGTTTTCATCCTTCTTTCCTCATGTGCTCTTATTTTATCCTCATTCCGTCCTCATCATTTCCAGTTCGGAGCAGTCCGCAACGACGTCGACATACGAATAAAAAAATTGTTATGAGTAGAAGATTCCGTTGCGTTTTCTTTTTTCCCCACCTTTTACGCTGTGATCAGATTCCCCACTAAGTAGGATAAATATCTCTCAGAAATCTATAATTTCTGGAGCTGGAAATGAGAATGCAATAATGGTAAAGAAGACGCTTTTTCATTTGTTTGCTATCTTCCGCCTAAATCGCGCTTCTGCCTGGATGATGTCTCGTTAGGTTGACGGTGGAAATATCCGCAGAAAAGTTATGTTTTTAGCATCTGTTCATTCACAGTAGAACTTGATTTTCACTACGTTTAGTGAGCATCACACCAGGGTTGCTCCTCTCAAAAAGCGCAGATAGGTGCTCAGGCTATAACTAATACCGGTTCAGATCTTTTATTGGAGTTATGCCTTTGGAGTACGAAGAAAAAATTCATGAATTCCATTGTCGTATCTTCTCGGTCAGTAGGAAAGACTCTCTACCACATTCTTTTAAACGTGAGGAATTTAATCTAGGCTTCGTGTTTGGTTGTATCATTGATTAGTGAGGCGCATAGTGATGTCGATGTATTATATATTTGTGGCCCAATTATCCTTCAGATCTCATCCTTCGTTTGGAGGTAAAAGGTAAAAGAGTGCTCAGAATGTAAAGTTCTTCCTCCGTCTTCGAATTTTGCTGAAGAAGTATCAGTGGCCACTTTCTCTCTAAAGATTATGGCGTTGTTGAATGTGCTTGTGTCTGTTTAAGAGCTCAACCAACAGCCATCATTCCCTGCGGTCCGTTTGGATCGCCTATCGTTACCGGCAACTTTATGCCAAAAAATGTCCATCGCAGCAAATGTCGTTGAAGCATCTTTAAGGAGTATTTGAATGGCGGCGGGCAACAGTGGACAGATGGGGTGGATCCGGACCTGACCGTTGCCGTCATCAAATACTGCATGGATAGTCCTATCAATGGTTAGCTTTGTTTGTTTATTATATTTTGCTGAAGTTTTGACTGTATGCTTTTTGATGAATGGTCGTGTCGTTCATGTGTGAGCACTGGAGCTAGTAGCGGCAAAATATTTCATGAAAGCTGGTAGTCGTGCTCATGGAAGACATAAATTTCAGTTCTGTAAGGAAACGAGCATGAGTAGCTCGCTAAAGCCTTTGAGTTACTGCTTGCCTCTGATCACGGAGCCTCTGATCACGGAGGTGATCAGAGGTTCAATTTCGAGTGTGTCACGAATTGCGTCTGCACCTACCCACACCGAGAACTCTCCATTGTATAATTTGAACGCAGACTGTCTATCGTTGAAATATTTGTTAACGCTTTTTATAAAGGAAAGAATGCTTCTTCACTATGCATAGACTGTTAATAAAATTATTATAATAATGGACTGTAGTGCAGCGGTGAGCGAGGGGAACAAGGTAAAGATAGCCATCGTAATGAAGCTGCGAGATTTTTCTTCGTAAATGAGTTGAATGGTGAGTGAGTTGTAGCGATGGTGTTGATGCCATCGCAGGAGGTTTCTTTCCATCTCCTACTAGCACTGCAATGCGATTTCCGCTGCGTGTATGTTTGCAGGTTCAATTCTGATATTCTTGCCTGGTTACGAAGATATCCTCACAATTCGAGAAAGTGTGATGACAGAGTTGGAGTCGTGCTCAAAGAAACCGGTGGTCTTCACGTTACACTCACAGATGAACAGTCAGGATCAACAAAAAGTGTTTGACCCCGTCCCTGCTGGATGTCGTAAAGTGGTTTGTTTTTTTCTTTAAAGTCCGAGTTTGATATACGAGCCAACAGAAGAAATATTTGAAGTTATAGCTGTTATGGAAGACGGTATGAGCACATAAAGATCCGACGAGTAGAAGCCCAGAGCAATTATATCTTTAAGCCAAACTGCCAAACGTAGCTTTTGTCCATTTTTCCTCCTCTCCTCTCCCTTTTTTTTTCTTTCCACATAGACGTTGAGACACCAAGCGTTCGCTTGAAATCGAAAATATCAACGTATTGACAATTAATTCATTACAACTGTTTGTTTCAAAGTTGAAGCATTTGAAAAGGGCTTAGTTACCATGCAGCAAGAATAAATTTTTGAAATGGAAAGAGTTGGAACAGGTTCTGAAAAGTAATAATGTAAGGAGCGATTGTTTGATTGCAAATTAATGACAGGCCTATGCGATGCCTAGACGCATCGGTTGTTGCCCACTCACCGCTTAACTTTATCCACCGCCGAGTGAAATTTGCTAGCAAACTTGATCCGTAATGCTAATTCCTTACCTAATCAAAGATTTGCTGACGCTACGAGGCTATGGTTTGCAGTGTGGAGTTGAGGTTGAACAATACCTCCTCTGCTACCTGGGCCACCGTCGCGATGAACTGTTAGGTTTAGTGCCGAGAATATTTCGCAAAACTTGTTGCTGGTGAGGCTAGGAGTTGAGCACCTCGGATGTGGAGAAGATCGATATATCTGTGTCTTCCTGAAGTTCACTTTCTTCTTGAATGTGTTTCTCAAGGTCACAAAGGTGTTTTTAGAACGGAGTCTAAAATGAAGATGGATCCAGTTCTTATGGATCGATATAGCACATTCACAGTTAGTATTTCAACACGTCAGCAGTATGTTTTTGCGCAGGGAAGAGTTATTAAAAAGCTGTGTTTGATTAGTTACTTGGATGGGATAATTAGGAGACAAAACTGTCGAATGTGTCTATCGAATTGTGGATGCATCCGCGTTGGAATATAGGAAAACATGAGGGAAATTGGAAGGGAAAGTAGATCTTAGCGTAACATCGCAAAAGAACGAGCAGACACATAATGCACAATTGGAACGAAAGTTGTGGTGATTGACTGTTAGCAGAGAGCGCATGAAAACGTTTTTGAGCTTGACGTTAAATAATCTATCTATCTTCGTGCTTATAATGTTCGAGTGCAGTCCATAGAGCGCATTCTTATTCAACAATTTTAGTGTTTGTTGCACACTGTTTATCTGCAACCCTCTTTGGCTTTCATTGGCATTTTTGCATTTTACATTTCCCTCTAACATATGACGTCAAGGTTTGACAGCATCCATTCGTGACGGTCAGCCGGGTCTGCAACCGAGGTCATGGTGTTTTTCTCGTCGGCTGGCGATGACCGTTCCGTCGCCGAAGTAACATTTGCGTAATTTCATCGATCTCGCACCTTCTCAGCGTTTTAGAGACAATTATTTTGATCGGATTGCCAGCTGTGAAACGAACAGATCCTGCATGAGGTTCCTGGTTGCCCCTGCAAAAACTTGTTACATGGACTATCATTTCTTTGACTCAGATGAGTCCAGAGGATTTCTGTTATTTTGATTGGCCGGCAGATGCTTGCGTGGCATTTATAAATCTCAAAGCTTTCTCTTGCAGTCAATGGGAATAGATAATTGATTTTTCCGTTTGCTTCAAGTTCTGTAACGAAGATTGTGGATAGGGCGACTAGTTGAAGCTTTAGCAGAATAGTTGTTTAGGTAGTCGACTTATGCAGCATTGCGATCGACAGGAATTTTTATGATGAGTCGCATAATCAGTTGGTTCTAGCAGTGAACAGTCTGACAAGAAGAAAATGAGTCCGAAGTAGGTCATTGATCATCTAGCCCATAAAAATAAGTGAGGACGCTTTTGAATTCCACGTTATTATCAATAATATAATTCCGTTCTCCACAGTGCATTACATAAAGGCGGTTTACACTAATCTTTTGCTTTCACACTACCACTGTAGCATAGTTCTTTATTCTTTTACGTTATCTTCGTACTTTTCATCAACTCGATTGATCTCCAAAACTGAGACTTTAGTTTTATTCCGTTCGCAGTTGTTGCTTCAGTTGCCGCCGTTCATACATTTTTCTACATTCCGTCTATGGGAGTGGATTTTTCGATAGTTCTCTTTTGCTTCGATTGTGGTAGAGTTTGCCTTGTTTCTTGGGAGACCGGGGCTGGTGCCTAGATCGGGAACGCCGATTACGAATAAATAATTTATGAGTAATCTCTAATGACGAAGCGTACCAGATTTCTATTCGTTGGAGATGGTTACTGGCTCTAAGCTAACTGAGAAGCTCGCTCGCTTCAGCGATCGAGATGGGCTTTGAATGGGAGGCGCTATTACTTATACATCATATTGGGTTGAAAAATGGTGCATCAGTTCAGAAGTTGGTAGAGCATTATGCCTTTACCAACATGTGGCAGATTACCAGCTGATATTGCGTTCCCAAAGAATTTGTTCCATTTCGATCGAAGAACGTTTTCTGTGAGCTTCTAGTGCTATTGGACGAATCGCTTAAAGAAGGAGCATTTCTGCCACCTTTACAGGAAATTTGATGGCGATCTCAGTTCGATCGCCATCAAATTTGGTGTATGTGAGAGGTGTAGCACAGGAACGCTTTTTCGTTAAATAAAGTCGACAGGCCTCGTCGAGCGTACTGCGTTCAGAAGCGCTAATGCAGCTTACGGATTTCTCAATCCGAAGGCCTTTCTTGAGCGATCTTGTACCCGCTCTCCTTGTATCTAAGTTCTTAAACGTTCAAAAAGTTCTGTCTCAGGTCTGAGCACGACGGTTCAATTAATTCGATTTTGTAAATAGCTTTCGGAATTGTACTGTACGAGAACTCCTGTTTCTAAAGTTTAAGTGCAGCGTGAATGTCGCTGATCCGGACATAGCGGCGCGATCAGAAAGCATTTCATTGTCGACGATTGCAAAGCACTCTACCACTGCTTTCACTTCAGCTGATTTGGAGAATTGAAAGTAAGGAGTGGCTTGCTCTTGAGTGAGGTAATATGAGGCTTTGTTTGTCTTGTACTGTTGAAAGTCGTGTAATATTTTTTGAATGCAAAAGCAAAAAGTTTTATAGCATTAGTGGCATAATGTTTCCGAGCTGAATGCTATTTTGATTAGCTCTCGATCACTTCTGGGCTTTTGCAAGCTCACGTTTTGAAATGTTCAAATTGGATGGATTATGTTCCTTCCTTCTTTTTCAGATTCTCAGCACAAACATAGCCGAAGCAAGTTTGACGATTGACGACGTGGTGTTTGTTGTCGATTGTGGTAAAGTTAAAGAAGTAAGTACATAAGTCATCGTTGAGTGCTCATCTGCTTTGATTAAATTTCTCAGGTTGTTGTTGTTTTTCGAAAGTGCTCTTGTGACGTCGAGGTAAGGGGTGAAAGATGTGAGGTGCTTGTTATTTTAAGAAGGGATGGTATTATGATAGTGTTAAGAAGAACAACTGCTGGAAATCTCTCGAAAGTTGCGGATGAGGGTGCGTGACAAATGTCTTTTTGTAGAAGACGTACGATCACTCAACTCGTATAAACGAGTTGAAAATGGCTTGGATAGCGAAGTCAAACGCGGAACAGCGAGCGGGGCGAGCTGGCAGATGTCGCGCAGGATATTGTTTCAGACTGTACAGCGTCGATGACTACGACAGAATGAATTCCACTCAGGCAAGCTTACATCCTCTGTCGTCACTTCTATTAGTATCAATGTTAGTATTAGCAGCATCGTTCTCATTGCTATTATTATCCATTATTGTTGGTAAATATTTCTAATTATTAATTATTGTTGTAAATATTATTACTATTAGTAAAAGCGGTGATGGAGTGCGAAACGTGATTATATAGAGAAGAGAGAGAGAGGTGAGTAGGTAGCAACTCACACTGGGAAAGCTCCGAAAATGGAAGGGAGAGGAGGAAGGGGATATCGCCGTGGCAGTTTTCGTGTGGTGTAGCATGGTTTTCAGTGCTGTATGTTTGAGTGTGTAGCAGGCGAGTTTTAAGCGGCCTTAGTCGGTTGATGAACTTTCATGTTCCACTTATTGGATTATATAAGTTCGGGCACAACCGTGGAATTGATAAAATGTACTCAGCACTTCATTAGTGTTCTTTCGAGGTGCTGTCAACAGTGAATCTTACACACTCCTATGATCCTAACCAGTAAGATCTATTGGAGATCAACTTTTGCTGCTCTGGCTAAGCAGAAACTTGGCTTAGAGGGTGTGTGTCGAGTTCTAAATGCTTTGAAGTGACTGGAATTCCTTTGGGAATTTATGGATCAGTTTAAGCGCTGAGGTCGGTCACCACGCCGTTCTCATCAACTTATTAAATCTCACAGTCATTGCTTCTGTTGGTTATAAGTTGAAACCGTGGTGCTTAAAGATATATACCCGCCACTGGAATATACCCGCTAAATCTAATCCTATGTTTACCAGAGCACTTTAAAAAGGAAGAGGTAGACGGCTGGAAGGCTTATCGCCGCACTTTTTTTATTATATAAGCTGAGGTGTGCTTAAAGCTTACTTTCATGAGTTAATATACTTAATAGTTAGTAGCACACCTGTTAGTAATTAGAGGTCCAAGGACCACTCGGATAATGGATTCGATCAGTATTTCAACACTGTGCTTGTGGGAACTAGTTGAAAATGACAATGGCATTGACGTGCAATAAATTTGAGTATTAGGGTGCCCTTTTTATACTGAATCTTTTCTCCTTAAATGACGCGTCTAGCTGAGAGGATGAATTCGAGTAGAGAGCATCTGAAATGATTAACTGAACGCCGCTTTCGTGATCTGCTTTCATGGACAAATGTTGCACTCAGTTCTTCTATTTCGTTGAGCAGACAGCGCTGCGAGTATTTTGGCGAATGGTAACTAATCTGATGTGAAGAACTGCAAAGACTGTAAAGACCATTGATAAGCAACTACTTGCCACTTTTCTGGATAGTTCCATTTGGAAACATTCATTTAAGCTCGCTTCTTGTGTTATTGGATTCGGGTGTTGATAATCCATCCAACCTGTTGCATATTTTTGTAAAATGATCGCTATTGGATCATCCATCTGCCCTCATATCTGCTGCTCTATTTACATGCTGATCTAGCGTTTATGAGGCTTCACTTCGTTTTGCTCTTGGATATCTTGCTACTCGAATTTTACACTGTTGACCAAAGTTTATCCAGCGTTTCTTAGCCAGCGGACAAGGTTGCTCCAGCGGACAAGGCTTTTTTACTTTATTATGTGCAGTGATACGTTTCACGGTTCTCATGTCCTAAATTTCATTATTCATGGATGGTACAGAAGAGTTAAACATGAAACTCTTCATCTTTCCACCGTTCAGTTTCCTGCTGGCTTAATGAAATTCGTTTTCTTGTTTCGAAAAGAAGAAATGTTCGAGTGTACTGTGGGGGGCTCAGTTAACTAGTAGAGCATGTTCTTATGCAGTTAGCCTCTTCATAAGATGGTAAGTTTCAGGTAGCAGAGATGAAACGAGCTGCAATTCACGATGTATGCTTGCATGCGAAAATGTTCGCTCCGGAAAATATGTCGGTTAAGAAGTTTCTCTCACTGGCTCCGGAGCCGCCATCGCCGCAGGCCGTCGAATGGAGTCTCGAATTTCTCGAGGTTAGTTAAATTTCCCGTTAATAGAAGTTGCGTCAAGCGGAGGAATATTTAAGCAATAAATTAAAATCTAAGGAAGGTGTGCCATTTGCATATGCTGCAGACAATTCATTGTAATCGAGGTGCGTGTCAACAAGGGATAAACAGTGAGAAAACTTAGAATGCTTGAATTGATGGTGCATTTATTGTGGGCTTGGCATAACGCAAGCCAGTGCAATAGGGAGAACATAGTTGTAAAACGCTGGGTCATGTTGAAATCAGAATGAAGGTTAATGGGTGTCACTTATCAAAACACCACCAAGCATCAGACGATCTTGAAAGATATCGCACGTGGAGCACCATTCTGGGCGAATTCGTAATAGAGACGAAGAGAAGCGAATGCAGGAGAATGCTCGAGCAGATGAGGAAATGGTATATGCTATCATCAATATTCGCAGTCCGCTCTCAAAATCTTTACATCTTCCTGTTCAGTTATCGATCAGTTCCTCAGATGGATAAGAACCTGAACGTGTTTATCAGATTTGGCGTTTATTCACACAGAGTAATCAAAATTGAGCTTGAAAACTTGTAGGTATCAGTAGGAAACAAGAAGGGCGCCTTTATTGGGAGGCATATGTGCATGTTTTTCAGCAGTTGGGTGCCCTTTACGGTGATCGTAATGCGACGGCTTCATACGAAGGTCGTTTTTCTGTATGCGGTCGCGAGAGGCGCGAGCCCGATCTTACCGAGCTCGGTAGACACATTGCGCAGCTGCCTTTGGAACCACAGCTAGCACGTCTGCTGCTGTTTGGAATTGCACTTAGGTGCTTTAATCCGGTCGTGACATTGGTTGCTGCATTATCTCACCGAGATCCGTGTTAGTAGATTTCTGATTTCTTGGTTACGCCTCATTCCCCACTGAAACAATAAATGTTTGTAGTTGAGGTTTGTTTCAGTAAATTTCTGCGCTTGGATACCAGGTTTTCGAATCACTGCTTAGGAAAGTTCAGTCGTTCGATGTCACTTGGTTGACAGTGAGTTGGACAGTCGGTTCGACGTTTGCATAGAAAAGCAGATATGTGTGATTCAGTGGTACATAGATAACAAAGGTTTTATAAAACACAAAAAAGGATGTAGGAAAGTGGGGGAGAGGTAAGAAGTGATGATTTTTTGTAATATTCTGAAGTCTTTTCCTCTCGATCAGCGAACAACGAAAGCGGTAATGTGATTATTTGCAGTTATTTTGCCTTTGGGTGACGAGCGTGCAGCGGCATTGGCGGCACGAGATGAGTTTGGCCGGTGTGACTACTCCGATCATTTGATGCTGCTAAGAGCGTTTAATGCGTTCAGTCGATTAGCTCATGGCCAGCGGCAGTGGCACTTCTGTAAAACAAAATTCTTGTCACCGAATACGATGAAGATGATCGCTGGCATACGGTGTTGCTTTTATTCTCTTTAATTCCCACAATATGAAAGAGACAGTGTAACGTTTTTGCTTCAATCATTCTTCTTAATTCCAACAAAATTTCTCATTTTTATTCATTTTGAGAGTCCAGCACGTTTGAGTTTGCAGAATGTTAGTATTTTGCTTTTACTCTAACGTGTAAGACAAGACTTAGCAACCTTATTGCCAAGGAATTCATGGTAGAGCTTTGCGGATGAAACTTTATCCTTTGTAATACGAGTATGAAGTATATAATCGTGTTTAAAGCGCTTACATATCAGAGGTATCGCTGCAGTCGCATTGCTGCTGCATACTCAGTTGTTGGATGAATTTCTTTTCCTACGGCTTTTTTTACGTATATTGATGGAAGCAGCATAATATGTGAGGTTGAGAGTAGATTTTTGTTGATAAAAAGCGACTATTACTCAAATCTGATTTTAGCATAACATCAGTGCAGCGAATTTGCTGCAGAATTATAGATGATCTGATAATAAATGTTTCAAGCTGCAGTACTGACCAAGAACCGTCGTGACTTCACCACAAGTGGAACATAAAGGATTTATTGCTCATTCAGCGAGAGGGTTACGGAAGAAAGTTGGTAGCACTGATAGCGATGGGCCCTCTATCTTCATTCATTTTAACTTGACTGCGTATTTTCCTATTTTTAGGTGATTGTTGTTAGAGATATTGTATTGAAGTAACCTCCTAGGTTATTATAGGCGCCAGCTGCTGATAGAATTACGACGTTTGCGGCTGCTGCCAGCCAGCTGTCATTCCTTCGACGACCCGGATTTGAACCGATACAGCTGTAATTGGCCTATGGTTCAGGCGGCGATTGTCGCAGGATGCTACCCAGGCATAGGATTCGTTCGTGCAGGAAACAAGTTGCGCAAAATACGAACAAGGTGGAATAGATCGATCTCCTTTCTTGTTTTAATTTTTCTTGTTGTCGTCTTAAGCGCTTCATATAAAGGCAAACATTTACATCCTTGCGATCCATACGTCATTACTTTAAATTTACAGGTCTCCGCGAAATTACAAACCATATAAATAGAATGCCAGCGTAGGATGTGGCCCGTTTTGGATGTTAGAATGTCAACGTAGGATCTGGTCCGTTTTGGATGTTAGATGCTGATATGAAGCTGGTCATCATTGAGGGGTGAGTTTAAATCAACTAGGGAAGTGTCAACTTTCCAGTGATCGTGATGAGAAGTATCTGACGACTGGCATTTTTCACGATGGCTACCAAAGAAATATTATCTAAAGCCTGCATGTTGTCACTTGTGAAAATGAATGAAAAAACACAAAAGGCTGCAAATGAGGGCATCTTTTTTACAAAAAAACATCTAGTTAAGTTTCATTTTGTTCTTGCGTGTCACTTCGTCCACAGGTTTCATTTTCAAGGTCCATCGTATTGAAATAAAAAAATTTCCTTGGCTATCTCCAGGTCATTTCCAGCTGGGGGACTTTGGAATCACGTTTCCCTCCCTCCTCCCCCTCCATTCCCCCCCCCCCCCCCCCCCTCGTTTCACTGTTGTGTACTGCTCGCCTGTATTCGCTTCATAACGGCGACAAAGACTTTGTTGCAACATACGTTCATTTTAATGAATTAGGCGGGCTTTGTGAACTGCAAGAGCATTTTCCCGTAGACTGCACCTTCGCGAGTCCATCGAGTTGCTGCCATTGATTGTTAAGTGTACTATGTTGCCGAAGAAGTCAAAGGTCCACATCTTTATTGAAGTGTGGTAGTTATTTTGACATTTAGTTCAGCAACCAGCGATGGATATGTCCTGCAGATTCGGAAAAAGCGGTTAAAAGTTGAAAGTATTAGTCTCACCAAAATTATAAGGCACTTTCAGCGATATTCCTTAAAGGTATTTGCGCTCTATCGGCTGCTTTTCAGAAGCGAAACAGTTTTGCAACAAAAAGTTTGAGATCGACACTTCTCGTGTTGCACTTTAGCTCTCAAGGGGCACATTGTTTTAAGAATGAGGAGGAAGCTGAAGATAGCGTCACTGAAAAGTATATTGGACAGCGTGTTCTAGTGCCAAGAGATCTCCGGAAGTTTCCCTCAAAAACGTTCGTCGCGCAGAGGAAAGGCGATTCAAACGACATCAGAAACTGTTGGCATCATCGCAGACTGCTAGGCGCAAATTATTTTCTGGAGATTCTCTGCAAAAGGCTACTTAAGCAACTGAGAAAAACAGGAAGTGCAGCAAGTAAGGTATAGGTCGGGCGAATCGGCAGTCCGCCATCTCGACGCCGTTACTCTGTCGTTTGAAAATCTCGAGGATGCAACTGGCCTATTTGCTTAATGCTTAGGTTGTTGAGATATTTGTTGATGTGGAAAATATTGCCGTCTAGAGGTCAACTAACATTGCAGCGGTTTAGCCTGCATAAATGAAGTCGGTACCTATGGTTTTCAAACATAAACATGAAATACCGATAGAGATCTTAGGAGAAATGGGAAGGGAAGAGAATGCATTTCGCAGCTGATGTACAACTCTAAGCGGCAACTTGACCTTGAAGAGCCACATCTGGGAAAGAAACGCATGAACGTTGGAGGTTCACAGGTGATGTTATTTTGGCATCATACAAATTTCACCAACGGACTTATGGCAAAAGACGCACTAGTATACTTGTGAAGAAACACCTCTATAATAAAAGTGGTGAGCAGCTGGAAACTGATGCCGACAAATCATAAGAGGTGGGTAGATTCAAGTTGCAAATGAGTTTACTTGCCTGGGCACATGGAAGGAACGAAGACGTAGAATCGGACGTGCTGAAAAGAATTCTTCGGCACAGAAAACTCACACAAGAAAATATTCGCACATACAGATATCTCCTCATGTCGCTTCCAGTTGTTCACTTTCGCCCATCCTCTGTTGCAACTGTTTTTCACACTGTTTCCTGAAGAATCACTTCATCTCTTTATAGGCCAGCTTGTATCTGTTGTGCCAATGCATAGCGTCCGCACTGTATTCGTTCTCATCAGCCTTTGAGTTGTGGGTAGTTTTATTCGCCAAATTAGTAAATTTCCTAATTCCGACTTTAGTCAGCCAAGCTTTCGATTTGTTTACTATTCTTTGTCATCTTCATTTCTGCTGTCATCATGACAGTTTTCTAGATGATCTTGTGGATCGCTGATCCGTGGAAAACGTTAGCTGTCATGTTTCGTCGTCCAAGAACCTCAAGTTGTATGAAATACACATTTCACCATTGTTCATTTTAGTACGTTTAAAATAGGTTTACGTGGAAGTTCACGTTCAGCATTGCACATTGATTGACGAACTACTGAAGTGAATGGCTGAGTTGATTTCGTTTAATTGTGCAACTAGTTTCTAAGCACAATTACAAAGCACAGTAGTTAATATGCACAGTGTATATTCATGTCTTTCAGCACAGAGTCATCGGCAACGTTGCATCCGGGATGTATTATAAAGCGTCAGGTGCTGGCGCCTTCAAGGAGGTCCGATATGATAAACCAGTTTACAACGAAACGGGAAGACGAGGAGCCGATTATTGAGTACCTTGCGTTTCAGGAGCTCTCGAAAATCGATGAAGGCCTCACGGTCAGCCTTATTGCAGCTTGGTTGATTTTTCTCAGATGTTAGGATCAGTCGAAACATTTGAGCTTTATGTAATGTTTGCTCATGGTATATTTCTTCTTCGTATATAACCCGTAATCCAGCAAACAGTCAGTAAGGAAAGAGGATGAAAAACATGCAAATGATCATTCGAAGGTTAGCCGGCGTTACCTTTGTAGTACGCTTTTAGCCATTTTCCTTTTTTCTATGATAAAACTTCTGCTTTCTCGACAGCTGCCAGCCTAATCGCGGAGCTCTCTGTTAAGACATTTCACGCAGAAGTAGGAGGGCTTTCTCATTCATTGTACATTCTCACTCAGTGTGCAAGAGGGCAGAACCGGGATTCGTTAAATATCGTATTCTACTTGTGGTTCATAGAGTCCTTGAATTTCAGGCTTATTTATGAGGATACAAACCATTGGGTAGGGAGTTCCTCACTGAGAGCGTGTCACAAGTATTCGAGACATTAACCTCACGTTCAAGTACGATGAACAATTTTGCCGAGCCTTGTGAAGCTCGGTGCTGCAACATTTTCTAAGAACAGAGGTGCCTCAAACACTTCGAGGAATGATTTCTTGTCATAGATAACTGGGGGATGATAGAGTGACACTGACATAAAGGAATACATATGCAAGATTTTTTTGATTGAAAAGTAGAAGTTACAGGCTTTGAGTTGGTGAAGGTGCGTAGTTTAAATACCCAAAGTCACGACTGAAGTATGTCTGATGCTGTCATTTGGGGTGCTATTGTCAGAAAGACGCAGATACTTCAGCCCAGATATTCTTACCACTAAGTATTCTTACGTTCTTACGATAAAGTTTTCATGAAAAAAACATCTGTCGTTCTCAACGAAGATTCCATTGGAAAATGCTAGACGCTTAAAGTAGCGGACGTTCTGCGAAGGAAAATGGGAAGGCGTTCTTTATCAATCCCCGCAGTTGCCAAATGTGCTTGAGTGAACAAGGAACTAGGCGAGGTGACGGCGAAATTTCATCGTTTGCTCTGTTTCTTAGAGCGATGTTTCCTTCAGCGTGATGTTGTCGTGACTGCAGTCACGTCGATATCTTCGGTCACATTCCTCTCTATTTTCAGCAATTCATATTACTTCTGGTGTCTAGCGCAAGGGTTTTTAGAAGGTTCAAGTGCGCAACGCGAGCCGTTGTGCATTTGTTCCCTGCAATTTTGCCTATATAAGGCTTCTGCGCGTTTTCCGAAGTTGATTTTGCACGAGGAGGCAGGTGTTACTTGAGGCTTCAGCAACTGTCTGTGCAGTGACTGGTTCTCGTTCAGTACTCGTCCTATAAATGCACGCCACTTATAAAATCTGTGAAGCTCTCAAAAGTAACTGATTATTCTTATTGAACGATTTAAAGTCCTTTGGAAGATTTCGCGGCCGTCAAAATGGGCGTCATCGTGATTGGGAGAGAAATCTATGCTTAGATATGTCAAGATTCTCAACAAGTAGATAACCAATTTTTTCTGCCGTGCAACTTACGAAGGGGAGAGGTCGGTAATGTCTCTTGAAATGTTAGGGGAAGTTTGATTAAAAAAGATAATCGTTCATTAAAATTAGCTGAGTTCAGCAGTTTCTTATATCACTTTCGTGGTTCGCTTTAGCATTCGGGCGAATCTGTGATGTATATGGTGATGTTTAGCTTGATTCACCGCTCATTGCAAGGTATCGACAGTTCCCAAATGTCAAAGGGCAGCGAAAACACAATTGCAGCATCTTTTTGAATGGTCTGAACAGTTCAGCAACCTTAGGAAGTGAACGCCTAGAATATAATGCTTTCAGTTTATCCATTAAATAGCTTAAATACTTGGCCTCAATCTTCGAAAAGTTGGAAGTGAATCCTCAGTATTCGCCTAAGGCTACGGAACTTTTTCTTTCAAATCCTTACATGGATTTCCCGTCCATTGTTCGCACTTTCTGAATTTTACCTGCTTATTCACGTCATCTTCATGAAAAGCGTTCCATCTTTGCAATCTCGGTCAGTCCTGAAATGGGACTGTCGCGAAATTTTATTATATTTTAAGCTTCGAAAAATTTGGTTTCACACTCAATTTGAATGAGATTACAGTTGCGGACGGTGACTGTTGTGTCGCCTTTGTCAGTCGTGCTGTTCGCGGGCGCAATTTGCCTCAAGAAAGAGACTATCGAACAGTTTGGCGTGGGTTCGTTTTTAAAATTTCAGTTGTTGTTCTTCCCCTCTTTCATTTTCCATACACTTTCTGTCAGCATTTTTGAACAATCAGCCTCAGAATGTCATTATGACGCAGCGTATACCACCAGACTAGGTGTATTAGTGGAAACAAACCTCCTATGCAAACCCTCCAGTGCATATACGTCCACTTCATCGCTGTACTCCAGAGTGATCAATAGCGCTGTGTAATTTGGTGAGAAACTATTGTTGAGGATCCGTCTTGCAGCGGAGATCGATTTTCAGCACTTCAGACGAAAGAAAATTCCAAGTTCTAATTACATTTGATCGCAGTCCAAAAAAGTCAGCTAATCGGCTCTACCTGGAACTGGAAATTTCGAAGACCAGTATCCAGCAGGTTCTATAAGAAGAAGGCTTCAAGCTCTTTACCGTTCACGGCTAATATATGGTTTGATGAATGATGATTTCAACAGAGGAGTTGAGTTTTCTGAAACTTCTATAAGAATGGAAAGGAACGTCAATATCAAGAAAATTTTTCGGTCTGATGAAGCAGTTATCGAGCTCAATAGCCATGCCATTCTTTATACCCTTACTGGTGCTATACAAACTCAGCAGACCATCAACCGAGATTTTTTTGCTTTTGGAGTCATCAGAGCGGGAATCTGGTAGGAAGGCATTTGTGGGTCCCTCTTTTTTGAGGAAACTGTGGACACCAACACGTAGTAAGACATATTAAGAGCAGAGGTGTGCACTCTATGAAAAAGCAGAATTTCATGTTTTGCATCACTGAGGTCACTGCGCAAGGGTTATGTGGATTTTCTTTGATGAAAATGCTCCCCGCTTTTGGACTGGAAGAAGAGGGAGCATCGAGTGGCTACCGAGAAGCCCAAATGTGAGGTCACTCTCCTCCTCAATTTTTTCCTAAGGTTCCGTCAACAGCAATTCTTGAGACGAAATTTCACAGGGTGAGAATCGCGCGTCAAGATAATTACATTTATGGCAGTCGAATTCCACGTGCTGCGACAAAGATATCTTCTAAACCAGGATCTCTTCCGTTCCCCGAAATCTGGTTCGAAAAGTTTGATATCTACAAATTGCAACCGAAGTGTAAACTACTTTGGAGATCCAATATGCTTGCATTTCTTCCACGCTGCCTTTGATCGTTAACGGTGGTGAAATTCATTTCATGATATTGATGAATTGAAGTCCCACTACCGTTAACGATTCCCTCATGAAAATCTTTTCCCACGCTCCTGCACAGCTGTAATAGATGTTGAAAGTGGGTCGCTCGATCTTGCTTTTGTGATAATGAAAGGCTTCTCACTAACTTTTCATACACTTTGAGGTAAGGTGGTTGCAGAGAAATGTAATGATGAAAACCTCGGTGTGTTGATTGTGAGCAGCTGCTTTGACTGCTCGTCTACTTGGACTTGAAGTTGTGCGTTTACAAAGTCGATATGCAAGAAGTAATGGTTACCGTTGAGTTTCGCGAATGTCTCTTCAGGCTGAGGCAGTTGATATTGGTAGAGAATCAAAATTTCATTGAGTCGGGTTGAAGAATCGGCGCGGTTCTTCAGAGATCTGTCCGACTTCTTCACAACGGTTAATGCTGCGCAACTTAGTAGTCACGTTCGAGGAGAAACCGCGTGTTTTCAACCGGTCGAGCTCCTTGTCAGTGGCTGCCAAGGGCGAATACAGCATAGGTCACTCGGGACAGAAGATCTGTATTTCGTCCAGCTTGAGCTGGAGAATCTTTTGATGGGTTACAGTGTCCAAGATCGGTATTGGAGGTTGTGCGGATAGCGAAATTGTAGATCCTTTGTTATGTGGCTGTTGGTTGGTTCAGCGATGCTGGCGCTGACTGTTGGTGGCGTGCCTGCGGTCCTTGCTTGGGAGAGAATCCGTGATCGCATATATCCCGTTGCTGAGGTGCACTTGGCTCCAATTACGTTGAGCTTTGGCTGCATAGAACAGCCCTTCCATACAGACGTTTTAGAAGGTGTAGACGCGTACACGTGTTGTCCCAGAATCCTGATCTGATCGTCTCATGCACTGTGAGTGATAAGTGGTGGAAACTGTGAGTTGATCGTCAGATGAGCCACCAAGTTGTATTGCTCATGATCGTCGCATACGGTGTGCTGTCCACTAGAAAACTGGCGGCAACGCGGAGCCGCTGTTTGTGACCGATATTTCGACACATGAAACAGCGATGCTGTCAACATTTGAAGTCGCGGTTGAAGTGCATCTCGAGGTAGAATCAGTACGAGGTTTGTCGAGTTGTTGAAGCGGCAATGAGCTGGTTACGATGGTGGCTTTGAGCTTGTATTCGGTTTTGCGGCGATGAGCTTGTAGTATTCGGTTTTGTTGAGCTGCTGACTGTGATCGCCGATAAGCAGCCGTTCTCTGTCACTTTCTTGTGACTCCTGGGAATTGAGTAGTCGCTTCATTCCTCATTTATCGTTTTGATTGCATGGATCGGAGCAGCCTCTGTCTTCTCCAGTAATTCGGTAGGATGAATGCGTTATCGCTCGATTATGCACCACATACAAATATAAGACACTTAGATTGATCTCTTCGTATATCCGATGTTGAAATTGGCGTACTCAGGATTGTCATGTATATATATGAAAAAAATTCTCCCTTGGTTCTTCAGAGCTGATTGATTCCATGCTCGTCGCGCATACAGCAGCGCCTTCGGTGAGATGTAGTTGACGGTCCTCTCACAGACTGGTGTGCCGCAGTTTGAGCGAAAAGTACTGAGAGCGCATCAGAGTCCATGTTGGATAAGCAGGCTATGGTAGATGGGACTGCTGAAAATGAATGATATTTGTGAAAGTTGCGATGCGTTGTTGAAACAGCGTCTTTGAGGCAGTCGCCTTTATTAATCCGCATCATAACGTTCCGTGATCGCCCTGTTGCGGCTGCCACTAGTGTAACTTTAGTGGATTAGATCGAAGCTCTATTAGCAGATATAGGGGAAGGACGACGAATTACGCCTTACGTGGCAATATAAATGGATTGTCATTATGTATCTCGCGATCGTAATATATGAAATCACCATCACGATGTTGTAAATCACAATCGCTTATTTAGAATTGTTTTATGCACATTTACTTGTGAAGAAATGCCTTATTTTATAAAGAGGTGGCGTCACCATCCTGAGCAGCTTATAGGCTATATTTACAGGTGATGAAATATCTTTCGATGAAGCTTCTTTGGATCAGAACGATGAAGAAGATGGGGCACCCAGTGAAGGCGAATACGTTCTTGAGATGGAGTCATGGCTCGTGTTCAAAGGGCGTTATCGAGTAGGTATTTTGATATGTCTGCGAATGGTCTTTGTGCATTTTTCGCTAATAGTCATCCATAGTGGAGGTTTAAAGGGAGGTGCATGTTATTATAGGTTGCTTTATGCGTGCAGCTTGAACGGTTTGATGTCGGTACCCTTGGGAGAATTAAAAGACGTTGGACGATTTACCGTTTTACTGTTGTTTTCATAACACTTCGGGATGTTCATCCGCATGGTCGTTTTTTAAAATATGGCTTTTTTACGACCCGTCTTAACCTCCCATCTTTCATTTTGGGTCTACGATACTGCTTATCTTTTATGACCATAGATTGGTTTGCAGCGGATTCGCTTATTCCCGTAAATTTCGATTGTAAAAAAAGATGATAAGGACCTTTCTGTTGGGATTCGAAACGTTTGCAAGACAGCATGTGCACCGTCGATTAGCAATTACGGCACCCGTAGGCTCCAGTCCTCTGGAGAAACATCAGAAGCTATTGTCAATTTACGCATTATCGTCGGAGGTTGCCAACTTTCACGAAGTGTGTTTATGTACATCCTTCAACGTTCTGTAAACAGCGTCGTTGCTACAGTTACTTCCAGACATGCTTGCCTATATGCTTATCTTTCCTCTCGACGTTTTAGTTCCATAGATCGCGGAATTTGCTGCGTCGTAGTGATTTCCGTGCTATAGTTAAAAATGAATGGGATTATCCACTACGTGAAGACTCTCTCTTTGTATATTGGTATTGAAGAATTTATGAAATACTGAAGGATTTAGGAGTTCTTTGTTTGTAAGAAGGGGAACTTTCTTAGCCTCAATTCATCCTTCATCAGCAGGTGCCTTCCGCATACAAAAGAAAACTTCAGGTGCAAAATTTCGCAATATGTCTCTGACTATGAGTGTATGGATGTGGGATTTGTTTTCGATAGTTCAGGTAACATTCGTCCGGCTGTAAACGCGTCATTTTTGCCATAGTTTGTTCGGGTCGCATTTCGCACGGTTATTGTAACGAAGTATTCAATTAAAGATGGTGATCCCACCGCTTCTTACACGTTTCATGTAGAACTTTGGAGGAAAGATTCTCTCAACAGTCCGTTGAAATTCGAATAGTAAACGTGGTGACGTAGCATCAAAAAAAAAAAAATTGCATTTGCAAGTTGGCCGTGGAAATGATCGGATCATTTCTGACGTGCTCGCTTGCGGTCGGCCCTTACAGTGAAGTGAACATTCGTAATCGATTCGATCAGCATCTCAACGCCGTATCTGTAGAAACCCTTAAAACGACGGGTGTTGGCGGTTACTGTACACGAGTATTCGAATGCACTTTTCCATTTCACTGTTTATGGTAGAAGCAGCAATAGTGGGTAGGATGATGAAAGAGCTTTGCTTGGCGTTTTCGTTGGTTAGTACACTGCGCAGTGGTGTTGGATTGATCGGGCAACTTAACTGGTGATTGGCTGGCTGGCTGGCTGGTATTTCGATAGGGGGACCGTATAGATTGTTGCAAGCAAAAAGGTGGTGCTCTTGCTCATTAGTTTAAAATGCCTGAGGAAATATGTTGCAACATTCCACCATCCTGCAACGTCTACACTATCTGCTACTGATAAAGTTATTGTCACGACGCAATTTTCGCAGGCTAGCTCAGAGGCCTAATATAAGGCGTTGCGTTATCTCCTACAGAATTATGCTTTCGTCATAAATGCAGTAAAAGCCGACACTTTGAGCTGCCTATGTATCACCATTTTTTTTGACAAGCAGCCGCGGATTTGGATGGTGTTTTTCCTGTCTGTGAGACGTTTAAAAGGTGGCGCGCATCTTGTTAGATTAGAAGCTAGTGCCACTTTGTTTTCCTCGCCGGTCATATTTTTGATTCTATCGAACCTTTGTGCAAGCCTGAATCTATCAGCTTTCTTCCCTTTCAAATTAAGTGATTGGATGTGTGAGACGCTGATACTTCTGGCCAATTGTTTTTGCAGGATATGCAAGCAGTTTTGAAACTGCGCTTTAAAGTGATGTCTTATTTCTTAGAAGTGATGAAAAATCCGGGACGCACTGAAACTGATGAGGACAGGGTGAGCTGCTTTTATTTTTCTTTGAATAATGATAATATTAATTCGCTCTTCTATCAATTATTCAACTTGATGGCATATATTGAGTTCTTTCCTCAGTAAGCCAAATTAGCCGCTTAGTTTAGCAACTGAAACTTTATTGTTTTTCTTTGAGGATTGCAGCAAATTCTACTTGCTATAAGATTCCCTTCTTCCGAAAACCTATTTGGAGCACATCTGCGAAAACGGAAATAGCAGCTGTGGATTGGTAGTGCTTATAGGTCGAGGGTTGCTTACCGGTCGCATTTCGTTGTCGTCAGGATTTAACATTTTCAGCAAGATGTATTTAAATATGAGTTTTTTAGTTGTTGTTACTGACGTTGGAACACGTTTTATCGGAGGATCATCGGCGGTCTAGATTCTACGAGTGTTCCGATCTGCAAGGACCACGATTTCGACAGTCTGGTTCGTTGAGATCCGAAGAAGTAATTTTTCTCACGCATTGGATAATGTTACTGTAGATTCAATTGACAGTGCTGAGCGTGCTTAAATGGTTGATACAGCCAGTGGGCATTCATTTGCGTTGCATTGCCGTTTTGGTGGTGAAAAAGAGCAGAAGAAAAAAGCGAAGAAGTGAAGTGGTCCGATTCGAGCGTTTAACGCATAATTTGCTATATCGATCCGAGCTGTCTTTGTTGCGGGATTAAAACTATCGCAGCGTTATAAGGAGTCAGGAAGAGGAGTTGTGGATACGAAATTTAATTGTGATCCCATACTTCTGGCAAGTTCCTGTGACAATATGTAATATTGCTCGTCTAGGAGAATAAGTAGTGATTGAATATTTGTGGTTATTGAAAAACCAGTTTTATCAGAGGTTACATAAGAAGTTATTAAAAGAGAGCGCTTATTGGTGTATCTAACGCAGCGTTGCAACTGCCTTTATCCTAAATTACAAGTGGAATGTTTTTATGCTCTTCCCGGCGAATGCTTCTGTCGGGCAGGTAGCAAAAAAGGCAGAAGTCATAAAAGGCTGTCGTAATTCTGAGCAAGGACTTGCGCATCTGCTATGCGGACGACGGAACTGGCCGTCCAAAGAAACGAAAATCGCCAAACGATTGTTCTTGCTTTTAGAGACTCTAAGGTTTGGCTGTATAAGAAGTGCATTTGGCATCTAATTTCTATTTCTCCCGCTTTCGCAAAGTAGAGGATGTAACTTGTTGCGCGTGTTTGGTTGTACCAGCAATCATTTTAACGTGGCGGCTTGTGAAATCTGGCACTTTTGCAGCGTAGCAGCATCTAGCAGCTTGATAGCTCTCAAATTTGGGTTCTTTGCACTCTCGGAGAGAGCGGAATGGTGCAAGTTAATACGAGAATTGCTTTGCATCCCCGTTAAAATTTCAACATAAGCTGGATGGAAGTTTATTTTAGAGGCTGCAGTGGACCTTTTCTATCGAACCACCGGCAGTAATTTACTCCAGTTAGCCACTGTTCTCTGTTTGGCAGCAGAGAACTCTGCGGTTGTTATCATTAGCTGCTGTCGTTCTATGAAAACTTTATCAAAAATTGAGGCAATTATTGGTCAGAGATTTTTTCTTGATTTTCTATGAGGAACAGAAACACCCAGTTTTCACTATGGTTATGTGGCAGGATTACTCTTCTGCTTCCCCAGAGGTCTTTCTGATCGATTTTCTTAGAACTTTTTCGCACCTATCTCCAGGTTAGGTCCAGTTGAGGTAGTTTATTCTCATTCAGGGAAATCTGAACTATTTCTTCTTTCTATGTGCTTGAAAGTTAATTGGTTTGCTTATAGTGGAACCTCTTTCGGGCTTAGGTACATGCAGATCTGTACAAGAGAAGAGTTCAGCGAACCGTTCAAGCTTTTGGAGAGCCTTCGCATGCGAACTTGTAAATAATATCAGATGGACTTATCCATGCAGGACTGGAGGATATTAAAAGAATCCTTGCATATGGGAGTTTTAGTGAATCTTCGCATTTCCAGGAATACTTGTAGGGAAAAGTTCGGCGGTTTTTTCAAAAAGCCTTACGTGCAACGGTTCTCTATGTTCGTTGCGCTTGCGCTGTTCATCTGAGAGCGAGAGGGAGCTCTTTTTCTCGGCCCTCCCACACATAAATTAAGGTGAAATTCTTTCAACAGAGTTGCCGTACCGTAGTGATTAGGACATTTCTCACTTTGTTTCATGTGCATTCATTGGATGGTCATAATCGAAATTTTGAACCGCTTGCTGTATCGCGATGCTGCAAATACAAAACAGCAAAGCATAATTTAACAGTGCTATTTATATCGATAAATGCTGGCAGATTGAATAGTTCCGTTTAGGAGGACTATGAAGGATGGATGTTAGATATCACGTTCTAGTGTAGAGCCGTCATAAATAGGGATAAAGGTAAGTTAGAAATATCAACATATATGTAGAGCAGTTGCTGATCTGTGTAGTGCTGATGATATGCATATGGGGGGATTACGCGAGCGGATCGAAACGCATAAAAAATTGCAATAATATGGATAGGCTGGACTTGATGCAGTATCTCGAAAAGGCGAAAATTTGGGGTGGAAGTGATTTGCAAGCAGCGCGAGACAAGAATGCAGGCAGAATGTCGTGGAACGATGAAGAATGAAATTACCGTCGTTCTAAGAAAGTAAGTCGACCTTCTGCCCTGGAAACTGTGTAGGTTAGATGAAGTGATGAAGCTTTCGGAAATTATATTTCAAAGATCGCAGGTCTTTTGAAGTGGCTCGAGCACTTTTAGCTTAGAATGTCTCACCTGTTCAGAGTTTTTGTTACCAACTCAAAAAATCGCCATCTTTATTATCTTCATGGAATAATTAAAATCTTGATTTCCGCATCATGTCTTTGCGCCTTATTTGCTTGTTTGTTCGAGTTATTATACTTTTTAGCCCCCTGGTTCATGCCTAACCTTCGGCATCAACATGTATTGTTATAAGCTGTTTGGGGCTCAAATACGAGCTGGTCCATTCGGTTCACCAACTCATGAGCATCCCATCCTTAAACGAGAGGTTTCATCGGTGCACAGATTTGCCTGACTAATAGTGAGGACTTTGGGCTAGCGCTTCACATTGTGTTGGGCGGTTGACAGTCGAAATCTGCCTAAGGGCGCAATTCTTATGCGAGATTCCCTATGGTGTAAGTGCGAATTAGAGCCTGTTATTATGTATGAAGAGCGTTTTGCTATGTCATTATTAATTAACATGCTCAGTTTCGTTTTTATTATCATCTAAGTCATCCTTACTAAACCGGAACAAAATTTGTCTTTTATAAGACGTCGAGGCATGGATGACTGCACGCCATATCGGCGTCGTTCTGCTTCGTGAGCTCATATTCAGCCAGTGGATCGCTGAAGCCATCCACAGGTGCAAAATTATATGAGGAAGAAGTCAGCTTCAACTCGACTGTGCGCCTTTATTTCCGAAACTTTGCTTCTGGTGATCTGGATTTCGGAGGAGAACCAGGTCGTGGATGCAAATCGTCACTAGAAAAGAAAGCATGGAGGCAACCCTAGAGGTTTATTGGAAACCCGTTTCCTTTCAAAAGTGACAATTTTTTTTTTTTAATTTCCAATTGCAGTTTGAAAAAAGTGACTCATGCGTGGTAATAGGGAAGTTAGCTAATTCTGTGAATAACGAACTGGCGTCCTGTACTTTCTCATTCACTTCATTCTTTCGGGTATTTGTCGCCCATTCCTCCCGAAGACATCAGCATGACTTTTAGTGGTACTGAAATGATTTGATCGGCCATGGCATCTTGCAATCTTTTTACGTTCTCCCGCGACTGTTTATCTTTGATTTGAATCTAAAAAGAGAAGTTTTCGCTGCACTCATGACTGAATAAAGCTTCTTTTGCTGCGGGATAGTTCACGAATCATGCAGCCTAAATTGACGCTGCTTCTCATCCATGTTCTGCTACTTCTCTTCCAGGTGTTGCATCCCGGGCTTTCATGCTCGTATGATCCGCGAAGAAAAAGATTCCTTATTCCCGTGGCAATTTCCTTCAACATGATTGTCTATTGCTGATATAAGTAATAAATTATTGCTGCAACTAGTCAGCTTGCCACTGCAGTTATGAAGCATTCATTATAATTGCTTGTCAAATTGTAATTGTTGCTGTGCTCAGTGAGTCTTTAATGTTAGGGACTGCTGAACTCTTGTTATTGCGGGTTTAATTGCTGTAACGGTCTTCTCGAATACGTAATTCACTTATTGTCATTGCGATTATTGTTTGTTTGTTGCTGCACTTTTGCCTCATTGCGTGTTGCCGTATCACCTTTTGTCTTTGCTTTTTGTGATTTGCTTCGAAGCTTACTTACAAGCGCCGCTCACACATGCTTCTTTTCGCATTCAACAACCCGCCGTTCGTTGAATTGCTCTTAATGGCAGTGCGACACAGCACTGAGGGAAATTTATCTTTGTGCAGATGCTGCCCTTAAAGTATTAGCGTCCTATAAATGAGACGATTTCTTCGTGCATTGAAAAAACCTGCTCTTCGGCCGCACTCGGCTCTTGAGTCATCAAGAATAGCCTTTCGAAGCAACTTTCTAACAGCTTCATTGTCACTGGAAGCAAACATATTATTACGGAAAGCACAAAAAGCATGCCTAAGTCCTCGTTTTCTTTTTTGCGAAGGTCCCGGCATGATTCGACCTTCTGCCTACTTTGAGAGTAAGGTCTTTATGTTGTTGAATTTGTCTATGCAATATTCGTTTCAGTGGATGCTGGATCTCGTTTGCACTCAGCGGCAGCAAGGTGCTGATGAGGAGCACATGCAGAAGGTGCGCCGGGAGCATTCAAGTAAGCACGCATCTCACCTAGCCGAAGGTTTTTGGCTTTCTTCGCACGAAATCGGTTTGCATGTCCCAGAGAATGGTTATAGCGACATGCGAAGCTGCAGTGGCACGACAGGTGGTCAGTGTAGTCTTCCATTGCATTCGAAAGTGCAGCCTTTACAGAATTTGATGTGTGGTTGACGATGGTCTTCTTGTTATTTATGATGCAGCAGATTGTCGTCTTTGGTCAACTTCCTTGAGAGTGATGTTGAGGTTTCCTTAAATTTTCATTGAGACGTATTCTGATGCTTCCGCTTTTGGTTGCTCTTCATAGGTAGCAACTGTTGTGCAAGTATGCTTGTTTGAAACGTTTAATTGTTTAACTGCTCCTGTTGCCGGTTGCTTTTCGGTCTCAGCTCGATTGGCATCGTTAATTTTGACCGTGATGGATGGCTATTTTGCAGAGCAGTTTTCAGGGAATTTTCGCCAATGTCCGACCGTGAGTAATTTCCGTCTTTCATTCGAGAATCGAGCCAACAACGCACATAGAAGCCGTCATGCGCAAAGTTTCGCTATAAGTGGCGCATCTTATTGGAAAGATTGCCATGCCACGAACATACGGAATCGTGCATCTGATCGAAGAACTCCATTCTGCACCTACGATTCGCATAAACGATGGGACATTCGCTCCGCTGTGAGAAGGAACGCCGAAACTGGCATTGACGGTGAAGAAAGTAAGCAAGGTAAAGTGGAGAAATGTTTTTTTTTTTTTTCAGAGACCCGTGCATATAGGATGTTTGTCATGTATTGATGCATTTACATGCCGGAGCGGATAATGAAGTAGACTGGAACGAGTTGGAATTATGGAATGGAGCAAGTGGTTGTGTGTCCTCATTTCTGTGAAGAAGTTTCCTCGTGTCGAAATTCGGAATAACCAATCGCGAGGTTTCATCCATAGTTCTGTGAAGTCCATATTTGAAATCACGGACAGAATACGATACTTGGTTCCAGTATTGCTGAAGCACTCAAAAGTCCTTATTCTCTAAACGATTTTTGCTTAAAGTCAAGCAGTGAAGCAGATCAGATGAGAAATATTGGGCTCTCCGCTTTAGCATAAAGGATATATCGGACGCCTAGTCTAATACTCTTAGAAGAAATTGCTCCGATGATTTGAAAGCATGGAAGTCATTTGCAATTAGATGTTTTACTCGGACGCCTAGTCTAATAAGAAATTGCTTTTTTTCCGAATTATCGTGTGATCGTTGTTGAACACCCAATTTTGATTTCCCATCATCTTTGATCCGAATGATTGCTGCCAGAATTTTCGCATGATAAAGTTCTCAAAACCTCTACTGAATCTTCACATGCGAAGGTTCTCTAAATATTTATTGCTGCGAATGAAATTCTAATCTAGCAAGTGGTGGTTGGCGCAGGGTGACTGCAAATTGTCGGAATCCCTCCTCCACTCATAAGATTTCATTCAGTCTTGTTTAATCGAACAACACCAAAAATGGGTTTCTTTTAAGTCTGCAATGCAACTGTTTGAAGTGGACGGTTCAAGTGACCGTGGTGAATCAAGGTAATTTGTTTTATAAGAAGTAATTAATACAACGGCTGTAAATAGGTTATTCGGTAAAGAGTGCAGGTGGTGGAAGCAGTACTTGGTAGTAGTAATTATGATGTAGTAGCAAGCGTTGCTGGCAGCAGAATGTGGAATGGTGGCAGTGGCGAGTGTGAACACGTTAGTAGGTAGACAGACAGCAGTATTTAATGAACACAATGCAGTAGCAGGCAGAAAGGTATTGTATTGTTCCTGTCCACTCCTAAGCACGAAGAGTGTACGCTGTGTTTTTGTAATGTCTTCGAATTGAATGAAGAATGCGCCAACTGGAATCATGTGAACCATTCCCGGATGAGCATCGCAGAAGTTGCTGAACTGAACCTAACAATAAAGCTTGAAATTTTTGGAGTTCCTGATATGTTGCGATAAGCGAGAGTAGGAGTAAAGTTTTCAAAAATGTGGTACATTATTGAGATAGCATGCGCTGAGGAGCGTCGAGGGCGGGGAAATGGAATCGCGGATGGACACGCAACGTGCCGGAAAAGCTGGGTACTTCCCCGTGTTGTTGGGATAATTGGATGACCAAAACAAAATTCCAAAGGTGTTCAGCTCGTCCGCTAGACTGGACCAGTGGAGATTTATAAGCACGAGTGGGCGTTCTTTTCAGGAAATGAGATCTTGCAGTCTGACCGGGATTGATGTTTTTGACTGGATGAAGGTGGCATATTGCCATCCACGTGCCTGGAAATCCTACTAGTCCTGTAGTTATCCCAAACATTTTCTTGCTTGTGCGATAGGATTCCATTTTTTGAATGAGGCTTTTTCGGTATCTTCAGAATGAAACATTCCCCCCCCCCCCCCCTTCCCTGTGAAGTTTTAGGATGATCCAGCATTTTTGGAAGTTTTCTGATTATTTACTTCAAGCTCTGTGATGTCTTCTTCCTCCCCTGTTTCCAATCCTGCCAGATGGACCCACTACTGTAGTAGTGATTAGTAGTGGTGTTACTTCGGCAGTGAGGTAGCACTGGCAGCAGAAGTGTTAGACGTTTAACATATTAGCAAGGGCATAGTATTAAGTGGTGCCAGCAGCTGCAGTAATTGATGATTATCGGTAAAGTAGAAGATAATCCATAATGCAAATGAATATTAATAATTCCAAGTGGTTTTGAAGCTGATTTTGAAGTGGTTCTCAACGAGCGGAGAGATGAAATTTCAAACTCAAATTTTTCATGTTGTCTGTCGAAGTTCTAGAATCAGGTTTCTATCGCAGAGGCATTTTCAAAAAGAGTTGGTTAAGGTGCAGCATGGGACGACTATTGTACAAATTTCCGAATCCGCTCAAAAACATGTGGTGATCGTCAGGGCGAGCGCTTCGAGCAATTAACGGAGGAGGGCCAGCTGGATGAGGAGCAGGTACTGTTGTGCATGCATTGACTGCTATTTAGGTTGTAGCATTACGATATGGACTGTTTTATGATGAAAACATTGTAAGTCCGTTTCAAAAAAGGGTAAGGCGATTTCGTTGACCACATCCTCTGCTTTTATTTGATGGACAGCCTTAACGCTTTCATTATAGCTTAGATTTCATAGCACGTACCAAAACCATGTGGAAGCTCAGAATCGATCTTCCAATAGACCAAAAATATGGAAGCTCATAGCATTACCAAAAACCTCATATGGTAGCTCAGAATCACATAATAATATGTACGTCAATTCATACACCAATTAATTAAGAAGGTTCTGCTGGTCTCTCTTCGACGGAGGTTCGTCAGTGTCCATTTTCGAAGTTCGCCAGATGCTCTCCACCTATCCTTTCTCCGGCAGTTGCAGTTGTTGCAGCAGTTTTAGCCTTTGTATCCTTATTTAATGTGAAAGTTTCTATCTTTCTGGAGTCTCTAACGTTATCAGTTCTTTTGTTACCAAGTTGGAACATAGTAGTGCAAATGCAAAGGAGGTGATATTAGATATGTATCATAGGTCAGTTTTGCTTTGAGATGGTAATTGTCATACCTTCCTCATAAGGTATTATATCATAGTGTGAGCATTCGCGGCACACCTGATGTGCACGTTTTTTGTTAATTGTCGTAGTTGATGAACTACTTTTGTTTCGTAAGTATTTAACTAAATAATTTGCTAAACTTATAGGAAGTTTGGAAGTAATGATTAATAAAGGTTGTTGGGATCTCTAAAAGGACCTTGGTCAGTAACGATTTGGAACAATAGGTGCCAGAAGATCCATGTTCAACAAAGAACAAAGAGGCAGACGCCGAAAATCCAAGCTGTGAAGACAGTGGCGCTCTGTGGCGCAGGGAGGAGGAGAGTGAAGAATCACCCCAACTTCCAAGTGGAAGGGGTAACGCAATGCGGGTTCCAGCCGGCAGATACAAAACGCCGAAGCGGTCTAACGGAGAGGGCTGGTATGGAGGCCCGAAGGAGTTTACGAAATGCAGTTTGAACCTTTCTCATTCTGCAAGTGGTGAGCGTTAAATTTTCGTTCTGCCCGTTTTCATGTTTTCCACGAGAGGGAACTCTCCCCTTTTTCTCCTTTTCTCTAACCTTTCGGCATACTTTTTTTAAATATGCAAATCAATTCATACGTATATCAGTGCATGAAAATGTCTTCTCAGTGTAATGTGTATATAATTACAAAATGTGTATGAGTGCATGCATTTGTACCTTATTAGTTCAAACGGCATCGTCTGCTAATTTCCCGTTTTAAAGGGAGGAGTTGGGAATTAATTCATTTGAATGGAAAATTCCAACTTCTTCTTCGTCACCGAGTTTGCGGACTTGCGTTACATAGAGAATTGAAAGCAAACCTACAGATTTGTTGATGCAGGTGTTGTTTTACACGAATGAAGCAGCATTCATCGATTCAGTGTTTTATGAATCGATGAGGTCGTTTGTGCTGAATGAAACTGTGGCATTTCAAGCAACCATCCCTACTGAAAGTGTTAATGGCTGTTTTGCAGCTGCTTTTTCGATCGTTTTTCATTAATCCAACTTCGTTCTTGATTGCATCAAGGGCTCTTCATATGAAACCTTAAGAAAAGAAAAATTTCAAGACTCCTAGTAGTTGCTTTAAAGGTGTGTTTGAAGAAGATGAAAATCCGACGTGCAAGCCGAAACTTCTCACGGGCTTTTGATACCTAAGCACGGCAGTTCAAAGAAGTGATATGAATCTTTGCTTTGTAAACTACGATTTTATGCTCTCGAATAAGGTCGTGTTGAACGTGAAAAACAACAAAGGTACCGGGTTTTGAACTGAGGTCGGCTAAATTCGAGGCATATATTGGATGGGGATCTATTCGACAGTCCGTTGTTGATATTCATATTGAGGAGCAATGTGCCGCAAATGCACAGTGACCAAATGTATCGAAGTTAGCACTGCGTGATTACCAACGACACATCATGGCATTGTCGAAATCAAGTAACACATACGGCACAGAGTTATTGATGGGGTGAGCCGACCTATTTCACTGGCACGCTTGATCCAGCGAATGGAAAGGCACAAGGTTCTCTTAACTACCGCTCACCGAATATCGTGGGAAGTTGGCTCTAAAATTTTGACTTCCCCGATCAAACTACACGCCGAGTTTTGATACCAAGAGTTTAACTATGAGTCGGAACATCGCCTTGTTATGAGGTCGAATGACGCGATGCGCTCTGATCCACCACACTAACTGTCGCAACTTTCAGAGGAAGGGCTCTTACTGAAAGCGACTAAGCATGAAGCAGTGAGAACTCGTCGCTCCATGACTTTAATCGTGAAGCTCCAAGAAGGCAGCATTTTCTTTCCGCGGTGTGATGAAGGAAAGCGTAACTCCTTTTTCGAAAATCGCACCTGTGGAGCAGGTGGTGGAAAAAGCGCTGTCCAGTGGTTTGCATCTGTGCATTGACAAACTCTCATTCTAAAGTTTGTTGATAGTTCACTTGCTTTCTCGCTGAAAAGTCATTTCCACTGTTTAGTTCTTGAGAGCGGCACATTCCACATTTCCATAGTCGGGAATGGAACCGGCGCATAGTTAAAATTGCTTCATTTTCATCTACACTGGATGAAGCAACTAATGAAGTTCTATGTTAAAGCTAGTTCCAGTCGCTTTGACTAGCGCATATGCAGTTGGTCATTCTGAAGCTGTCAGGAGCCATTGTCGTTACGTCGATCCTACAGTTGCAGTGCCACATTAAACGCGAATTCGGAGGTCATGACGAGTCTCTTCAATGGCCATTTTTGCAGTTTTTTGCATGTTTTGTAATGAGGCAGCGTGATTCCCAAACAATGTTTAGCGCTGTTTCTGCGTTGCATTTTTATTTTTTCTTCTTCTCCAAAGTTTGAGCAAAAATCTCCTCTCTTGCTTCTGCCAAATCTAAGAAGGCGTATCTGCAGTCTGCCAGCATTCAGTTATATCGATCTTGTAGATTTAGGTGACTGAAGTGGGCCGAGAAGTTTTATTGGCGAAATAGAGCGTTCTAGTAATTTCCTACTGCTGGTTTATCTACGGGAATTTCATTGTCGCCTCCAGAAATAGTGCACGATCATCAGAATGTGTGTAATTGTACTTTGTATGCAAGGTTGTGTGGTACTTTATGCCCCGAAATGGTGCATCAGTTATTTCAGGTTATTCCCGCTAGATAACATTCGAGCTTGTATATTTTACCCGATTTTCTGTCTTCCCGATTCTTAGCTCGAAGACTTTTTTAATAGGAAAATAATTCGTTAGTGGCCAGTTGTGTGTAATAAATGGGGTTCGTCCCAACGAAGAAAACAGGTTGGACAATTTTTGCAGCTGTTAGGGTCAGATAAATCGCTGCTGCGAATATAGTTTTCAGACGAGGTAAGGAGGCCACCAACATTGTGTTCTTTAACGTAGTCTGCGCTGGGACACGGGGCCAATACTGATTGTTGTTTCCGGGATTTTCCCGCCGAGGAAGAAACCTGACTCGCGACGCCACAGGAGGCACTTGGTTCCATTCAGGTCTCTAAAACTCTATTCGAGACTTTGAGTCCCTGCGCACTAATCACCATACTGACCAACCGTCGTTCGATTTGCACGGTGCTGACTAATCGCACCTAACATTTGCGTCATATTCAGTACTTAATCACATCATTCGCGGTGCCATGTCCGCAGTGCTGCTCGCCGATTACCTGTGCCGACTCTATAATGCTCATCAGTGGGATGTACCACCTTACTATACAACAAATAGGAATCAGCACTGTCACTTACACATTAGTCCCATTAACTGTACCACAGTTGGTGTATTGCTATTGGCCTTGCATTTGTGATTAGTCGGCTGTCTGAAGTACTAAGATTGTTGCAGATGATACAGTTGACATAAGAGTGGTTGTTGCTACAGAGCGAAATACTTTGCTCAAGTAGCAGAACAAGACTTGAACAGTTCACTGAAGGAGGCTATATTTGGAGAAGTGAAACCTGCTGCTTCGCTTGAGTCGTTTGAGCCGTGGTCCGCTAACGTTTAGTATTAAGATGTCATTAAAGGCTTCTTCAGATTCACTTTCTGAGGACTTTCGTCAGAGCCTTTGTTTTAATGAAAAGCTTTTTCGAGGAATCTGGGAGGACGTCCTTCTTCTCTTCCATAGTTTTGAGCTCCCTAAGGCTATCTTTTAGTTCTTTGTATTCCAAAGTTCCTCATCCATCGACCAAAAAAATTCTGTCACGCAGTATACATCGGGGCGACATGATCTAAAAGAATATTATCAGTTGAGCTGTGGCGAACGTATCAAAAATTACCGAACGGTCAGACACATACGTCTCACATGATTACAACTGTAGATTCCGCCAGTTGTATTAATTCGGAGATTAGGCATCAGGTTGCATGTGCATCATTTATGTTGCAGTTTTTCTATGGTTGTTGTTTTCAGGAGAGCAGTTCCGAAATTACCGGTATCCTCGTAATTGCGCATCTCGAAGTGTTCGAGAAGCTAATGCCGGCAGCACCAGCGAACATCACCAGCAACAGTGAGCTTTAAAACATTTTAACCTACTAAAGTCTTTAGTGAAACGCGCCATTTTATTTCATTGCTCTGTTTAGTAAAACTCAAGAAGCGGATTAGGGAAATGATTCATAAGTGATCAATATTTGCATGGTCATTGCGGAATCGCTTTAGTGGTCATATCTTTGCCCTAGCACTGAAGAGACGGAGAAGCTCCGCCGAGCGCATTTGATAAGTATGACCGCAGTTTACGAGGGGAAAAACTTGCAAGCTGCGATTGCACTGAAATTTTTGTTCTGGCATTTTTCGGTGTTCATGCTTTGTTTCTACCAAAGACTGAAACGAAAACATTAGCATTGCAAGGATGGCGTTGCAACAAACTGTTGCCGCTTTCGTTTGAGTCCTATTGTTGCTTTCTGTTGTTTGCATTATATTCCGCGGTTCCATCCATGCGATGGTTGTGAAAAACGTTCCATTTCATGGTCATGATATCACGATTTTCAGTCCTTAGACGTGCACGTTGTTTGGTTCTCATGGTAAGTCTGCATAATTTCGATCTTTACATAAAAGGTAATTAGGTACTTTATAACTGAATAATGTGCTTAGATGATTATTCTATTTGGGTACCTTTCTGGAAGGGATTCGTGCTCGTTGAGAATTTTTGCCATAAGTACGTTACCTCTCATTCGAATCTACTCGCAGAAAAAACGTCAAATTCTCGAAAATCGTGTCAAGCGAGGGACGAAATACGTTTGTGCGTTCTAATTGAAGGGGGGGGGGGGGGGGCCTATATAAACATCAGATACGCGGACAGGCATAGGACAGCACATGGTGGTGCCGAAGAGAGTAGAAATTTTAAAAAGCGCAGCCAGTTGCTAGTGCCCATGTTCCTAAGTGCGGTCCTTTGAGCACTCTTCAGACGTCGGTGAATGAAGGTGCACCCTATGCCGTCACACATTTCCTTGTAAAATAATAGGAAACACTACCTCTTGCGCATGACATTTAGTCTTACAGGTATAATGAGGTGCATTGCACGCGAATTTCCCGTGACAGTCTTACCCATATGTGAATAATACGTTGTGCATATTTTTTTCCGGTCAGTTGCCACCTCCAGCTCGCTAGAGCGTTCATTGGGAAAGCAAGTGGGAAATCAGGGAAGGCGACATGATGAGGTCATGTGTATGAAGCATAGTTAATAGTTGGCAGGGTGAAAGGTGTTTGAAAGGAATTTTGGATAGATTGTTCGAAAAAATCGAAACGTGTGCTCAACTGAAAGTACACTTAATCCGTGCATTGGCGCTTTGGGAACTGCTTTATGTAGGGCCACTGTTTTGAAGATGCAGAGGGTTTTGCAGATAATTGAATGACATGATGGACTTTGCCACTCCTCCGTCTCCTCTATTGCGTTTCTAATGAGCAGTTGCTCATCCGATCGTATTTGCAGACGTACCGAAGAGGCGGCTGGTGAGAAGCGATATTTCGAATACTACAACAAAAATTCTAGAGCGTTTTTCAACAACCGAGGAGGTAGACACTTGATATATCTTGCCGAGACAGCAAACCTGACCGCAGTGTTATTTCATTCAACAGTGATGGAAAAATATTGCGCGAGTGGGAATTGTTGCTAGCAAAATGAGGCATTGTTTTGATATCTGTTTTGAAGCTGGCGATATGGGGGACAAGTTTGAAGGAATTTTTGCAAATTTTCTTAATTCGTCTAGAAAATTTATCTAATGAAACATGCATTGGATGGGAGCAGTTATTGCAGTTAGTTTCAGTTCTAAGAAACAAATCTAACGATTTCAAAGAAATGATGGTCGTGCCTCTCGCTCATCTAATCTACTGCTGGATGGGAACTTTGCTTATCCAGAGTATTTTTTGCCATGGTATCAGCGGCCGCAGTAAAACTAGGAAAAAATTGCTGTTCGTTGAGATTTTGCGATACATTTTTCATAAGCTTTTTCATCTTTTGCACCTCTAATGTCAGCGATTTGGGCCTACCTCGCATCTCTCCTATGTCCCAAATTTACAGCTGGTAAACGGGAGGCGATACCAAGGCGGCGCGCGACCCGAGGACGCGATGCATATTAGTGGTCGATCGATGTTCCGTCGTCGTTGCTGTTGTATTCTTCTTCAGCCTAACTTATCTTGTTACTGAGCGTTTTCGTCCTTTTGATTTGTAAGCACTGTTTGTTTGCTATTTTCAGTAATTCGTTCATTATAATTCGTTGTCGTTGCACTGTATGGACGCAGTTAAAAAACGCGGATGTGAGTGCATTGTACATTTCGTTGAAATATTGTTAGAAGGTCGTACACCTGCTTTTCCTGTTCGCATTTCGCTTACAGTTGTGTCTCTCCAACTGCTCATAAGTCATCCCTTGGTCCAACTAACAGCGCGGAATCCCGATGTTTATCTATCGGAGGTTGCACGGGAGATCATTTCGCAGAAGAGTCGCAGGAGTATCCATCCATTCCCACATCATCGCTCTTGTTTCGGGAACTCTGTAATTTTTTTAGTACATGGTTTTTCATTCTCATCAGAAATCACCACTGAAAGATTTTTGTCGTGCGGTACTATATTCTTGTTCCCTGATGGGGTGTTCTTCTGAACTTAGTCGAGGAGCCTTTCCTCTTCTTTTTCTGCTCTGCAAACTTCCTCCCGCTAAGAAATGCATCGGTTTTTCTCCCGGACTTTTTGCTCAAACAGATTGCTTTCCGGAGATTGTCCCACTGAACGAAAAACGCGTTTCTGCAGAACGCTACATAACGTCGTGCATTCACTGGCTGATCTTCAGTGGTGTTGTCTTTTAGCACGGAATATTGCTCCAGAAAAAGTGGGATTTGTCGTGCTGTTTTGTTTGAGATATTCAAATGATCAGGTTGACGAACAACGTTCCGAAAATGCACTGGTCGCCGACGTCCTTTACCAACGGTGGTTCAGTAATATAGATATATCGGAGATGTTTCTGACGAGTTTAAGTTTTTGAGAGTTTGGTTGAATCAGTATATGTGACTCCGCAAAGTGTACACTTTGTGACACACCGCGCGGAGAGTCACGGTAACCACACTATGATTTAATGGGTGAGGAACATCGACGAGCATCTGTTCCTGTTTGCAAATATAGTATCTGTTTCTATAAACACCAGCAGAGCGAAGAGTTGAGGATTGCGGGGAGGCTGGCATCTTTTTTGAACTTCTTTTTGGGGGAGTTTAGCAATAGGTTGTTAGGTTCTGTTTATATCCTTCCCAGTAATTTGGACATTCCAAACACAGTGGTTCAAGTGTTGCAAGTTCTCGAGGTGCTTTTGGAATGAGCGGAAGTCGGGCATATCATCTAATTGAGCAATTAAAACTGTGTATTCGCGTCTACCTGCCGCAGTAACTGCTTAGCAATTATTCAAGAAATTACCTCTCTTCGCGTTTTTAGCAGTATTGTGTGTGCTTCTGTTTATGTTGTGAATTATCATAAGGGGGCTGCTGTTGGAGAATATTATGTCGTCGTGCAGTGAGGATAGTCTCAGTTGAAAGCGAGCTGGCTCAGGCGCATGAAGCCGTTAAGGCACCATGTCCTAGCACGCTGTTTCGGAACCAACCATTCTTAGGTGGACGATTGCCCTTCTGGGGTGAAAACGTCGGCACAAGGAGAGTCGAAATCGGTTGAGCGAAAAACCCCTGTTACTCTCGAATTGAGAAAGGGGGACCATTCCTGGAAATTGCATGGTCGTTATTGGATGGATACGAGAAGTTTGAACAAGGCACGTTTTTCTTTATAAATCTCGGTTTGCTTCACATATGCGTGTACTTGGAATGAGATCAGTTGAAGCTCCTTTCCCATTCTCCTTTCGTACCAATAGCGCGTTGATCTTGTTGGCATCTCTCTCATCTTTTATCGGCATTAGCAGTACATGTTGTTCTTCGTTATATGACAGATGGCTTCAGTGTTATTTTCGTGCACCGTAATAGTTGTATGGCTTTCTGAAAGGTTTTATAGATGTGAGCCTCCAATGTTTCCCTCTTTTCAACAAGTCCATGTTTAGCCCTTCATATAAGAGTACGTTGAGTGGGAAGTCATAGTGCTGATGTGTCTTCACTACGTTCCCTTGAATGTTGACTTTGTTCTCATTATGGTACCGTTATCTGGCTGTACTGATCATCCATCTAACGTTGGAAATGAGCAGGCAGAGAGGTGGATCTTCGGGGATCGTTGCATTTACTGGTTCTCTGCACACTGAGGCATCGAAATTCCCGTCTTGTCATGCCCGTTTAGTTGAGAACGAGATCGGATTTCTAGCCACATGCTTGGCCATTATCAGTTTAGGTTTCCTTCGCCCAGTCTTTCAGTGGAGTTGTTTGTGCGCTGCCGCGAATAAGACAAACTAATAGTGCACTGAAAGGACGAGCATAGCGCGATGCTTACGGCACTTCGAGCCGTGCTCAGACGATGCGTAGAAGTTAACGGCTTTATATGGTTGTCCTGTGTGAGCAGCTGCTATCTGTGTTGTAGCCATGCATCATATTCTTCGTGCTCACTGTGGGCGGTTCTTTTTCACATTTTCGTGGGGAAGGTACATTGGAAGTACCTTCCCCACTAAAGTAATTAGCGGAGAATTCTAGGAGATAAGAGACTAGGAAACAGACACCTTAGCTTCCGAAAGAAGGTTTTCGACAGGGAGATTTGTCCTGCAGAGGGGAATTCGTCTCCGACACTTTCGTTTTCATTCCTTCTTGAAGGTTATTCGCGGGATGTCACCGCGTAATGCTAGATTACTGTGTCCGGCATATCCATTCCAACTGTTCTTCTTTAATGGGTTTCCAGAGGTTTGGGGTGGATGTTGCTTTGTTTATCACACAGCTTGGAATTGGAGTCTGGCAACAATTGGGACGTGAGCGTTGAAGCCAGGATCATTTGTTTGGAGATATGTGGTTCGATTTTATCACGGGCATAGGGTTTGTGGAGATATTTTTGCTACTTGAGAACGTTCAGTGTTTGAAGCAGTCTTTCGAATGGATACAGAAGCAATCTTTTTACTCGAAGTAAGTGTGTAGCTTGTCGCAGCACTTTATATTAGCGAGACGACGAAACTCTCGCGTGTCTAGAAGTTGCCGCGTGTGAGGAAGAACTGTCGGACATTGTTTGCTTTCTCGATGAGTTGTTGTGTTTGTTATCTCTTTTCCTTGGAATGTTGGCCAATTTGCAACCAAATAGCGATCTGTTCTCATTTATTTCTCATTCGCTTGTTGATCGCCGTTGTCCTCTTGTTGCCTCTTTTATTTCGATTCCCTCTTTTAGTGTTTTTACTTTTAACGCATTGCCGGTTATTGTCCTCTTTGTTGTTGTACGATCTTTGCGCATTGTCGTGCGCTGCTTTTAATTTGTCTGCTCGATTCGTTTCCTTATCTGCTAGTTTATGTTCGCTGTTGTATCGTTTGCAAATCAGTATGCTCGTAATGGATGCGCTGATGCGCTCACTGGGTGCCGTCGAAATAGGACGCCATGCTCTGGGCAGAGAAATTGGCATTGAAACGCCGTTCGTTTCACAGTTCCGAGAAATGGCTGCGTGGTGTCTGAAGTGTTGGATTCTTCGATGCCACTTTTTCTTAATCAGTCGAGGAGGTCTCCTCATCCCCAGGAATTGCGCAGAATTGAATTTCTCCTCATCTTCTTCGATTTATCTTTTCGACATCCGCAGTTCTGCTTTGTTATCGCCATTTACTGCCATTATTTCGTTTCTTCCAAATGACCCGTTTAAAGTTTCCACCGTGTCTTATGCAGATATGCAGGTCTGCGAAAAGGTTGGGCGAGTTGCTAACGCTGTTGGATAATTCAAATATGGGGGAGTGCCTTTCCATGGATCCTAGTGAGTGTTTCCGGCAAGAAAATAGACTTCGTTTTTTGGGTTTTTTGGAAATTACATAAGTTTATAGAAATAACAAGTTGTTTAAATGCAGTGTTGCTTCTTTTCTCCATCTTTGTCACGATTTTTAAAGTTGTTTTTCCACCTCGACTCGAGAGAGCTCCACCAGAAGTTATTATTCGATCACAAATTATGACTGCTTGGTAGTGCCAGCCATATTAACTTTAGTGACCGTGATTTTATCACGTAACACTGGAGAGTGAAAAGGCAGGTGGAATAAATCCAGACCTTTTGTTGCCGGAATTGCAAAGTTTCCGATGACACGATGTTGACTTGTACTGATCCAAACTCGAGTTTCGATGGCGGTAATCTGGTGACTGTGAGGTGTTAGCGAAGAGAATGCAGATTTCGGGCGGCAGCATGGTATTTTGGTAACTTTTTATTTTTCGCCTCATATTCTCATACGTGGAAGAGTGGAGGGGGGGGGGGGGGGGGGGGGGGGGTTGAATTGTGGATCTCACTCGGTTTCGGCAAAAGAGGTAGGACTGTGGAAAAGAATTTTCGACGTAGGTGAAGAACTGAGTTGACGAGAGGATTTTGGTCGGAGGTTCGCAAAGTTCCAGCCTCTTTAGGATGAAAGGAGGCGGTGAGATGTCGCAGATTTCGGAAGTTCGTGGATTCAGTAAGCATTACATTCCGCTTTGAGATCCTTTAGGTTGAACTCTTTGCACCAGTTGGAGGAGGATGTTCGAACAGTGTATGTGACTGAAGAAAGGTGTGACGTGGAAGTGCAATTGCAGAAACAACAGTTTAATGCGAGGAGCATACCGAGGTATAGGACGTGGTTAGAAAACACGGCGGAAATTGAGATGGGTTGGAGCTCAGTAAGCCAACATTTCGTAAAAGCATTTGCTTGCTTGCAGTCACAGGAAGCACCATGATTGGAAAAAGGTCGAGTCCAGTCAGAACCGTGTCAGCTTATAACCGCATCGCTTCAAGAGGAAAAGATATTGAGCGGAGCTTGCGACTCATATCAGAAGTAGCCAAATTAGTTCATATGCGTCTGCATGGAATATAGTGTTGTGGCTGTTTATCTTTCGGATGTCTTAGCTCTGGAACTATTGACAACTGAGTTGTCGAAATTTGTGGCCTTAGAATATGGTAGAATGGTCTCACCTGTCCACTCTGTAGTTCGATAATCATTTCGGGAATAGTTGCAGCTTCTTGCAGATGCTGGAAAACTTGCATAAATTCTCCGAACGGTTGGGTTGCACTTCACATTTGTTTGCTTTCGAGCGGATCACTTGCGAAACCTTTTGCGGGCAGCGTTTTCAAGCAGTTCTTGAGCATGTCCTTTCCTTCAACCGCCCCTTGCTCCCGCATTTTTGAATTGTCTTTTGATAGGAGCATTTTCACTTAAGAGATGGTTTTTTCCCTAGTTCTCAGTGAGGGAATGATGATGTGCACCGATACATGAGATCATTAAACCCCTATGCAGACAATTTGAGTTGTTTCAACACACCATCCACTATTTACGAAACATGAGAAAAGCATCCTGTGTCGAAGGCTGTCATTAATCGTCGAAGGAATCTACGACGAACTCTGACTTCAGAGTGATGCGTTATTGTTGGTGGCGGAGTGAAGAATCGACTAGCAAAGTTATTTGTATTCAATCGGGAAGCATCCACTGATCATACATTTTTGTCTAAGAATGGACTGCGTTTCTTTAGAGTGATTGAATTTGAAAAGTCTGCAGTTGAATTGTTCATTTCTTCAACTTCCGAGTGGACACATTGTTGTTGGCGGGTCGTTTAATGCTGCAATTCCTATGCCAGATACATTTTCGCCCTTTGAAAGTATTTCTGCGCTCTTCGTACGTTAAAGGAGTGGAGTGAGCGATCCTCGATGTTTTTTCTTCCTAAAATGTTTATCTGAATCTTAGTATCCGCTATTGAATGGCCAGGGCGCTCATATGGACGTGAGTAATTGAATTATGCGAGAGCATGCGAAGTGTTCAGATACCATAATATAGCTCTTAGTTGCGTAGAAATTCTGTTTGCTGCACAAATGTTTCATCGAAGAAATTACGTAAGATTGGGGAGTAAATTTGTTCTTCCAGGCGAAAGCCAATACTTCGCAGATCGAATTTTTTAAAGCAAGCCTTTTTCGTTTATCGGCTCATTATAGATTGCGGGACACTAGGCGAAGTTGATGTCAGAGTTCACCTAACACCGTGTTTGATCTGTTGACGACGGTCCACAAATATCTCAGAAGTTGAATTTTTTTCTTTGTCATGGGAAGAATAGCTCACCTAGTTGTGTTACTTTATAATGTACTAGCTTTTTAGACCCGTGAAGTTGTCAGGCATTTGAAGCGTATCAATGGATAAGCCAATCAAACTGGCAAAGGTAACGAAAATTCTTGGTCGTACCGGCTCGCAAGGACAATGCACACAGATTGTTTAAACCCTACTTTCATCCATTTATGGTATACTCATATCGGAGGGTCCATCTTCAGTTTTTTTAAATAAAGGTTCCGTAGTCGTCACATGCTACAGTTGACTCATCCAGAAACTGCTTTTATTTCTTCCAGCATCTGTACCTGCCTAAGGCTAACATGTGGTTCTCCATCTGCGCGCTAGATGGAATGAGCGGAGGGGGAGGGGACATCCCGGCTTCCTTGCTTATGTCACATATCGATATTTCGTATCGGGTTCCCTTCCTTTCATTGCCAAACAGGATTTCTAGTCCTTTAGGATTGTCGTTTTCGGATGCTTTTAAAGTATGATTTCGGAAAGTTATTCTGCCACATTGCCTGTTACCGCTAGTATTCACAGTGTGGACTTCAGTTGAAGGCTGTTGTGAATTTTTCAACGAATTTGGAAAGGGAAAGGAAAGGCAGGTTAAATAAAGACGAAACGTTACGCCGCTAGTGGATGTATTTTGACTGCAAATGTTTGCAGGTGCGAGTTGATTTCATCGATGATCCGAGCAATCGTTCGATAATCAGGAATGTGAAGGGTCCCGTTCGGGAGGGTGACGTTCTGACGCTGCTAGAAGCTGAGAGAGAAGCGCGTCGTTTACGTTAATCATCACATCGTCTACGTCAATGCTTTCCATCCTTCAGTTGTTACTTATGTCAGTTCCTCAGTAAATTGTTATGCGAGGTGTTGTCTCTGTCGTAAAGCAGTTCGTTTTCTTGCTTTTCTGGCATAAGTGTATGATGATTAAGGAAAGAATGGTTGACAATGTTAAATTAAGTTACCGGCTTGCTTGCAGGTGCAGGCGGTCAGTGATTTCCCGGCAAGGGAAAGGAAGGTTGGGCGAGATGTGTATCTCTGTGATGCATTTTCTTTTGTTTTATATATTAGTGACCACTTCTTTCTATGCGTGCTGCCGGAAACGTTTTTGTCGGTGACTAATGACCGCCATTCGCTGTCGATGCAATGGGTGCGGCTTTAAACTATGGGGATCATAGTAACATGGCATACTGCAAATGTAACATCGCTTCCTTTATGGTCGTCATCCTGATTCCTCTCAAATTAACATGAGTTGAAACTTGCCCGTATTTTAGCGCGTGTTGAAGGTGGTGGATGAGTGTGTGACGATGTTGGCAATATATCGTTGGAGTGGTGTGTTGCTCAATTGATTTAAAGTCATAGAAAAGCATCATGGAGTAGTGGATGGGTAACATTTGTCGAGTAAATGACGTAGTTGTATCGTTATCTTAGTTGACTCGTTGCATCTCCTCATCTACGGAAAACGGTGATCGTATTATTAGTGACGTTTGCAGTGAGTTGTGCGGTTAGAGGATCGAGTTTGCTGCATTTGAGAGGGACAAGCGGCAACATGTTACACATAGTCGTTCTGAATGTCGCACAAAGTTATCTCTTTACTCGATGGAGCAGTATGATAATGAAAGCGGACAATGTTTTCCACTTGCTTGATCGAAGTTAAGACGTGATCCAGTTGAAAGGTTCGAGGAATGTGGGGCGAACTTGCCGAAATGTTGGTTTAAGCTATAATGACCTTCAAATACGAAGATGTCAGTTTCACAAGTCTCTCAGTTGAAGCCATCACACAGGAAAACACCTTTCCATCGCTATAAATGGAAACTGGCCAAGTGGAGTGAAGGATGGACTTTCTGGAGAAATGAGACTAGTTTCATCTACTGTCTTCCCATAATTGAAAGACCGGTGTAAACCAGTGATAGTGTCCATCACCATTAAAATGACAGCCGGATATTTATGACTAGATACTGTCCGTATTGATGGGCCGGAAATGCAGAAAGAAGCTGAACGGGAAGGAGCGAGGAAGGGCGGTATGAAGAGAAAGGGTGGGGGGAGGGGGTGAAAAGGGAAGGATGGGGAAAGAGAGTAGGAGGAGGAGTGGGTAGAAAGTTTGGTGTGATTGGAAGGGGTGCTGAGAGAATTCAACTCGCGGAAGTTCTTAACAAATTCTAGATTGCTGTGGCTGAACTCAGCGCAGTTCTCGCTTTTTTGAGGCAGAGAGGTTGACGGGCGGGCATTTTTGTTAGGATATAGTAGAGTTTATTTTAGTACTTTGCTTACGACAGTAATTTTCTTTATTTCGAAGCATTGTCACAGTGTGAGGCTCAATATTCGTTACATTCTTTTATGTACTTTTTACATCATATGATAATAGCTTATGTTTGTAATGGTGGAAACAATTCCGACGAGCCTCGTCTTTGATGTCGAGCAAATTAGGGGATATAATAGACAAATTTTACCCTTTGTAATAGACTTGAAAAAAACTAAGTAGTGAATTGGACATAAATTCGTGAGGGGGTCGGTTGGCTGAAGTAAGCTTGGATCTAGATGTGAGCAATGCTCGAAGAGTGCCTATGTTGCTGAACGTGGGTTCCATCTGAGATCATCTGAATACGTCATGTGCCCTTTATGATTACATCTTCTTTCTTCTTTCTTCTTACGTCAACGAGAAATGCGGCTTTCTCAGCAGGATTACGTCAACGAGAAATGCGGCTTGAGGAAAACCTAAGTTCACGTCGTGGTTTGATTGTGTTGCGTATTGTCTTCAGTCTGGTCATTGCCGTTAATAATAGTTGCATTTTTTGGCGATTCATTGTGAGGTGTAATTGTGACTGTAGGTGGCGCCCTTCCGAACAGAAGTTCATATTTTATTGTCGTACCCAAATGGGAATTGTTTTTTCGAACATCTCAATTTTTTCTTTCTACTTTCAGCAGAAATCAAATCCTCTTGATAGAACTATCGATCTAACAAACTTCTAATATCGAAAACTCATTTAAATGCTACGGGCTCAAGTGTCTCTATTGCTTAGAAGCCAATAAGTGAGGCACATACAATATTTGTAGACTTGTGCAAGACAGATAGTCTGCTCACATCGATGAGATCTTACTTGAGTATATTAAAATATTTTCGATGTTAATGGTTTCCGTTGTTTGGGATGGCGGCAGCGGAGACTTGTTTTGTAACTTCAAGTAAATGCATCAAAAAGCAAATTATTTGGATGGATGTCTCAAGCACAAGTCCATTTACCCGTGCTGAGGTCGTACTTCACTCAGTGATCGCCGCATTCCTGAATGCACTAGGTAGACAAGAGGTTGAAATGCTTTCTTCGGCGTTGTTCTATCAGCTAGCTGTTGGATTTGTTACAACTTTCGAATATATCATTGATATTTATGGAGTAATAATTAATAAGATTACATTAGCAGTTTTATAGTAGGGCAGATGTATATTATGCGCATAGAATTTCATTAATTTTTATTTATTTATTGACATCTGAGGTCGAAGTTTTATTAAAAGGTGTCTAAAAATAAGATTCTTTGTTATCAGTTCCTAATGAATATGAGTGCAATTTCCTTCGAGCGGTCCCTTTCGATGATAATTGTAGTGCACTATATGCATCTCCATCGTAGCGGTGTTGAACTCAACATGGATAAACAAAAGTTTATTGTTAGCGTGCCACTATCAGTATTAATTGTGTTAGCGCTGCAGAGCTTCGCACTTGAGAGCTGAGGGGTTCTTTAGAACCTTCGGATGCATTTCCCTCGTTAATGGGTGTTCGACAAACCGCAGCGATTATGCCTATTTTCATTTCAAAACGCTTAGATTTTCGATTTCTTCATCAAACTTTTACTGCTTATAATTCATTACGTTGATAATTAAGCATGTCGTCCTCTCCGTTTGCGTTTTCACTCAAAGTTTCCCATCTTAGAGGCGTTCCAAACGTTTTCCTCCAGTCCGTTTATTTAGGACACATTCCATATTGGTTTTGAGCAATCAACATATGTTGTCTATTGCAATATTTATTAAATTAATAACATATAACACTCGAATCTGTGGAGTAGTTTTGCCTTATTTAATAGGTGAAATGTAAAACTTGTTTAGCGACGATTTCATTATTCACTAGTGTCATCCGACATTTTAGGCGCGTTTGCATTTATTACCTCGCCAATAGTTGTTACTTGGGTCGTTGGGCAAACCAAAAAAAACGGATAGCAACGATGAGATAGGCTCCCACATCATTTTGTGACTTTCCTCTTCACTATGTAGTCAGGACGGACGTTTTATCTGCAGACTTGTTTTTTTCTTCTCTTCTTTTATCTTCTTATCAACGCATAATTTAATTTTCTATCCAATTTTCCAATACTAACAAGGTTATACGTTTCGTTGTGGCGGTGATCCGCGCATAGCTAGGTTGCACACATCAACGGAGAAGGGCCGAAACTTGGTCATCTTTTATTCGCATAGGCAATCATGCATGTCTTATTTTGCATTGCTGGCATCGCTTCATCTAACACTGTTCTATTAAGGCTATCTTTGCACTTTAGCGCTTCTTATTTCTCCATCTTTCTTTATAAAAACATAAAGAAACATCGAGTTTGGGAGCTAAAAAGCGAGCAAAGCTGCTTTCGATTGGGAACTTCTTAAAACTATTTTCCACGGATTGTTTTCTCCGGCTATGCCCTAACTGATCGCAGTCCTTGTTGAAATAGTTATAACTGCTTGATGAGAGAAGAACACCAAAGTCTATATATCTGGATGGAAAAGTTTCTCCGAGTTAGGTAGTAATAACCCCCCTACGATGCACCCCGGTAGCGTAACATCTCGTATGAGAAGGACTGTTAAGATTATGTAACGTGCTGTCGCATATACCCATATCACCTGCAAATTTACTGCTGCTGTTAGTGGCATTTGCTTTGAACTGACAGACTTCTACGGCGTTCAAGGAACACTTCTTTAAACTGAAAGACATTTTTCAAACTGAATTTACATAATTTCTTGTTTGCACGGAAGACAGAAAACAACTCAGCGGGATTAGGGTTGAGAGGGAACGGTTGAGAGGACAACATTACTTACCTTCCTGGAACTCGTCGAACCTTTCCATAGTGTAAAATAGACGAGAAAAAAGACGATGCGAAGACAGAATGCATGCGACGGTTTTACTCTGCCAAGATCTTCGAATCCACCTGGTCGATTTAACCCGAGAACGTCGAATCTAAATTTACGTCTGAATTTTTTTCCACTTACGCATATAAACATGGGTCCATGCCACTAAAGTGAGTAGTTTAGATTGACGGGAATACTTTTTCCTCCACATATTTGATGCGAAGTTCTAATGACAGTGGGGTGGCGTAATCTTTGTTATGAAAGCTGGTAGCGTCACTCATTTCAGTGGTGCTGCAGTATATGTTGCGAAAGCAGACCAACATCGGAAGGTGCTAAATGAGCTAGCGACCTCTTCTCAGTAATACCCTACAGCCGAATTCCATCAGCTCGCTGAAGCACTTTCTTATTCAACGCTTATCTGTGCTTTGTTCATTCGCCCTTTGCGTGAAAATGGGATCAGCTGCTTAAGCTCTCAAACTTTTTGAGTTTTTTTGGAGTGGCGAGTAAGAAACGAACATGTTTGGTTTAAAAAAAAGTAACAGTCGTTGAGTAATCCGTCATGCAGAGCAGTCAGTGTACTGTATAGAGACGAATTCAGTGCTGTCGGAGTTCGATAGGGGTGTTTTCGCGGCCGGGCAGAGATGGGAGCGCAATTTTGGCACAGAATCGGTTTACGAAACAAATTAGCAGGCGATGAGTCTCTACGGATAGCAGTCATCTGTTGAAGGTTTTCGTCAAGTGGAATCTTTTAGCTGCAAATATTCGTTGCTACAGCGGTAGCTGTTTTGCAGGCATGCAATAAACGGTAGCCAATGTGCAAACATAATTAATGCTGTAGTGAAACAGCAGCGACCGAGGTGCAGGAGCGAGTCATGTTTAAGGTTGGATTCCCTTATCGATTGTGAATATTTGAGTCTGCAGGCGAATACCTTCTGCGGTGGACCCACCATAGAGGTACGCTTCAAAAAGAAAAAAAATGTGGAGATGATGCACACTTAACTGCCCTTAACTTCGCTTATAATTATTTCGAGAGCTGTACAAAGGATGAAGAAAAACCAGTTTGCGGATGATCGTCGGCGCTTATAGCCTATGACCTTTCTTGAAGAGGAACGGCGACACGAAAACAGTTTGCTGGAGAATGGGAAGCGCGCAATGGTATATTTCTGTCGAAAGTCGTGTTAAAAGGTACGCTTGATAAACATGGACGACATGTTATCTGGATTCGTACTCGTTCTGCTTTTCAATAGGTCGGTCACTTTTAGAACAATACAGTGTTACCGATAGCCATAGTAAAATGGGAAAACATTTTCGGGAAAGTATGGGATTTGAATGCCATCATTCAGTGCTATCAGTCACGGATATCCGTGAAAAGGGTTTGCGGGATGTTCATATTTCCAGCCAGGAGCTAATCATTTCAGTAGCCTTATCGACGATCTCACGTTTACGAAATTTCATGAATTAATGCGTGATATGTGGGAAGTTACTATGAATTTACAATACTGTTAGTCATTAAGCGTCAAGGGATTTCGCTCAAATTCATAGACTGTATGAATGATAGTATGGCGCATATTTTCTCATGAAAGTGTGCTTGGAAGTAATCCGGAAGTATCGTCTGATGTGAAATCGGTTTGATTTCCAGATGCTGCATTTTTTTGCAGTAAGTGAAGATTGGTGGACGTAGAGGTAGGTAAGATGGTGCCGATTTATCTATGTAAATTTCTTGAGAGTGTGAGAACTTCGGATATTTAGGTGGCTACTGACGTATACATGGTGGCGCCTATTTTGAAGAAGAGGGTACCGTTGTGGATTCAGCAAACGACCGTGGCCCAGTAAATTGGAGGGGAGAAGGCCCAGAATTTAAAGTGTCCCTTACCGTATCCCAAGAAAGTCAGCCAATCGGGTCTTCCTGGATTATGGGGAATTTACATCAAGCGCGTTCTTCTTGAAGAAGACCTACACCAGCAGCGGTTACGTGGTCCAGCGGAAGACGACCTCGATAAAAAAGTTGAATTTTGCGGAACTTATAGAGGAGACCAAAAAGGAACATCAACATGAAGAAAATTCGGTGCTCTGAAGTAGTTTTCAAGCCTTATGGCGGCTTGCATCGCATACCAGTTTGATACAAACCCACAGCAGGAAGTCGATCGCGAACATGCTTCTGGGGTCGTTGTTTGAGCAGAAATCTGGTTGGGCACCTTAATGAGCCTTATTTTTTGAAAAATTGCGGACAGCAACACGTGCCTTGATGTGTTGAGCAGGAAAGTACGTCTTTTATGAAACAGCAGGGCCTTACGTCCACACACGATGGGCTTCCGACTGCCATGTGGAGCTTCTTGAATGAAAATACTCACTTTTAAAGCTCCAGGAGTGGGACCATCCAGTGGTCACCGGTCACTCCAGAATCCACATATCCGTTCCCCAATCTTTTCCCTGAGGTTTCGTTGAGAATTTGTGGATTACAGAAGACCTCTCTGTAGGCGTCCTCGGAAACCGAATGGCAGGAGCGTTTTCTCATGTTGACGAAGAGTTGGGCTGACGGGCGGGCGATGCAGAGACAAAAGGCCAGAAAAGTGCATCGGTATCCCTGACGCTCAGAGGAAGTTGTTTTGACCAATGTTTATTGCAGATCCAATCGTTTGATACCTTCGAATAAAACGTCAAAATTTTAAAAAAAGATCAAAAATTCGCAGAGCTACGCCTCCGGAATAACCCACTTCTGGGTCACCCCATATACAAGCGCTTTTGACACGCGCCTATCACTGTGTTCCCGCTTAAAGTGAGGCAATGACATGTCACGTCCGACTAAGGCCGAGACTGAGATCGTATGAAAACACCAGCCACTAGCATTAATTACATTCATCTCATTCATCTGACGGTCTCCCGTATATATGTAAGTGTATAAATAATGTGATGTTAGTGTCCACGTACTCATATTTAATGTATGCGTATAATTTAAGCATATATTCGCAGATTTCGATGCAAGCGCCTCTTACTTTCGAATGTTCTCGACTATTCTGGCAAAGTTATCCACTGAAACCTCGTAATATTTTCTCTCTCTATGTTTTTTGCTGTATTAAATGCGCAGCAGTTGCAACACAAACAAATCCCTCCTCCATCTCTACCCATCCACCTCCTTAGTAATCTGAAAAATTGAAGCGATCGAAAATTAATTGAGGAGAAGTTAGAGAATTGGACATATACAAACATACTTCACCAAAAATCCGCGGTTGAAGAAACGCAGTTGACTGCATTAGCACGAAATCACTGATTACTTTAGAAAGTAAATGGACCTAAGACTAGACGGAGACGGGAAAAAGAAGAGGCGACAATACGCAAAAAAATAAAAGGTTGTATGGGGAAAGTTGAGTAATGAATTGCCTTCTTTTCGCCATCGAGTTAAAAGGTTATATCTTGGCTACGCATTTTAGGTGACGTTTTCCTAAATTTGGTACATTTTACTCGCTTAATAAACCGAAAACTTTTAAGGGCTGATGGTACAATCATAGCGTTCAAAGAAATCAAACTTCACAGTCAAGAGGGACTTATATTTACGGAAATCAGAGAAGAAAAGTTACAAAAGCCATTTACGGCAATCAGAGAAGGTATTTTACGAAAGGCATTTACGGTGGTCAGAGAAGGTATGTTACAAAAGAGACTTACGGCAATCAGAGAAGGTAAGTCACAAAAGCCGTTTACGGCAATCACAGAAGGTAAGTTAAAAAAAGCCGTTTACGATAATCAGAGAAGGTAAGTTACAAAAGCCATTTACTTCAGTCAGCGAAGGTAAGTTACAAAAGCCATTTACGACAAGCATAGAAGGAAAGTTACGGATGGTATTTGCAGCAATTAGAGGAAGTATGTTACAAAAGCCATTCACGGAAATCAGAGAAAGCAAGTTACAAAAGGGATCTTTTACCTTTGCTGAGAAAATTGCCATCAACGAAGGCAAGCGTGATTACCACTGTACATGACTTGCCATAGGTTCCCAAAAATTATTGCAAACAGCGTCCTCAACAAAGTTTTTTGCAAGAATGTAAAAAACAGTATTCAGTAGATTTCTCGTCGGGCCTTTCACATGATCTCGAGTGCCTATATCAACGTGCCGAATGAATCGTTTTGAAGAAAAAGACTCAAGACGAAATCACCACTCGAATACTCAAAAGCACTTGACGTAATCTGCTATCGGATTTGATGGGGAATTTGAAAAGAAACGAAGTCAACTGTTCGTTGATAAAATGGATCAGATTCCACCTTAATCATGGTGGTTTTTAAGTATGAAAATTAGTGCCGATCGTGAATGGCACTTGCAGTGGCATTTTCATGGCGGTGGATTGACCACATCCAATTATTTGGAGCATTGCCATGCAACAGTAGTGGACACAATAGACTCTATCATACGGTAAGTACTTAGCACACATTAGAAGCGTATGCACTCATTTGCTGCACTTTATATACACCACTTAAAAGCAATAGTTTTTTATTTCACTTCAAAAGGTACTCAACATTACAAGCAGTAAATAAAACTGAAGTATAAAAAATTGTAACATACAATATAGGGGAACAACTCAAGAAACCATCTCTTCAAAGAAAAAGTATAAATACATCAAAATGACGAACGGCGAGTTAAACAGGGGGTGAAAAGTACGTTTGAAGACGATCAAAATTATTTTCGGAATTAATATAGCAGGTAACGTGTACGAGGAAGCATCGCTATCTTAATGAAAATTTATAGTATTAAAGCGTAGATGTAGGAACTGCACCTAAATAGTACTTCAAAGTGAAGACATAGAATCGCCACGACTCCTTCAAGTAACTAGTTCGAAAAATAGGTGAAATCTCTCAGCTTTTACAAGAAAGCGATCCATGGTTAGGCGGATTAGTAGCAGAAAAGGTGCATCCACGGAAAAGTGTAAATAATTAAAGCTAAAAAAGAAAGAGGCATCAAACTTCTGGATCAACACACCAAAGAAAACCCCCTTTGAAATTAACAACGTATGTACTTTGTGCTAGAAGAGCCCGAAAGCAGCAAAAAATTTGAGCAAACTGCTCAATAACCAGAAGAAAAGGACCGAGAAAATATGAAACGCCATCGATTGCCCAAAATAAAAAAAACGTTAAGGGACACCTGAGCGTCTCGAAATGCAAAAGAAAGATTAGAATTGCGGCAGTTAGAAAAAACAAAAAACCCAATAAATCAACAATCTAAGTAGACAGTTAAATGGAAACAATACCGTGAGGAAATATACAACAAAAGAGGAAAAAAAAATGAAATCCATCACCTAGAAAATTTCCCTACCACCCACAGTATATCTAACTACAACAATTTACAGGTACCTCGGTCAGAAGAACTGGACTTGCGGTGGACACTGACAGCGACAGGTAGCGAAATTCGATGGATATAGAGATACGATTCAGCAGGTACCTTAGTGAAGAAACTAAATAATATCGCTAAGACAGTTAATTTATCAGCAGATTAACAGCGATAGGTTCGGCAGCATGTGGGGTCGCAGAGTTTCTAATAGCAATGTTAAAGAAATTTTATAAGTGAATACGAGAATGAAAACACTGAAATGGGTAAACGATAGGAAAATAATAAAAAAATCAACGCCTATTTTGTGTATGCAAATGGCACAGAACTAACGGCTCGAGTAAGAACAGGTGTGCATTAAACAAACGTCAAATAAGCATTCTACGAAAAAAAAACACTGAAAAATTTTTGGTTGCAAGAATAAAAAAATGAAATATAATAAAGGTAACCTACTTTATAGCTGAAAGCGGTTGGACTTTCAGATCATACTGATCTCTGTGGATGGATGTTTAATAAAGTTCTGATGGTAACTGCGTGGATTTTCCACTAATTCTCAACGTAGAAAATGAGATCCGTTACTTCAATATGGGTTTATAATTATGACATACTGTATCTATTAAATAGGGCGTTTGTTAACTTTTAGATGCAACTTACTAATCCATCTAAGGGGAGAAAACAGTAATTTTTAAACAAAAATGTCCTCGAGCCCAGTAGACTGAAATTATGGGTCAGCTATCATATGCGTATGACTTCAAGCAGAGAATTTTGAAGTAATTTGCGCATGAGGATAGACGGAAGTGGTCCTGTGATTTCCTTGCAGGTAAGTCGCGCCATTATCTCATTTCAGTACAGACCTGACCTTCATAAAAATGCAGATTTAATCATGTTGAGTAAGTGTGGAAATGTTTGTCACTGAAAACGCACCACATCGCCATATTATTCCGTTGTGAAATAAGCGAACGCTTATAGTTTCGTCAGCACGACATGAGGACTTGCAATTATAATATGATGCCACAAATACGGCCTATCTTTATAAGATACCATGGTAAGTTCGCGAAGTGCCCAGTTCACATTCTCAGCCTCAGATCCTATGCGTCTGATCACACCCATTCTAAAACATTCCTCTTAAAAACGCTTATCATCATTAGAAGCGCTCAAAAAAAAGTGATCATATGATACTGATGGTTAGCTAATTAATTAAAAGTGAAAATTGATAACTTGTTTGAAACAGTATTTTAATGGTGTTATATTCACCTTCACGAGAGGAAAAATCCACATATTAAATCACACATGAATCCTAAAAGTTTTTGATATTATTGCAAGAAAATTTTCCGTGAAAACCGTTCATTCCGATAGATTTGCCTGGAAGAACGCAAAAGACTTGATTGCGCTCTCTCAGGAAGTCGACAATTGTAATTTCGCTTTCAAATCGCTCCCACCAAACCTGTCTATCTCCCAACAATTTCCCTCTCTTCTGCTTTCCTGAAACAACAGAACAATCATCTCAACTGTAGCTTTATCTAGCCAAAAGAAGTATCACTTCTGAATACTTGAGAGCTTTCAATCGAATTATAAACATCACGAAACTAGCAGCACTAAGAACTCTTGACCTAAGTAATTAATGCACTTCTGCAACTATTTAAAAGCCTAGTTCGTATGCTGTATCGTCGAATGAATTGCCCAGGAAAACTGAGTTCTACTACAAATCTTGAGGATCCTTCAGTTGAATAGATGGCTGGTGGAAGAATGGACGACCAGAAAGCAAATGACGGACGGTGCATTGTTTGATTTAACCACTTCCACTCACAATCCATCAGCAACATTAACCATTTGATGCATAACCATTTGATGCACGAGCGCGTTAAGTACGTAAGTAACGCTTTTATCCTAACGACGCTGAACATATGTTCGATTTTTCCGAACAGGCGGATTTATGCTATCTTCATGACAGGTAGCTGTTCATAGTAACTTCACGACGTTACAGCGACGTCGAATACATGCTACAAATTGCGCTATAGCTGATGCTATTTTCTGAAAACTATCCAGCAGTTTTTCGAATTGGGTAAATTCAGCTGACATTGTGAAATTTGAATTTCATGCTATCCATTTCACTTAATTTTTATATTGCAAAATGGTAGCCAAACCTCCTCAGCAAATCATCTAATGCAATGCAACACAGTGCTGAAAATGTGCCCATCGCACTGCAATTTCAACTTTACCATAAATAGATTTAACGGTTGATGTACTTGCGAAGTAAACAATCAGCACGGCACGTTAAATTTCACCACGTAAGGTGATTAAATTCACTACTGCATACAAAATGGTACCTTTCACCCTTTCTATTCTATTTTAAACAGATCGGCAAATGTACTACAAATCGTTTATTCGGATTTCACGCTGTTTTTAGAAAAACATTCAGCAAAAAATACTGCAGTATGTAGGGAAACAACACGCACTCATAAAAATTATCTACAAAACATTAATTAGTACAAACATTACTTTTAACTGCTACTAACTCTCAATATTTCACAGAAAATGTTCCCCATCGTAAAGTTAGCTGTCGTTTCGCTGAATGTTACTACTAATTACCTTTGAATAGGGACATAGATGCGAGCACTGGGCCACTGGGCAAAACCTCTTCCAATGGAGAGATTTCTGGAGGAAGAGAGTGGGTACGAGCTGTGTCGCTAGACAGACACCGACTGCAGACAGGAGTGAGAGAATACATATGCATTCCAGGACGTTTGGCCATTTTTTAGATTCCACTGTTTTAGCTCAGTTAGTCAACCTTCAGAAATTTTAACAGCTTTATCATATTCGATGGAAGGGGACGAAAACGGCAACTCCTTAAATAGGAAGTTATATGTCACATTTTGCTGTCGCAACAGTGGAATAGTTACATTCGATTCTGTCTTATCGTGTACGTACACGCAAACGTTCACGTACGGACAGGTAAACGTTCACGTACGGAAACGTAAACGTACACTTACGGACACGTAAACGTACACGTCCGTAGACGCACACGTACGCACACGTACATACACGTTCACGTCCGCACCCGTAAACGTTCAAGTATATACAGGTTCACGTCCGCACCCGTAAACGTTCAAGTATATACAGGTTCACGTCCGCACCCGTAAACGTTCAAGTATATACAGGTTCACGTACGTACACGTAAACGTACACGTACATACACGTTCACGTAAGTACACGTACATACACGTTCACGTACGTACACGTAAACGTTCACGCACATACACGTAAACGTTCACATACGTACACGTAAACATTCACGCACGTACACGTAAAACGTTCACGTACATACACGTTGTACACCTAAACGTGGAAGTACGTACACGTAAACGCACACGTACATACACGTTCACTTACGTACACGTAAACGTTCACGTACGGACACGTAAACGTACACGTGCGTAGAAGTACACGTACATACACGTTCGCGTACGCACACGTAAACGTGGAAGTAAGTACACGTAAAAGCTCACGTACGGACACGTAAACGTACACGTACATATACGTTCACATACGTACACGTAAAACGTTCACGTACGTACACGTTGTACACGTAAACGTGGAAGTACGTACACGTAAACGTAAACCTACGTACACGTAAACGTACACGTACATACACGTAAACGTACACGTACATACACCTTCACTTACGGATACGTAAACGTACACGTACATACACGTTCAGTAGGAACACGCAGACGTTCGCGTACGCACACGTAAACGTGGAAGTACGTACCCGTAAACGTTCACGTACGGACACGCATACGCTCACGGACGTACACGTAAATGTTCACGTAAGTACACGTAAACGCACATGTACATACACGGAAACGTTTACTTACGTACACGTACACATAAGCATGCGCGCGCACACGTTCACGTACGTACACGTGAACGTACATACACATTCACATACGTACCCGTAAACGTTCACTTACATACACGTAAACGAACGTACACGTAAACGTGGAAGCACGTACACGTAAACGCACAGACACGTGAACGTTCACGTACGTACACATGGACGGATACGTACATACACGTTCACAGACGTACCCGTAAACATACAAGTACGTACCGGTAAACGTTAACGTACGGACACGATAACGTACACGTACATACACGTTCACGTGCGTGCACTTAAACGTACACGTAAAGTGTACTACATGTCTCAAGAGGCTGTTGTTAGGCCACGCAAAGCTACGACAAAAATCAGAATCGTGTATGATCCGTCCTGGAAAACGTGGAAAAAAGGGCACTCATTAAATGATGTGCTACTCAGGGGACCACTACTCCTAGCAAACCTCTGCGCAGTTTTACTCCGAGTCCGACTGGCGCCAATACTCATATCTGCAGATATCGAGTAAGCCTTCCTACAGATAGGATGAAATCAATCTAGTCAGTTTGACTGGTAGGATCTATAAAACTTTCTTTATACGATTTGCAAAATTTCTGTTCTCATCTCGCATTATCGGTTGTTCAAAATGCAGCGTAATGACCGTTGATAAAACTGCATAATTCGCTACCCTACCGCATAAATAAGGAAAGCTAATAAAGATGTTACATCGAGAACCTGCAATTACAGCAAAATGAAACGGAATCTACATATTCGTTACCAAAATATTCAGTAAATTGCCTAGATACATCTGAAGTAATTCCACAATAGCTGCTAAAATAAATAATGAAGATGGGAAAATACAAAAACCTGGGAATCAATTATCCAATAATATAACATATAATTGCAATATCCTGAAAGATGTGAAATTTATCGTTTATAGCCACATCTTCAGGTCAAAATATTCATGGCATACCGTCCTGTTGCGTGATTTGCACCTGACATGTGGCACCACCGTGCTTGATTAGATAAAAAACAAGCCCACAATGAGGTAACATATTATCATTTGCTGCGTTAACTACATTAAATATTCTCAACAAATTGTAGAATATTCGGTGAGAGGTACTGCGCTGATGTCGATAAACTGTGGATGCGAAACAACGTGGCGGATGCTTATACCATATCCTAACCAGCAGCAATCCAGACAGACTTCACAAATTGAAATAACTGTAATTGATACAACAACGTATGAAATTCTGATGGCTTATAGTTATGAAGCAATTTGTTGCGGTATAACTGCACGACGCATTGGTTAAATATCGAGAGAGTTCAAAGCAAAATACACTCTCTAAAATCACGACCCTATTCTGGCTCATCTCGGATATAAATCGGAAGTTTCTATGTTTAAATGCGGTTTTGATCGCGTACTTCGGCAATCTTTTGAACGCATTCGAGGGACATTCACAATGAATGCGCTACAAATGCGTGGCAAGCTAGTGCTAAACGAACACATTTACTATCGTGCTATGGTACTCTGAAGAGTGGGAATATCAACCGCACGAAAACCGCTTCATACTTGGGATCAGATTTCATTATTGGAGCATTTTTTAAAGGAACCTTTACGTTGGAACAATAAAACCTTTCTTCTTTTTCTTTTACTTCAATAACACCGCCACAGCCTTGAAAGCTGTTTCGCCTATATTCCTCATCCACCCTCCTATTCAGGAAATCCCATATTTCCGCCCACATGATAGTTACTGGCCAAATTTTCATGTGAGGAATTTTTTTAATAAATATAACTGAATTCGTTTGGCAGAAAGTTGATGTGTGTGATTGATGAATAAGAAGATTTTTTTTTTTTTAAGATTTAACATTTCGATAACTCAGCTGAATTAATATTGAGTTTGTTGCACTCTGACGATAATGACTCTAAAATTATGTGGTGTTGTAAGTGGCTACACAGAGCGCACAATAACTCTTTGGTGGGAGAAGGAGGGGATTGGGGGAAGGCGGTCTTCAAAATACACAACACTTGTGTGAGTGATGTAGGAACGTGTGAAATCTCTGACTTTCCACTTCCTCTTAACTTTAATAACCATTAAATTTGTTTTTTGGAGGAATCGGTCGAGGTTATTTTCTTCTCAGTAATGGATTTTTTTCTTCGATTACAATATGCATACTTCAAAGAACTTGAAAGAAATGGTCTGGGAACTTTCCAGATCATTATATTTAAACAGGGAGTGCCATAATTTGGAATCTCGACCAGACTTAAGAGCAGACAGTAGAAGAGGTGACGTTATGAGAGGGGAGGAGGGGGGGGGAGGGGGAGGGAATGTCGAACACACGCACGCCTCATATGAGGCACACTGTGACTGTGAGAGCCTCAACAAATGGAACAGTAGTAAGTAATGATGCGACGAAGAGCATTTTTCAGTTTTTGCTTTCCTCAGGAAACAAACCGGCCAAAGGAGCAAAAGAGAGCGCACAATAACTTTTAATGAAAATACGGTCTGATGAACCTGCCACTGAGTTTATTATTGACTATAATTGCAGTCATAACGCTTAATTCATCCGTTAATTTACCGACTTTTAGATCTGAAAAGAATTTGTGAAGTGAGCTTTTGAACTATTACGCAAAATTTTCAAATTCTAATCATCGCTTAATACCCGCTTAGAAAATGAGACAATACAACTGAAGTGGGAACTAGATGCAAATTTGAGATATTAATTCGAAAAGTGATTCATAAAGCAAATTAATTCGAGCTAAGGTTTTTTAAAGGTGTGCATTAAACAAACGTCAAATAAGCATTCTACGAAAAAAAACACTGAAAAATTTTTGGTTGCAGGAATAAAAAAATGAAATATATTAAAGGTGTGATGATGAAATCTCCTTTGAAACGTGAAGGTGGAAATATATTGCAAGAATTTATTGAAGTCAAAGTAAAAAGCTTTCAAAATAATTTAAATCTGCAAAACCTTACCACTCTCTTCTAACCTTAGCAATTGCAAATGACGAAAAAATTAAATTGGGAAAACTAACTTGTAATTCATGAAGCCTGTAACCGGAAATATTTCATAACGGCCGCCGAATAGAGCTATTCCAGTCAGCGTTCCATGACGTTCGATCACCACCACTAACTAAAGTTATCTCAGTTAGCACGAATGTGTTATGGAAAGGTTGCAGCCCATATATAATGCATAAAATTTGCAAGAAAAACTGCACTTTGCAAGAAATTGTGCGGAGTTCGCAACAAAAAATAAGTACTCATTTAGTAGCTACTGTCGGTAGTAAATGTGAAGAAATGAGAAAGTGTTGGCAAAAATTAAGGAAACGCAAATTTTGCTATCATGACATAGCATTTTAAGCAAACATTATGCATAAGACGTGCTCTTTCGAAGATTTCGATAAAATCAACAATATTCTATATCCACATCTACTAAGCCTCCATCACCACCTACTTCCACTCCAAAAAAAAGGAAACAACTTGGTGGAGTTTACATTTGAGTATTACCTATGTCTACATATCTTTAACTCTGTTTATTTTAATTGTGAAGGGTTGATTTTAAAAAACCTGCGAATTTATTCAACAACTTATTCTGTGAATCGACAATCTCTATCGTTATTTAAGTGAGAGAGAGGAAAGAATTACGTATAAACTGTGGTAATATGACGAAGGAAGTAAGACAACAATAATGACGATGAAACTTGAAAAGGAAATTAACTACTAATAATTTCCAAAACTTATCAGTTTGTTAGTGAAGTAATACCATCCTAAAAAGTGTACTGTTCAAGTCGCAACTGACTATAAATTTTACAAAAATTAATGTGCATGAAGAGTGCAGCACAGCAAGTTACGGGAATGTATAATTTAATTCCTCATATTAGTAACCTGCCAGTCTGAGCGATAGGTAAACTGAGATGGGAGAACTTTTTCTAACTATCAGATCAGCCATTTACTTGAAAAAGCCGAACAGACGAAAAGCTCTCTTCAAAACCTATTCTGATCTTTCGGGACATCTTATAGAAGCATTAGAATATTCTGAAGAGCACAAACTACGCTGTTTCAAAAGACATCAAATAGTTGGAAAATGCACAAACATAACTGATGATATTTTAAATAACTGTGAGAAAACAATTACTAGAAGACCATTGAGAAACGAAAACTGACAAAGATACGTGCTGCAACCAGTCGACTTCCTGTTTTTAGAAAATCCAAAAATTCCTCTGTTAAAATTTCTTGCACCACTTTTTAAACCGAACTCCAAAACTATTAAACAATGTTCTCCTAACCCGCCTCCCCCCCCCCCCCCCCCCATCAGTACCCTCATACTTCAACACCATTCAGTTATGTTTTTCGTGCCTTGTCACTTCCACCATTAACAAAAACAAAAACACATCGTGATAGATGAAATGGGTATGCTACTACATACTACCTCCCTTTCCAAGCTCTCCTCTGAGGGACTTACAATTGCAATAAAAGCATTCCAAAGCTATACCGATGCAAAGATATTTCCTTTTGGAGGATCAGGAAATGCAGGGCACGTGCTGAGATACTGAATCGGTTGCACTCCTTTTTTGCCGGTTACTGCATTTCTCCACTCATCGGGACCACCCTCGCAAACAAACTTCACTGTACCTTGGTCGCGCTCTGTTTCACTTTCCATTATACAGCCTCTAATTTAAAGAATTCGTCAATGAACTGCTTACGATACGAAGACTGCTGTGTTGGGAGTACCTTAACAAAACTTGATAAATTCATAAACTAGAAGGGAAAGAACAGTCATCCTCCTCACTCTATAAACCATTTTCAGTCTTTTCGTGAAAAATTTCGTTGTTGACACTACTGTTTCAGTGCTCGAGAGCAGAATCGACTAAATGTTTAGGCACATGAATTAACAAAGGTGCGTGAGATGAATCAACCAGTGGAGTCCCAACTGTTCAATGAATTCAGAGGAGGAGTTCACCGAAGCATGACCGTTAGCAGTGGAGTGGTGTTACCCACGAACGGCCTCAAGGAAGAACAAAGTAACGTATAAAGATGCAGCAATAACAACTGCTAAAAAAAAAATAAATAAAAACTCAAAGATTCCTCTGTCATCTCCAAAAATGCTGACTTCGTGTTTAGACAAATTCCCAGTTTCGAGTTCACGACAACCACGCCAAACAAAGGTAGTTTTAGAAAAAGAGGAGCCACATAGGTACCTCAATTTGTAAACCAAGTTAACGAATTAATCTTCATTTTTGGAGTGCGTGATATTGGCCACCATCGCCATTCCCATCTGCCCAAATCGCATCCATAAAACAGCAAAACGAAGCCATGATTCGAATAAGTCTCATGAAAACTTCCGCGATAATTAGTCAAAAGGAAACACTCACCATTAATGCATTTGAAAGTGGCCTCAGCTTCCCGCTTCATAAGCTTTTTACCAGAAACAAAGATCTGTAAAAGATTAAAAATAGCTTTAAAAATGCATCCAGCAAGCTGCTCCTTTGCGAATGTATCCAACGTGCTTTCAAAAAATGCCACATGCACTAATGAATTCCAAAAAAGGAGCTTTTTTTGTCCTTTCGTAGGTAAATCCTTCCTCATCCGCAGTCGGGAGCACCTCCTAAGCATACTTCATTCATCGAGACTTTTTCCTACCGCATGTAGCAAACGATAGGGTGGAGGAAGTAATTCCCTCTGCTTATTGCGCGACCTTCTCTTAACAATTCTGAAGCGATATCAAGATATTGCATACCGTTCAGGAATATACAGGAAAAAAATGCAAACCTTCGAAAGTATTCACCTAAAGGACGGAAATTTTCACTGCAACCTTGCAAACTCATCTCCAATTTAAATCGCTTTATTCATTGCTCCAAAAACTTAACAATGTTTCTACAACAAGCACTATCAACCTTCTTTTAAAAAAAGCGAGTACGTGAATTAGTTTGTAGAAAAACAAATTACCATGCTGGTGGATGAAACCTGAGTAACGAGTGCTGCATTTTTCATCTCGCTGCTGGAGATCATTTCACATACGAGCAAACAAGCCAACGGGGCCGCGTTTTTACTTCCATCGACCTCATTCACCCAACCATCATTACCTCCCACGCACTGTAATTTCTGCACGCCGGTTCTTGCATCGAATGCTCGCATGTTTCTCGGATAATAATCTGTAATCCGCACTTATAAGTGAATAGCATTACATTAAAATGCTACTTAATTCATGGAATGGTCATCATATACAAATGACATTTAATAAATAAAGAACTTAAAGAACTCAGAGCAACAGAATGAAGACTAAAGGCAATTTGATACATATACTGTCGAAGTAACCATCACAATTTCCAGAAAAAGGTCTCGATCTCGATGAGTATCGCTCGCTGGCTTCGTCATATTAATTCTTATTGGCAGTCACTTTGATTAAACTTTTTTTACTGAAATACATTAGTTTCCCCAGCTGTGACTATTTAACGGCGTCTTTATGAATACAAGTTAAACATCCTACCATACGATGACGACATGCGAAGTTGTATATCAACTCAGTGACTCCTTATCAGAGCAAGTTGTATCCTTCTCGTTTCACATAAAAGATCAAAACTCTCTGATAAGCTCTAATCATGACTTAACTTATTAAAAAGGCCTTTGTGGGGGAAATGAAAAGAGATGAAACACAACTACCTCCCTGATTGTTTTCAAGAAGGCAAATGACAAAGAACTTTCTTTAAACGCAAAAAGGGCTAATATTCATCCAACTTCTGAAACTCATCCAACTTCATCCAACTCAATCGGCTTCTGAAAATTCCTCATACAAAAATGCTTACAACAGCTCACTGAGTTTGCAAGGGATCTCCAGCGTGCATCCTTCGGGCATCTTGCCTTCTTGAAGAATGCAACGACATTTGTCGAGGATAATATCGCCACTTGATGTACCAATGGGATGGAGTATGTTCAAAACATATCTAAAAAGTAAGGCAAACCCAGAAGTACGAGGCTAAAAATTCATATAGTTTAAGACAAAAAGCGAAAGATGCGCTGTCGCCATCAGTGTAATGGCGAAGACTGCTCTCGATGAAGGAGGGTGTCAATGCTGACTGCATCGAATGCGCAATAGTATCACTGGTAGAGCAATAACTGTATGATCTATGTTTGACGTTAAACCAATCGATACAATCAATGGTCTCGGTGAAGGAGGGTGTCAATGCTGACTGCATCGACTGCGCAATAGTATCACTGGTAGAGCAATAACTGTATTACCTATGTGTGATGTTAAACAATCGATACAATCAATGTTCTCGATGAGGGAGCCTGTCAATGCTGACTGCATCGACTGCGTAATAGTATCACTGGTAGAGCAATAACTGTATGACCTATGTTTGATGTTAAACTAATCGATACAATCAATAACATTCAAAACTCACTAGAAGAATTTGGCGAAGAGATACTGCTATAAGAATACAGCGATCAATTGATCAAACAAACGCTTATACTTAGACGTCTTATGGCAACTGAGAAAATAAAATGCGATAACTCCTACTAAGCATCAAACATCGGCATAACGAAATGTCTTCGAAGGTCTCTGTTAAGGTTTTGTGGAGGGATTTGTATATATTGACGGTTCCCCAGTTACCCACGACAGGATGTCTCATTCCAAAGGGGGAGAGGGACAGAAGTGTGAGTGAAAGGGCGTGATATAGTGAGAAGCAAGCTGGTATCCTAAGCTGGGCAGTATCCGTTCCTGACCAAGAAGCTGGGAGAGGCGAGGGGGTGGGCTGGGACCAGCAAATTACTTGTACTTGGCTTTCATATAGAATGTTTGAATGCACTCGGTGTGGAGTTGTGGATAGCAGGTGACAGCGTTGTCGGATGAGTTTTTTCTGAGGACTATGTCCTACCTTAGATTTCCCGAGAATAAGCACTATAACGGAAAACGAGCACATTTATGAATATAAGGTCTGTAGCATGAGTATTTTTGAGTTAATGGTCGATCTCTTAAGAGTGCCATTAGTGACCGGTGCTTTCTAAACAGTGCGTGCCGTTTGCTAATAAAGCTGAAAAACAGAAGGCCAAGAATTTGGGCATTAAATATTAATGCTTTAAAGAATGAAATGGGCAACCATTTCTAAATTTGACTGTAGCACAACAGTCGTTCGCCATGCTGAAAGCTGATTGTTTTCTGCCGCCTGGAGCGAGCTTTATGGAACAGAGTCAAATGAATTAAGGCAACTTGAGTGTAGAAAAAGAGGCAAGAGCTCTGTGGACATTGAGTCGCCGACGCTGCTGCTTCCGAAGACCCGTGCCTCGAACACGATCTGTTCTAGCCAGAGAAGTCGTATTCCAACCGAATGGCTCCACATGCTTTCAGGAAATGATATGCCACAAGCAGACTCGCAGTTACGCACTGCTCACACATAGGAAATCAGATATCGAAGGGCCGGGCCACAATAATCACACATCTGATCACAGCATCCACGTTGGCGTTCCATCTCGATAAAGAAATATTCCACCTATACGCAGTAACATCACGTAGTGGGGTTTAAAGTGGAAGAGGAGGCTGAGTCACCAGACTCCGAAATGGCGTTTAGAAGAAATTGATTATTCTCCTTCAATAAAAAATTGCAAACATTCAGTTACGCTTGGCTCTGAATTCGTTTTCACAGCTCTACTCTGTTCGAAAACCATCTTGTTATACTATTTTGCTGGGATACTGTCAACCATTGGGAAATTGACTATATTTAATTAAGACTATCGATTTTATAGAATTTGCAAGCTAGATTATGGTCGGTTTGTTAAGTTCACTCTCATTCCCCTTTGCTGTGCGACAGCATTCGCTTCAATATTAAATCTTCCTCGATTACGGGATTCATTTCACTGCATTCATCGTTTTATGCTGGAATTTACTTCTTTTTGATGTGAAATCGGTGCTTCCATATTATCTTTCCCGGCAGACGCTTGGACACGATGATAACGATAGAAAGTGAACATTAGTGGAATGAGTTGCACAAAGCTGCGATTGCAGTGATGAAATTTTGCAATGAGATTCGGTTTCAAAGCAAGTCGTCGGTCGGTTTCTCCCACTGAAACCATCGATAGCCGCTGTCTTTGTTGCTGCAAATGAAATGCGATTTGTACCGAATGCTGCAAACACAACTTTCACCGAAGGTCGACGACTAACATTTTTCAAAGATTTATTCCCTTTCAGCCGAATCTTCGTCGCCGACAACGGAGTTTTAGTCGGCAGGCATTATCAGCTTCCAGTGCCGTCATATGGTCTTGTAGGCATGAATTCTACCCTCGGCTACTGCAGAAGCATTGCATACACGAATGCAACGCGTGTCTGTGTTTCGCAGACGTTTGCGACGTATGCGATTCTATAGACATCTGAATGGAGGGTAAAACATCACTTAACCAGTTTTGGCTCTTAAGAATGGCAATGAAATGTTTATTGTGCATCATATGTTATCATATATGTTATCCATCCAACTAATGCCATCAATTCAAAATTGATCACAAAACACCGATAACTTCGAAATAAACAGAAGAAAAATCGAATAAATAATTAATTAGCATATTCCGAAGAAGTTGAACCGATCACGCGGTGCACTTCTGCCACAGCTTGAAATATTTATAATTGTTTTCATGAGATTTTTCTCGATGATATTTCACCGACATAGCTTTTCTACACTTTCATTCTCCCGAAAGCAATCGAATATGACTAAGGACCGAATTCATCAAAATCACTTAAGATAGAAAAACTGACCAAATCCAGTCTTGGCTTAACCATTTCAAAAAACTGAATGTCCTACAAAAATGAAACGTACTTTGGCCGAACACAGAAACGGTAACTATACCATCACAATAAAAGATGAGCTTCGTAACTATAAGCAACAAAATTTATATCATCATGAAAAGAAATAACTAACAATCACCAAAAACAGTTGAATTAGGCAATGATAATAGAACAAAATATTAAAATCGCCGTTTCATTAATAGTTAAAAGCTGCAATGCTGAAATTAATCGATCGCAAAATCAACAGAAGAGCTTAAAAATTAAATAATTAGATGTACATCCTTGAAGAAATCACACCTACCTGTAAGGTTCATTTCGCAAATATGCATCCCAAAATGGATGCATATAATTCATGCATACCTACACGCATCACTCCGCAAATATGCATTCTGAAGAGAACATACACTTCTCAAAGCAACATAAATCCAAACATATGAAATAATCAACGAACTGCTCAGCTACCGGCAACGAATTCCTTCAGTTTGAATTCTATTAATGTATAGAGTCATCCTATCTTTAATTTCTGCCTCTTACAGTTAATCAAATAAGCATCCCAAAAACAACAAAATCATGCTTCATAATTTGAAATATCAGAAGAAAATCAACACAGAATTGAAATATAGCAATGAAAGTAACTATGAGAGTAATAATAAACATGGGCGATGCTGGATGAAATACCAGAACAATATATGGAGGATAATCCAGCAAAGACTAGCCTACTTTGAGGATTTGATATTTCAATATTATTCTCTTGAATGTGACTTGTAAATGAACAAATAAGAATATATTCATCTTTCCTGCGATAATAAATAGCTCAAGCGTCCAAGAGGAAAGGATGAACACCTGGTTTACAAGTGACAACTAAACTTCTTTAACGTAGTCATGTTATTGTACATTTAATTAGCGCAATTTCAGGAGAGTCTTCGCCGCAAGAAATTACAACCAACGGAGCGGTCCATATCACCGTTGGACGATTAACCGTTGACCTTTGATCTTTTGGTGGTACTTGTCAGATTTTTGTTATGTTTATCTGTACACATTTTTAAAGAAAAAAAGTAGTCTTTTTTGAATGGAATCGCTCTCACGGAAAGTACTGTATTATTCTAGAATTATATAATTTGAATTGTTGAATCAAACTTACTTCGATGGTCAGAAAAGGTTACAAAACTGCTTATAAAACAAATGCAATTTTTAAGTAAGGTGGGGGAGGGGGGAAGACAGGGTTTCTCCTGAAAAATCCTTATTGCATTTTATTTTCTGTTTTTCTTATGAATTTTGTTGGATATCAACTTGTCAACGTTTTAGGCGTTTTGAAGGGGGTTTTTCATGAGAAACTTCTTTAAATTTATTGGTATTGACGTTGAAAATTATTATTATAAATGCTTACATCTCTCGTAGATACATATAGTTTAACAGTTATCACAGCAGTCTGAGAATTAGAAAGCTGAAGTTATGTGTCGACGGTATGGAGAGAATGTTTACCCGGGGATTCTAAACCGCTGAGTATAAGTGCATCCGCCAGTAGCTCTAGTTCTTGTATTCAGACCTAATGGCCTGATATTATCATTTAGTTATTATTTTCCGATCTACACATTCTTCATTCAGACTGTCTATGTTGCACTGGAATTATTCCCCTTCTCTTCGATGGTTACTTAACTTTTGACTAATGAAATTGTATTTATTAAGCTGTTTCCTTGTTGTGAGTTGCGAATGATAGGTTTGGGTAAAATTTTGAACACAAGGGGGGGGGGGGGGCGAGGACCCTGAAAGACCGAAGCAGTCCTACGCGAAAGAAACAGATCGCTCAATAAAGTACTAACATAACCACGGTGATATTTCAAATGCGTTGTAGGCCGTTTGCCTTAGGCGATCAAATTAATGATCTGTTAGAACGACCTCTTTAGCAGTTGATCGTTGATGAATAATGAGGCGCCGTTTTTGTCGAATAATTTGCTCATAAAACTAATCAAACGATCTACTTTCACCTTCCGGATAACGTAGAAGTTAATATACGCTTCATACGCCTACTAGCACAAACAATGCAGCAAATCAAATAGCCTTGCTTGCCGCCTCAAGAATATCTTATCATAGAACAAGATATTGCAACAATGAAACGCAACGAAATGATGCAGAAATTAAATAATTAAAATGCTTCAAAGAAATAAAACAATAAAGTCACAATCAGTATTGGAAGTGGCGCCCTTAGCCAGTGGACATCAGCTGCAAACGTAGCTGATATCCACTCGGCTGACGGCGCCTGTTGATCCTCCTCATATAACAGCTACCACCTTATTGTAATGGAGAAGTTAACAGCTTATGCCTCCTCCGTAATAGCTGAAAAAAAAAGTTTCTTAAAAGAGAAATTCAGACGTAAAACGAGACGAATGAAGTGACCAAATTCGAACGTAATATAAGAACATCGAGAATCTAATCTTACAACGCAACTCATCAGTCGTTTTGTTAGCTTATCCTGAAAGCCGATCTGAGGATGAAGTAAATAGATTCGACAATTCCTTAAATAGGACGACTGAAACTACATTGGTGAGTGAAACTTTCGCCAGAATGGCTCCTGCATCTTTTCTCTTTCTTCGGTATGCTTATGTCTAATGTTCACAACAATTCCAAAAGTTGATTTTTTTCCAATAGTACTACAGTAGAATGATGCTAAGTTGAAGTTTTTCGATATTGATAAGTCGCCGATTTGTTTATCACTTATCAGTTTGATGCTCATCACCTCCAATGTGCCACTTCGAAGAAACTAAAATAATTTCGTGGTTAGGCATTAAGATTAGAGTCCTCAAGTTTAAAATAATCAAAAAATTTCCCTAACTCTTTCATAGTCTATAACGAAAGGTTTTTTATTTCGTAATCTTCAGTGGACTCGTAAAAGATTAAAGACCATCTCAGGTAGACCACTTTAATTGAAATACTGAATGTTCAAATGCGTTTGGGGTATTATGTTAAGGAAGTTACAGCGCTATTGTTTTTCAAATTGCTTTGAGGAAATCACCCAAAAGTTGCTTTAATTTTGTATAAACCAAATGCACCTACTGTTTCAATTTTAGTGCCAATATACGGAGAATATTCGCCCACAAATATTACCTAAATGAGCTTTATTAACTCTGCCAACTGACAGCATCTGAGAGTTTAGATGGCTGCTATATTTAGCGGACCTTACACTTATAAATATCAGTATCCTCCTAGAAGTCCCCTCCTTGAATATCAGTTGCATTACTTTTTGCAGTTGACGTACTATCGTTTTGCTAAATGAGCATAAATACGCATAACTTCAAAGAGTTAACATTTCTCTCTTTCTTCCTCCCTTCGCTGGATCTTTTAACATATAACAGAGAATATGTGCAAAATTTGCTATTATTTAAACTGAGTCTTGCTGCAGATTTCAAGATTATAGGAGATCTCGAAAGAGTGATGAGTGGAAGGAAAGCGAAAGATGTGAGAATATTCGAGAGCAATCTCAAGATCGAGACAAGCTGAAAAATGTGATTATCGGCGCCGCTGAAATGTCTGTAACAAATAGCGATACGTTGACGTTTCCTTGGCACTCAAACCTAAGCTTGCTGGAGCTTCCCACTCCACTTCGACGTTTATATTATCATCATTGATTTCCGTGTTGCAGATAATTCTATACAAACACCGGGGAACTTCCAGAAGTTGGTGAAAAAATTATGCTTTCAGCGTCGACATTTTCAAATTTAAATCTGTTTGAGTTTCCACTCTTTGTCCAAACTTTCGTGCTTCCTGAAAACTCGCATTCCGGAAAAAAAATCGCTAGGGATCAGCGGTATAAGACATTGTTCCATGATTTCTACGATTCTTATATGCGTTTGGTTCTCTAACCGACATTTGCAAATCATAATTCCTCTCAGCATTTCAAGCTTATTTAGCTGAAATCATTTTTGTTTTCATTGATTGTCATTCATTTGCGAAATTAAAATGGCGGGTCCTTTTCAAAAGTATTTGAAAAAGACTTCGGCTGAGAGAGGGAAATTGCCCAACTCTATCGAAGTGCCATTTCTAGAGCTTTATTGTTTTTGATGATACTTAAGCCCAAAGGTCACTACACCAAAGAAAAGGAAAATTTAAGAAAGAGTCACGGACAGGGTGGCAAATTTATCGACAGTCACATAGACAGAACTCATTTTGAAATGGAACGCTTCGTCTTTTTTGACTTAAGATTTACTGACAATATGTTTATGAGTACAAAATGTTTGCTGTTTTTTTGCCATATACTGACCGAAGTACAGATGAAAAAGTGTTGTTCCGGATATAATAATATGCAATGAGATGAAAATATATTGTTAATAAACTATTTCCGTGGCTAGCCTATTCGCATCTAATAAATCTCCAAGATCTCGTTTGTTGCTTATTTAGTTATACGATATTATCAGTAATAATTTAATAATTTTATTTAATCCATAAGTTTCATCGAGCCGATACTTTATGGCTCGACTGTCCTTCGGTCGACTTGGATTATCCTTCAGTTGACGTGACGCTTATCCTCGCTAAATGCGAACAACCCAACTTTTTTTTTCTCATATCTACTCCCTTTCTCGTATTGTCAATTGATCTTCATCTAGTGAGCGCCAGAGCCTCATTGTTATTCTGTAGTTTGCAACAGCAATATCCTCGTTGTTGTATACCATTCACATTCGTGATGATAATGCCCAAGCGGGATCGCTTGAACGCATTCTTTGATTGACAGCATGGCTTGACGATATGCATTATATTCAGCCAGCATGACTTCACTCAAAATTAGTGTGCAGCATTTCTCGACGATGTGCACTGCACAACGATCCACCTCCTTCTGGAAAGCATTCCGCTAACCGTTTCTCTGAGAAGTGTCGATTTCGCTTTTGCTCTCTCTCCCTCCAGATTTGCTATTAGAGGAAAAAGCCGAGGAATTTTACACTCTTACCTTGTTTAGCTTTTCTTATTTTCGTAATTACTTATATCAGCTAAAATTTATCATCTTTTTTGTCTCGGTTGTCTTTAATCAGTGAGTGAAATAGGTTTATTTTAATAATCCACAAAAAACAATCTCCTATTAAAGAAATCACTTTTTGACATTTCAGCTCGTTTCGTTATTTCTAAAGAGTGGTCACTTAATTTTGCGCGTTTTATCAGCATTGCCCCAAATTTGCCCTCAATTTCGTCACAATTATGTCCAGTATTTGCTTCATTCTTTGTTGTTCATATATGCGCTCTAAAATATACTCTTTTCCAATCGCTAACCTATATTTGCTGTCTTATTTCTAGACGAAATCGCTCATATTTCTCAATGAAAACTTAAAGTAGGGCCGATTTTTACTCTCACATATGAGGATACCTTTCAAATTTAGCTTTACTTGACGCTTTGCTAAAAGAACAAATCTCTAAGAGAATAGTCATCTTATTGCTCATTTAAAATATTTTAAAAGCTCATCGCGTTGTGACTCCATTTATAAATTCCATTTGTAATAGAAACAAAATAAAAGGAAGAAATAATACAAAGGGTAATTAATAACAATCGAATTTCGATGTTTTATTGGTGCGCATTCATATTTCTTGTTTTTTCTCCTCCTCATCTTTCTTTTCCGTCATATCTTTTTATGATCTTATCTGAGCATCAATATAAAGAACATCGAGTCACAGCTTGACAACAAAAAACGTTCCAATATATTTAGTATTATTTTACCTTCAAGACACAGATGAGCGATGCAAATATATTTTTAGCGGTATTTTCAATTTGCTTCGGCCATCACGTTCTCGCTCCTCCAACAACAACACACCTGCTTGTGCTCGTCCTGATCCGTGCTGCCCCTTTCCTCTGGCACTAAGTGAGTCTTGGAAGGGAACAATTCAGCTCATCGCGTCAAAAATCCAATACAAAAACCCATAAACTCTTTGCGATTAGAGCTTAACAAGGGAATATGAATGACAAATCTAAACATAACTTAGAAATATTTTTGCTTTCAAACATATACAGAGAGAAGAAAAAACAATTATTAGGTTATCGATGAACTCATGTTACAGTAGAGGGTTTTTATGGGTACATAAAAACCCTCTACTGTAACATGACTTTTTATGGGTTTTTATGGGTATCGTTCGCTTATTCGACGAATGCCTTTTGTGACGCTGTGACGATTTTTTTATTACGCTTTTTGGACATTAGCGCCATTAACTGTCCATCTCAGTTTTTTCTTTAACTTGATTGATATGTCATGGGAGATTGAAACTTTCAAGATGAAGTCTTTGCACGGCGGATATGTAGTATAACGTTGACGACGTGCATCAAGCCATCAGTGTGTTAAGCGGTTTGCTCTCGATGGCTTAATTTATTTTAATAGCAGTTCTCTCCTCCTCTTTGTTTTGATTAAATATAGGTAACAAATTATCCTCAGGCGTTCAAGTTACGCTAGTAAATAAAAACCTTACTAATAATGATTCCACGTTTTCGACTTTCCTCTCGAGGGTTTTTAAAAATGCAGTAATTCCTTTCAATGTGAGTACAAAAGATAAAATTTTTGAAGCATTTATTATTCGTGATGAATTTAATGCGGACTGTTATCATAGAGTCTGCTTAAGGTATCCTGAGAACCGCTTTTTTGGAAATTGAATTAGAAAACTTCATTTGCGATATTGATATTAGGAACGGCAATGAAATTTGTTAGTGGATGATCGCGAGCCGACGAATGGGAGGTTATTTTTGTTCGAATACACATGAAGATTTTATTAAAGCATGGATGGGTCTAGAAATTACGCTAATCCTCCTATTCCTCCAGTTGACGATCAGAAATAACAAAGTTGGTATTATTTATGCATTAGCTTGTGCTATATGCTTAGCGAGCAGATTGCTGAAATATAGTTAGTTAACTCGCTGCGTGTGTGCGTTCACCTATTTACCGTGACGCGTGTCCATGCTGTTGATATCTTGCGCCATAGAGTTCGCTGCGGTGGTCGGCCGTCCACTTGCTTGATTAAGTGATGAAACTGTCATTCGAGCTGCGAATACGCGCATGACGAGAGGAACAATGTCGACGGGAATTTATTTGCATAGACCGTTAGTGCCGCGTGAATTGATCAGTCGGATGCGAACGAAAGATTAAGTTTTTTTTTAAAACTAGAAATTTTAGTGATCTGAAAAATTGAAGCGATCGAAAATTAATTGAAGAGAAGTTAGAGAATTGGACATATACAAACATACTTCACCAAAAATCCGCGATTGAAGAAACGCAATTGACTGCATTAGCACGAAGTCACTGATTACTTTAGAAAGTAAATGGACCTGAGACTAGACGGAGGCGGGAAAAAGAAGAGGCGACAATACGCAAAAAATAAAAGGTTGTATGGGGAAAGTTGAGTAATGAATTGCCTTCTTTTCGCCATCGAGTTAAAAGGTTATATCTTGGCTACGCATTTTAGGTGACGTTTTCCTAAATTTGGTGGATTTTACTCGCTTAATAAACCGAAAACTTTTAAGGGCTGATGGTACAATCATAGCGTTCAAAGAAATCAAGCTTCACAGTCAAGAGGGACTTATATTTACGGCAATCGGAGAAGGGATATTACAAAAGCCATTCACGGCAATCAGAGAAGGTATGTTACAAAAGGCATTTACGGTAGTCAGAGAAGGTATGTTACAAAGGAGACTTACGGCAATCAGAGAAGGTAAGTCAGAAAAGCCGTTTACGGCAATCACAGAAGGTAAGTTAAAAAAAAGCCGTTTACGGTAATCAGAGAAGGTATGTTACAAAAGCCATTTACGGCAGTCAGAGAAGGTAAGTTACAAAAGCCATTCACGGCAATCAAGAAGGTAAGTAACAAAAGCCATTTACGGAAATCAGAGAAAGCAAGCTACAAAAGGGATCTTTTACCTCTGCTGAGAAAATTACCATGAACGAAGGCAAGCGAGATTACCACTGCACTTGACTTGCCATAGGTTCCCAAAAATTATATTGCAAACAGCGTCCTCAACAAAGTTTTTTGCAAGAATGTAAAAAACCGTATTCAGTAGATTTCTCGTCGGCCTTTCACATGATCTCGAGTGCCTATATCAACGTGCCGAATGAATCGTTTTGAAGAAAAAGACCCAAGGCGAAATCACCACTCGAATACTCAAAAGCATTTGACGTAATCTGCTATCGGATTTGATGGGGAATTTGAAAAGAAACGAAGTCAACTGTTCGTTGATAAAATGGATCAGATTCCACCTTAATCATGGTGGTTTTTAAGTATGAAAATTAGTGTCGATCGTGAATGGCACTTGCAATGCCATTTTCATGGCGGTGGATTGACCACATCCAATTATTTGGAGTATTGCCGTGCAACAGTAGTGAACACAATAGACTCTATCATACGGTAAGTACTTAGCACACATTGGAAGCGTATGCACTCCTCTGCTGCACTTTATATACACCACTTACAAGCAACAGTTTTTTATTTCACTTCAAAAGGTACTCAACATTACAAGCAGTAAATAAAACTGAAGTATAAAAAATTGTAACATACAATATAGGGGAACAACTCAAGAAACCATCTCTTCAAAGGAAAAGTATAAATACATCAAAATGACGAACGGCGAGTTAAATAGGGGGTGAAAAGTACGTTTGAAGACGATCAAAATTATTTTCGAATTAATATAGCAGGTAACGTGTACGAGGAAGCACCGCTATCTTAATGAAAATTTATAGTATTAAAGCGTAGATGTAGGAACTGCACCTAAATAGTACTTCAAAGTGAACACATAGAATCGCCACGACTCCTTCAAGTAACTAGTTCGAAAAATAGGTGAAATCTCTCAGCTTTTACAAGAAAGCGATCCATGGTTAGGCGGATTAGTAGCAGAAAAGGTGCATCCACGGAAAAGTGTAAATAATTAAAGCTAAAAAAGAAAGAGGCATCAAACTTCTGGATCAACACACCAAAGCAAACCCCCTTTGAAATTAACAACGTATGTACTTTGTGCTAGAAGAGCCCGAAAGCAGCAAAAAATTTGAGCAAACTGCTCAATAACCAGAAGAAAAGGACCGAGAAAATATGAAACGCCATCGATTGCCCAAAATAAAAAAAAAACGTTAAGGGCCACCTGAGCGTCTCGAAATGCAAAAGAAAGGCTAGAATTGCGGCAGTTAGAAAAAACAAAAAACACAATAAATCAACAATGTGAGCAGACAGTTAAATGGAAAAAATACCGTGAGGAAATATGCAACAAGAGAAAAAAAATGAAATCCATCACATAGAAAATTTCCGTACCACCGACAGTATATCTAACTATAACAATTTACAGGTACCTCGGTCAGAAGAACTGGACTTGCGGTGGACATTGACAGCGACAGGTAGCGGAATTCGATGGATATAGAGATACAATTCAGCAGGTACATTAGTGTAGAAACTAAATAATACCGCTAAGACATTTAATTTATCAGCAGGTTAAGGCGATAGGTTCGGCAGCATGTGGGGTCGCAGAGTTTCTAATAGCAATGTTAAAGAAATTTTATAAGTGAATACGAGAATGAAAACACTGAAATGGGTAAACGATAGGAAAATAATAAAAAAATCAACGCCTATTTTGTGTATGCAAATGGCACAGAACTAACGGCTCGAGTAAGAACAGGAGTAGGAATACGAATGCTTCAGCTCTTAGTTAATAAGACAACACTTTGCTCGGAGGTACGACTACTTATAATGAATAAGGTGGCGTCAGAGTATGTATAGTGTGAATTTTGACAAGAGATATTTCGATGAAAAAGCAGATCTCTCCCCGTGGAAATTTTCGCTTCCATTTGCGAAACAGAATTCAATCTGGATAGAATATTTGAAAAAAAAAACACCCTACGCACACCCTTTTCGCTAAAAAAGGAACAAGTAAGCGGATAGAAGACATAAAGAGGGCCGAAATGAGCACAGCCTGATACTTTTCTCTTCGAGCCTGTGGAATCGTTATCACTCATATCACTTTACGATGTAATGTACAGACTATCGAAATCATGCAACCACTGATCAGTAAATTCACCCCGAATAAATTTTTCGGAACTAGACCCCTCGGAACGAATCAGCAAACTTAATCGATTTCTACTTTTCGGATTGAGATCTCACTATAATGAAATTCGTATCGTGAAATATTTGCTTAAAAATTGCAAACAAATTATGAGTTCTCTTCAACGTTTCCAAAAATATAATTCCGACAAATTTCTTACCACAGATTGCGCATTAATATAACATTAGATGGCCAAATTGTTCCCAAAATTGCTGAGTGATATCGATTTCGCAGATGGGAGAAACCTTCGGAGGAAAAGACAAATTCGGCACAAAAAAACCTTCGTGCAAACGATATTCTTCGCATTCGAACACAAATATTCATTTCATTTTCCTCCTTTCCCATGAATATCGGCCGAATTAATAAAACATGGGTCCCATTTGCCAATCTGAAAGAAAACTAGAAGTAGTCTTAGAAGGAAAAACTGCAATTAACAGAAAAGATACGACGGCAGACAAAATGTCTGCATTAACCGTAAGTTTTGCGTAAGGCCAATAATATTAATGCATAAAAGTTTTAGCTTCAATATGTTGAACGAGGAACGCGTTTCGGCTTCAAATGGCCAAGTCAGCGAGTAGAACCTGTAATTACTCGAGCTTGATACGCTGACGTTGGCATTTTTACACTGAAGCGCGTTTGTCGTTCAGCACAATTAAACTTCAATATTCAACGTTACACAGATATTAGTACATATTTGATATTTGCAGGTGGTCTACAAAGCAGCGGGCTTTCGATGAGATCAGTGGAAGGTTACACATCTCTCAGGGATTGTTCCCAGAGGGAGAGAACACTCTCTCTCACTGACTGTTCCCAGGGGGAACACTCTCTCTAAGGGATTGTTCCCAAGAAGAGAGAACACTCTCCCTAAGGGATTTTTCCCAAGGGGGAGAACACCCTCCATCAGGGATTGTTCCCAAGGGGAGAGAACACTCTCCACCAAGGATGTTTCCCAGTAAAATGCAGTTTGTAAAAAAAAAGGAAAAAGGGCGAAGTTAATAGTGAAGGGTATAAAAATACAAAGGATCCAGACGCCATGAGATCGCAGAAAATTACTTGATAATATACTGACTAAAACCAGTGTCCTTCCTTCCCACACAGTAAAGGCCAATAATATTGTTAGCAGATAGCGATGCTTTTTCAGTCTCTCTACAATAGCTAAGTGTTTACTAATGCCGCATATACAGCATCACTTTATACACGTCTTTAGCAGTTTTTTTTTCCTACAAAACGCAGGTACATGAACATGATATCTGTGAATTTTTGTGTGCCTGTGTGCATATTCGGTAGTTCCATGTCGCGCAATTTTTGCAGTCTAACCGATGATGCGGTGAAGAACAAAAAACCATTCCAAATATGAGATTTTCTCATAAACAACATTAATTATCCCTCAGAGGAGATATGAAAAAAAAATCAGAAAAATAAGGTCGCGAAATTACTCTCTCCCTTTCCACGAATCCTTTCCGAATATTAGTCGCGATCTAATGACCATGAAAAATGAAAGATTTGCATCTTATGCTGGAAGGAAATGTGCCATTAAGATTTTATGTACAATGCACATTCGAAATGCCGTGATATTTGTGAGTGTATTATCCAGAAAAGCTGCAGTATAAAAGTCCTTTCAGTAATAAATTACACAAACCTTCCGGATGGAAAAAAAGGAACCATATATTACTGAGCTTTCTTATATTGCTATGAATTTTCATGCTAAAAGCCGATATAGTGAGCGTAATCACAAAACACGCACATTATGGACACTAGCCTAACCAACTTGCGGATAATTTACCTCGACAAATCCACGCTTCCAAATGATCGATTTGCAAAGACAACAATTGCAAACACACGACTGTGTTCTCCATTGTGAATGCAAGATTGAACTCGCATAACTGAAGAGTTTACCGATCATCCTTAGATTTTTCACGAAGCACAGATAAAAGTCGGAAACCATTGGTTGAAGTCTCTGAGCACAAAAAAGGAAGATCAGAGTATTTGCGAAATAAAGAAATTTCATACCCGCTTTGGTTATTTCCATATAACGCTCAGTGACGGTGCTCGACATCCATTCAAAAAAGCTCATTAATCTTGGAGAAGTTTGTACAAGGCATTTTTCGCTGTATAACAAATTTTTAAAAAATGCACCCTTGAAGTCAAGCCTAAAATTCCAATTCTAATCCTTTCATAGGAAGAGTGAGGATAACACTCATTTTTTGACAGAACGTTGGGGTTCCTAGTATAAATGCCTAGTTTTCCTCTGCCTACGGAAAAGGTAAGCGACTTTTTTAGATTTCTCCTCGAGGAAGCCCACTCCTATCCTACGGCAGCTCGACTCTAATCTTCAATGGTGATCTGAATTCCTCTACGAGTGAAGGCAAATTCAAGTGGAAACCAAGCGTCGAAAGTCATATCAAAAAACTGAAAGTTCATTCTAGAGGTAGACTAACCACTTTTATGCAGTCTTTTTAACGAAACATCAGTTGATAGAGTCTTTATCATTTTCCATTAAGGAGGATGTTTTGAACTTAAAAAGTTGCAGAATAACCTTATAATTCCGAATTGCAAATACTTATAAATAGAGACGCTGGATTTCAGTCGGTTCCAATGCAAAGCAGAAATGTGATATAGATAGCGAATCTTAGCGTGATCACTACATTAATATGAAAGTAGCTTGGTTACTGCAAGAGGAACACAGTAAATCATCAATTATAGACACAAATACCCCGATACATTGTTGTATAAGATTTGCAGGCATTAAGATATTAGCGCTTGCCAACAGTTTAGCCTTTTTCTGCAGCTTATCCAACCGTTCCAACACAGTCATAATGAACATTTCATCGGCTAAACATAAGCTAATTTATCTATTATTACACTGCACATTAGTGGAACTATACTTGCACTCATAAAATTATCTATAAAACATTAATTAGTACAAACATTACTTTAAACTGCTACTAACTCTCAGTATTTCACAGAAAATGTTCCCCATCGTAAAGTTAGTTGTCGTTTCGCTGAATGTTACTACTGATTACCTTTGAATAGGGACATAGATGCGAACACTGGGCCACTGGGCAAAACCTCTTCAATGGAGAGATTTGTGGAGGAAGAGAGTGGGTACGAGCTGTGTCGCTAGACAGACACCGACTGCAGACAGGAGTGAGAGAATACCTATGTATTCCAGGATGTTTGGCCATTTTTTAGATTCCACTGTTTTAGCTCAGTTAGTCAACCTTCAGAAATTTCAATAGCTTTATCACATTGGATGGAAGAGGAAGAAAAGAGCAACTCCTTAAATAGGAAGTTAAATGTCACATTTTGCTATCGCAACAGTGGAATAGTTACATCCATTCTGTTTTATCGTGTAATTATCAAGAAATAAAGTGTCACTCGCAGTCAACAACAATGTAGTCTCAAGGGTCTTGCAATATATTGTACCTTGCAAGAAGAGTTTCGATTTCAGACGAAGCAGAGAGTGACGTCGAAAGAAGGGATAATGGAGGAATTGTTTCGCATCACCACACATCAGATAGAAGAATCGCAGAGGAATATTCTCCTTTATTATAATAGCATCTCTTTCGTGTTCGTCACAGAAATATGCTGATGCGTTTCATCACAAATAGGCAATAATAGTGCATTAAGTAACGGTCTTCTGTGGGTTGCTTCTTCGACACTTAATTTCTTTTTTACACTCAGTCATCTTAAAGAGTTTAAAAAAGCCCACGAAACTTTCATTAGGTGAGGTTATGGATAATCTGGCTCAATCTTTCGAAGCGTAGACTCTGTGATCAGACAAGTGGTGCATGCAATGAATTCTATGATCGACTTTATGAAAGGTGCTGAAGTCAGAGGTATCGATTTAGAGACTGCCCATGCGAAAGTAACTCTTTCATCCTGAATCGGAATTTGATATCTGCACAATTTTTCGAAACGTAGATCTTCTAAAAGACCGGAGAGTGAAGAGATGCGAGAGGCTTTTATCTTCTCAATTTTGTATGCCTCTGTTCTAAAATCTCTTTTGCGTAACGCAGTTTCCTTTGAGCTATTGAGAGAGTTTCATCGTATCGTAAACTTTCGAAAATGATCCTCTTGTTCTCCGGCCGTTAGCGGATTTATTCGATATCGTTGCATATATTCAGCTAGTTGCTGTAATATAAGATGAGCAAAGCAAGAAAGATATGAAAATCAGTATAAGGTTGCATAGCATGAGGCCTTTGAAATTCTTCAGTTAAACACACTTCTTTTGAGAATGAGAGAGTATCCCTAATACTCCCTAATACTTTATATCATGGTATCCCTAATATGATATAAAGTGGTATCTTATGTCGCAAAAGTGATGGTATGAATAAAGTCCACAAAAGTGATGGTATGAATAACGACTAGTTCGCTTTTTCACTCTCCTCTCTGCTCTTTCGTATTTCTCCTTTTCTGTGATTCTCTCAGTCACCTTTTTCTATCTGCTTGCTCATGTTGGCTATAGTCGAAGTTTATCGTGATCAAAAGTGATGGAACTGCAGTTGAAAGAAGCGGAAGAAGGCTATACAAAACAGGCGATTAGTAGCGTACATTCACCGCACGACGCCATCAATGAAATGAAACCACAGTATAGTCACATCAAGACATTCGTACGTTTCAAAATTTGTAATCCCTTATAGTTAATAGATCTGTGCAATACTTATATTTTTACGTATGGGTTATATTTAATAAAATGGATCAATGAAACTTCATAGATATTCTTGCCCGCATTATGCGTTACGACTTTCGCCTGTCCCACCTTCAATTTACTATTTATCTCCGTTGCTAAACCTATTTTTACACTGCAGTTTTTAGGTTGCGATATAGTTTTCAGTCTGCATTATATTCTTAGAACACATAAAATCTTCTTTGAGCATTAAACTATCCATTAAACTATCCTACCGAAAATTATTACCTCAGGATGATAGTCGGCTTCTAAATCGCAGTAAATCTATATGCCATCATGAAACTACTTTCGCATTTACATCCTCACCCCTAAGCGCTTTTTGAAAATATGCACTGTTTTTGCTTTATTTCTCTGTTTTGAATTTCGTACCACTATCAACTTCGTTCAACCCCAAATCAGCAACATAACAATCACACATGATAACTAAGAAATGAACTATGTGTCTGTATGAGCGTAAATTTACGAAAACGATGAGAACGAAAGTGGCTCAACGGAAAGGTTGATCGATTCAAGGAAACAGCCGGATTCACACAAACTAGGTATTTCTCATCATTTAGCAGCAATTAGCAGAGTTATGCAAAAAAATTCACTCTTCATCCAAATAATTACTTGAATCATCGACATAGAAAGGAAAAAGTAAAGAAATGAAGACAAAAAAAAGCGTAACGCTCCTTACCAAAATTCACTTTCTACCATTCACATGAAAATGCATACTTTCTCTGTGTTTCTACTGATTTATAGTGACAAGCAATAAGCCGTTTCGAGATCCTCCGATGGTGAATCCAATATTGCCATTGCCATAAGTTGGTGAATAAGTTCGACTGCTTTTTTCACAGATGCGACCATCTCATCTCATCGTTGCACACATATCACACCCACCCGGCGCACTCTGTGCACACTAGAAATTAAAGTCACCTTAACGAATAACGTTTGGTCTTATCGCAAATACAAGTACGGAAAATCAGAACAACTATTGTTTTCGAGTACACCGCATATCGCATCAACGAACATATGTCGCAAAGCACGTTTATTCACAATAAAATCGATGCTGATCGGAGCTTATCATTATTATCAATTGCAAATAACGCAAATTATATTTACCGATAAAGGATAAAACGATCCTTCATATTCCTACATAATACAATAATTTCATACTCTTAATCTTTTATGACGTCAAAGGGTTTTTTCAGTAAAAATTAGCGGGTTAATCCTTGAAAATTCCTTTATCAGGTGAAGCAAAATTATATAAAACATCACAATATATATGAGAATTGAAAACAATGTTTAGTGAACACTTTTATTCTATCGTACTGTTACTGCACTATCATTCAAGTGGATTAAATTAGCACAAAGACAAGCAAGACACACTTGGTGTTGGTCAATCGACACACCAGCTGGTCAATCGACAGTCGACGATCAAAAAATTAAAAAGAACTGTTTTCATCCACGCTGTTAAATATATACATGACCAAAATCGTGGTGGAAGCGGTTAAGGTAAAGAGAAGTGACAGGGAGAGGATGGGAGAGCGAGAGGAGAATAGTTTTTAATGGCGAACGGTCTTTGATGTCAGCAGAGTTCCAGCTAAAGGACAACGCGGAATAGTGCGAATTTACAACGAAGACATAATCATTGTTCTTCTTAGACGTCGAGATTGCCTTCAGTCAATATTTTTCTCGTCATTCACTACCTCAAAATGAAGAAAGCGGTGAAATTCGAATGAATCTCGCTTAACTTCTACAAGTGAAATGAGCAATCAAGGTACCAATAAAGCCTCAGATGTGGAAAAAATAGTTTTTCAGAGAAACTAAAATGAACAGTGATCATCACTTGTACGCTAAAATGAATTGGATTACATTTTCAGCAAAAGAGTCCAACCAATGATGCTCGAATTATATTTCAGTTATATTGGTACAGAATGCACATGATGTGACAGCAATAAAGTTAAAAACTGATTTTATTTTTCTGAAGTCAAGAGAAGAGATAAATATTGCTAAAATGGAATATGGGAAGATCGGAGTGCAATACTTAATAGAAGAGACTGCAAGCGAACGTCGACGAGACACAGAGCAAACGAGAGGGTGTACCAAAAGAACGGATGCATCCAGCTTTGATTTACCAAAGAACATTGCAAACAAAACATTAAAAATGAGCAACGATGACTGATATTTTAACGCTTAATCTCGCCAGACTTTAATAAATACAATGCTTCAAAAATTCTTAAAGAAGAATAAAAAACATTCATCGGCATTGGCTTAATCGTCTCCTACCTATATCAACTATAAAAAGGTGAAAAATGCATGAAATATATGTTTCCAAACGCGAGATGCGTCATAGCGGCTCATTGCAGCCAACGTGTAGCAAAAAAAGATTAACCGCCCCAGCCACGGTCAGAAACGATGAAAGACAGTGCAAACGATAGCAACCCAGCGGAATCTGGGAGATAAAGACTAAACGTTCAGTGGGAAAAAGGGCATGTTGCATTCATCACCGAAAACGATCAATGGGAAAAAGGGAACGTTGCATGCGTCATCAGAAATGGCGGAGCTGGGCAGATCAGCGAAATCTTCCCTAGCAAAGGCTCGCCATCCGGACGGTTCTAAAGACCGGGGGCAAATCCTGGTTGGTGAGCTCAGGAGAGCTCCACTGGTACGCCTTCGCCAAGTAACCCTCTCCCTCTTGTATTCTGTCTGTACAATACTCATCTGCTGTGAGCTGAGCTTCATCGCCTCATCTAAATACTGAACGTAAGTCAGCACCTTCTAAACAATTTTCATTTTTCTTCGTTCAATACATGGGGGCTCAGGCCAGAGCGTAACCATAAGTAAAAATGACATCTGTTGCGTACCAAGCCTCCATTCGAGTGAAGGCTAACTTGCTAAAGACAGTTATAAAAAGCATAAATTTCCCTGACTTGCATGCGCTTGCTGTACAAGCAGACATGCAAGCGAGCGTTCAAAACTGCCCTTTTGCAAGTGGAGGCAGCAATTCGAAGATTAGAACGTCACATTTCGGAGATCGAGGCTGATCATAGCGCTTGGCTAGAATACATAAAGCAGCTACGCGCGGCTGCTGAGAAAGCGAATGAAGCTTCAATTTACAAAACTCTGGCAGAGGCGCCAGATAGTTTCCTCATTGTAATCGATGAGGCTAAAAATGCATGTGATGACCTGGTTACTGCCAAGTTGAATATTGAACTCCACATAGCCCGACCCACTTCGTCAGTTGGCAGCGTCCTCATAGGAAACAGCACGCCTGCCCAGCGACCGCAACATCAGATGTCCATGAACGCAGTGCAGCTGCCAAGATTGCACATTGCAAAATTCGATGGACAGCATCGCAAATGGCCACAATTCTGCGCTACATTCCTGCATGCAGTTGACTCGCAACCACTCGCAGAAATTGAGAAGTTTTCTTATCTGCTATCCTTTCTAGGAGGCAAAGTGCTAGAAGCAGTAGCTGGATTCACAGTAGCGTACAAAAATTACGAAGCTGTTAAAACAACGCTTGAGCAACGACTTGGGAGATCCGAATTGCTGTTGAAGTCATTCTACGCGGAACCACATGACGCAGCAACTCCCACAAAGGACTTCGAGGAATGAGTTGCGAGCGTCGAGCGCATTCTACAACAACTGCAGCAACAGGGAGAAAACATCGACAACTCGCAAACCGATCTTTGCATTCAAAAACGGCCACCACGTTGGCCGCTCTTGGAATTCGAACAAGCTAAAGAAGCCGATGCAGCCCGGAGCATCCGAAAATTGAGGGACAAACTTCAAGCTATAGTGCGCATCAGGGAGAACATTCGAACTGCGACCATAGGGAAACAGGGGAAAGAGGAGAACCCCGTCGGACAAACCCACACACGTACACGTAAACATAAAGGTACACACACGTTCACGTACGTACACGCAAACGTCCAATTACATACACGTTGTACACGTGAATGTTCACTAACGGACACGTAAACGTTAAAGTACGTACACGTAAAACGTTCACCTACATACACGTTGTACACGTAAACGTGGAAGTACGGACACGTAAACGTACACTTACGGACACGTAAACTTTCACGTACGGACACGTAAACGTACAAGTTCGTACCCGTAAACGTTCACTTACGTACACGTAAGCGCACACGTATATACACGTACACGTACGCACACATGAACGTACAAGTACGTACACGTTCACGTACGTACACGTTATACGTAAACGTTCACTAACGTACACGTACACGTAAGCATACACGCGCGTACACGTGAACGCATACGCGCGCACACGCACACGTACGTAACGTTAACGTACACGTAAAACGCTCACGTATATGCACGCTGTACACGTAAACGTGGAAGTAAGTACAAGTAAACGTTCACCTACGGACACGTACACGTTCACGTACGGACACGTAAACGAACAAGTACGTACCCGCAAACGCTAACTTACGGACACGTAAAAGCTCACTTACGGACACGTAAACGTACACGTAAAACGTTCACGTACATACACGTTGTTACACGTAAACGTGGACGTACGTACACGTAAACGCACAAGTACGTACCCGCAAACGTTCACTTACGGACGCGTAAAAGTACAAACGTGCGTATACCTACACGTACGTACACGTAAACGTACACGTGTGTACACGCTAACGTACGTACAAGTAAATGTTCACGTAAGTACACGTAAACGTACACGTAAATCTACTACATGCCTCACGAGGCTGTTGTTAGGCACGCAAAGCTACGACAAAAATCAGAATCGTGTATGATGCGTCCTGGAAAACGTGGAAAAGAGGGCACTCATTAAAATGTGCTACTCAGGGGACCACTACTCCTATTAAACCTCTGTGCAGTTTTACTCCGAGTCCGACTAGCGCCAATACTCATATCTGCCGATATCGAGAAAGCCTTTCTACAAATAGGATGAAATCAATCTAGTCAGTCTGACTGGTAGATCTATAAAACATTTTATACGCTTTTGCAAAATTTCTGTTCTCATCTCGCATTATCGGTTGTTCAAAATGCAGCGTAATGACCGTTGATAAAACTGCATAATTCACTACCCTGCTGCATAAATAAGGAACGCTAATAAAGATATTACATCCAGAAACTGCAATTATAGCAAAATGAAACGGAATCCACATATTCGCTATCAAAATATTCAGTAAATTGCCTAGATACATCTGAAGTAATTCCACAATGGCTTCAACAGATTGTTTAAATAACATTCGATTTGAAAGCACTCAGCGTGAACTTTAAAATAATCCCAGTCCTTTGTAACAAAACTGCTGAAACCTGCCCGACGCGACTGTTTTCCAAATCACTTCAATCGTCCTAGCCAATGGAATAGTGAAATTTTAACGCGTCGAGATCGTTGATAGAGAGTAAAGAAAATCTGAGACTACCGAACAGAAGAAAACATTCCAAGAAAGGATAGGTGGTGCAACTCGGATCAAGATTTTCCCAACTTAAACGTACTCGCCACAACCATCGACGGCACTTTTCAAAGAATAATGGATGAAGAAGAACCGCATAGACTTTGTCTCTTTTTTCCTAACATGAAGTTCTAAAATGTGAAAGCGTTTGAAACGATTTCTGGCTGTTAAAATAAATAATGAATATGAGAAAATACAAAAACCTGGGAATCAATTATCCAATAATATAACACATAATTGCAATATCCTGAAAGATGTGAAATTTATCGTTTATAGCCACATTTTCAGGTCAAAATATTCATGACATACCGTGCTGTTGCGTGATTTGCACGTGACATGTGGCATCACCGTGCTTGATTAGATAAAAAACAAGCCCACAATGAGGTAACATATTATCATTTGCTGCGTTAACTACATTAAATATTCTCAACAAATTGTAGAATATTCGGTGAGAGGTACTGCGGTGATGTCGATAAATTGTGGATGCGAAGCAACGTGGCGGATGCTTATACCATATCCTAACCAGCAGCAATCCAGACAGACTCCACAAATCGAAATAACTGTAATTGATACAACAACGTATGAAATTCTGATGGCTAATAGTTATGAAGCAATTTGTTGCGGTATAACTGCACGACGCATTGGTTAAATATCGAGAGAGTTCAAAGCAAAATACACTCTCTAAAATCACGACCCTATTCTGGCTCATCTCGGATATAAATCAGAAGTTTCTATGTTTAAATGCGGTTTTGATCGCGTACTTCGGCAATCTTTTGAACGCATTCGAGGGACATTCACAACGAATGCGCTACAAATGCGTGGCAAGCTAGTGCGAAACGAACACATTCACTATCGTGCTATGGTACTCTGAAGAGTGGGAATATCAACCGCACGAAAACCGCTTCATACTGGGGATCAGATTTCATTATTGGAGCATTTTTTAAAGGAACCTTTACGTTTGAACAATAAAACCTTTCTTCTTTTTCTTTTACTTCAATAACACCGCCACAGCCTTGAAAGGTGTTTCGCCTATATTCCTCATCCACCCCCCTATCCAGGAAATCCCATATTTCCGCCCATATGATAGTTATTGGCCAAATTTTCAGGCGAGGAGTTTTTTTAATAAATATAACTGAATTCGTTTGGCAGAAAGTTGAGGTGTGTGATTGATGAATAAGAAGATATTTTTTTTAAGATTTACCATTTCGATAACTCAGCTGAATTAATATTGAGTTTGTTGCACTCTGAAGATAACGACTCTAAAATTATGTGGTGTTGTAAGTGGCTACATAGCCCTAAAATGATGTCATTTTGTTCTTCTTTGGTGGGAGAAGGAGGGTATTGGGGGAATGCGGTCTTCAAAACACACAACACTTGTGTGAGTGATGTAGGAAGGTGTGAAATCTCTAACTTTCTACTTCCCCTTAACTTTAATAACCATTAAATTTGTTTTTTGGAGGAATCGGTTGAAGTTATTTTCTTCTCAGTAATGGATTTTTTTCTTCGATTACAATATGCATAATTCAAAGAACTTGAAAGAAATGGTCTGGGAACTTTCCAGATCATTATATTTAAACAGGAGTACCACAGTTTGGAGTCTCAACCAGACTTAAGAGCAGACAGTAGAAGAGGTGAGGTTATGAGAGGAGGGGGGGAAGGGGGAGGGGTAGGGAATGTTGAACACACGCACGCCTCATATGAGGCACACTGTGATTGTGAGAGCCTTAACAAATGGATGAGTAGTAAGTAATGATGCGACGAAGAGCATTTTTCAGTTTTTGTTTTCCTCAGGAAACAAACCGGCCAAAGGAGCACAAAGAGAGCGCACAATAACTTTTAATGAAAATACGGTCTGATGAACCTGTCACTGAGTTTATTATTGACTATAATTGCAGTCATAACGCTTAATTTCATCCGTTAATTTACCGACTTTTAGATCTGAAAAGAATTTGTGAAGTGAACTTTTGAACTATTACCCGCAAAATTTTCAAATTCTAATCATCGCTTAATACCCGCTTAGAAAATGAGACAATACAACTGAAGTGGAAACTCAATGCAAATTTGAGATATTAATTGAAAAGTGATTCATAGATCAAATTAATTCCAGCTAAGGTTTTTTAAAGGTGTGCATTAAACAAACGTCAAATAAGCATTCTACGAAAAAAAAACACTGAAAAATTTTTTGTTGCAAGAATAAAAAAATGAAATATATTAAAGGTGTGATGATGAAACCTCCTTTGAAACGTGAAGGTGGAAATATATTGCAAGAATTTATTGAAGTCAAAGTAAAAGCTTTCAAAATAATTTAGTTCTGCAAAACCTTACCACTCTCTCTAACCTTAGCAATTGCAAATGACGAAAAAATTAAATTGGGAAAACTAACTTGTAATTCGTGAAGCCTGTAACCGGAAATATTTCATAACGGACGCCGAATAGAGCCATTCCAGTCAGCGTTCCATGACGTTCGATCACCACCACTAACTAAAGTTATTTCAGTTAGCACGAATGTGTTGTAGAAAGGTTGCAGCCCATATATAATGCATAAAATTTGCAAGAAAAACTGCACTTTGCAAGAAATTGTGCGGAGTTCGCAACAAAAAATAAGTACTCATTTAGTAGCTACTGTCGGTAGTAAATGTGAAGAAATGAGAAAGTGTTGGCAAAAATGAAGGAAACGCAAATTTTGCTATCTTGACATAGCATTTTAAGCAAATATTATGCATAAGACGTGCTCTTTCGAAGATTTCGATAAAATCAACAATATTATATCCACATCTACTAAGCCTCCTCATGACCACCCACTTCCACTCCAAAAAAAGGAAACAACTTGGTGGAGTTTACATTTGAGTATTACCTATGTCTACATATCTTTAACTCTGTTTATTTTAATTGTGAAGGGTTGATTTAAAAAAAAACCTGTGAATTTATTCAACAACTTATCCTGTGAATCGACAATCTCTATCCTTATTCAAGTGAGAGAGAGGAAAGAATTCACCCATAAACTGTGGTAATATGACGAAGTAAGACAACAGTAATGACGATGAAACTTGGAAAGAAAATTAACTACTAATAATTTCCAAAACTTATCAATTATTAGTGAAGTAATACGATCCTAAAAATGTACTGTTCAAGTCGCAAGTGACTATAAATTTTCCAAAAATTAATGTGCATGAAGAGTGCAGCACAGCAAGTTACGGGAATGTATAATTTAATTCCTCATATTAGTAACCTACCAGTCTGAGCGATAGGTAAACTGAGATGGGAGAAGTTTTTCTACCTATCAGATCAGCCATTTACTTGAAAAAGCCGAACAGACGAAAAGCTCCCTTCAAAACCTATTTTGATCTTTCGGGACATCGTATAGAAACATTAGAATATTCTGAAGAGCACAAACTACGCTGTTTCAAAAGACACCAAATAGTTGGAAAATGCACAAATATAACTGATGATATTTTAAATAACTGTGGGAAAACAATTACTGAATGACCATTGAGAAACGAAAACTGACAAAGATACGTGCTGCAACCAGTCTACTTCCTGTTTTTAGAAAATCCAAAAAATTCTCTGTTAAAATTTCTTGCACCACTTTTTAAACCAAACTCCATAACTATTAAACAATGTTCTCCCAACCCCCCCCCCCCCCCCCCCCTATCAGTACCTCATACTTCAACACCATTCAGTTATGTTTTTCGTGCCTTGTCACTTCCACCATTAACAAAAACAAAACACATCGTGATAGATGAAATGGGTATGCTACTACATACTACCTCTCCCTTCCAAGCTCTCCTCTGAGGGACTTGCAATTGCAATAAAAGCATTCCAAAGCTATACCGATGCAAAGGTATTTCCTTTTGGAGGATCAGGAAATGCAGGGCACGTGCTGAGATACTGAATCGGTTGCACTCCTTTTTTGCCGGTTACTGTATCTCCACTCATCGGGACCACCCTCGCAAATAAACTTCACTGCGCCTTGGTCGCGCTCTGTTTCACTTTCCATTATATACCCTCTAATTTAAAGAATTCGTCAATGACCTGCTTACGATACGAAGACTGCTGTGTTGGGAGTACGTTAACAAAACTTGATAACTTCATAAATTAGAAGGGAAAGAATAGTCATCCTCCCACCCTATAAACCATATTCAGTCTTTTCGTGAAAAATTTCGTTGTTGACACTACTGTTTCAGTGCTCGAGAGCAGAATCGACTAAATGTTTAGGCACATGAATTAACAAAGGTGCGTGAGATGAATCAACCAGTGGAGTTCCAACCGTTAAATGAATTCAGAGGAGGAGTTCACCGAAACATGACCGCTGCAGTGGAGTGGTGTTAACCACGAACGGCCTGAACGAAGAACAAAATAACGTGTAAGATTCAGCAATAACAACTGCTAAAAAAAAAAAAAAAAAAAACTTAAAGATTCCTCTATCATCTGCAAAAATGCTGACTTCGTGTTTAGACAAATTCCCGGTTTCGAGTTCACGACAACCACGCCAAACAAAGGCAGTTTTAGAAGAAAAAGAGGAGCCACATAGGTACCTTCAATTTGTAAACCAAGTTAACGAATTAATCTTCATTTTTGAGGTGCGTGATATTGGCCACCATCGCCATTCCCATCTGCCCAAATCGCATCCATAAAACAGCAAATCGAAGCCATGATTCGAATAAGTCTCATGAGAACTTCCACGATAATTAGTCAAAAGGAAACACTCACCATTAATGCATTTGAAAGTGGCCTCAGCTTCCCGCTTCATAAGCTTTTTACCAGAAACAAAGATCTGTAAAAGACTAAAAATAGCTTTAAAAATGCATCCAGCAAGCTGCTCTTTGCGAATGTATCCAACGTGCTTTCAAAAAATGCCACATGCACTAATGAATTTCAAAAAAGGAGCTTTTTTTGTCCTTTCGTAGGTAAATCCTTCCTCATCCCCAGTCGGGAGCACCTCCTAAGCATACTTCATTCATCGAGACTTTTTCCTACCGCATGTAGCAAACGATAGGGTGGAGGAAGTAATTCCCTCTGCTTATTGCGCGACCTTCTCTTAACAATTCTGAAAGGATATCATGATATTGCATACTGTTCAGGAATATACAGGAAAAAAATGCAAACCTTCGAAAGTATTCACCTAAAGGACGGAAATTTTCACTGCAACCTTGCAAACTCATCTCCAATTTAAATCGCTTTATTCATTGCTCCAAAAACTTAACAATGTTTCTACAACAAGCACTATCAACTTTCTTTTAAAAAAAAGCGAGTACGTGAATTAATTTGTAGAAAAACAAATTACCATGCTGGTGGATGAAACCTGAGTAACGAGTGCTGCATTTTTCATCTCGCTGCTGGAGATCATTTCACATGCGGACAAACATGCCAACGGGCCGCGTTTTTACTTCCATCGACCTCATTCACCCAACCATCATTACCTCCCACGCACTGTAATTTCTGCACGCCGGTTCTTGCATCGAATGCTCGCATGTTTCTCGGATAATAATCTGTAATCCGCACTTATAAGTGAATAGCATTACATTAAAATGCTACTTAATTCATGGAATGGTCATCATATACAAATGACATTTAATAAATAAAGAACTTAAAGAACTCAGAGCAACAGAATGAAGACTAAAAGCAATTTGATACATATACTATCGAAGTAACTATCACAATTTCCAGAAAAAGGTTTCGATCTCGATGAGTATCGCTCGCTGGTTTCGTCATATTAATTCTTATTGGCAGTCACTTTGATTAAAATTTTTTTACTGAAATACATTAGTTTCCCCAGTTGTGACTATTTAACGGCATCTTTATGAATACAAGTTAAACATCCTACCATACGACGACGACATGCGAAGTTGTATATCAACTCAGTGACTCCTTAACAGAGCAAATTGTATCCTTCTCGTCACAATTCACATAAAAGATCAAAACTCTTCTGATAAGCCCTAATCATGACTTAACTTATTAAAAAGGCCTTTGTGGGGGGAAATGAAAAGAGATGAAACACAACTACCTAACTGATCGTTTTCAAGAAGGCAAATGACGAAGAACTTTTTTAAACTCAAAAAAGGGCTAATATTCATCCAACTTCTGAAACTCATCCAACTTCATCCAACTCAATCGGCTTCTGAAAATTCCTCATACAAAAATGCTTACAACAGCTCACTGAGTTTGCAACGGATCTCCAGCGTGCATCCTTCGGGCATCTTGCCTTCTTGAAGAATGCAACGACATTTGTCGAGGATAATATCGCCACTGGATGTACCAATGGGATGGAGTATGTTCAAAACATATCTAAAAAGTAAGGTAAACCCAGAAGTACGAGGCTAAAAATTCATATAGTTTAAGACAAAAAGCGAAAGATGCGCTGTCGCCATCAGTGCAACGGCGAAGACTGGTGTCGATGAGGGAGGGTGTCAATGCTGACTGCATCGACTGCGCAATAGTATCACTGGTAGAGCAATAACTGTATGACCTTGTTGTGTGAAGTAAAACAATCGATACAATCAATGTCTCGATGAGGGAGGTGTGTCAATGACTGAATGCAGTATCGACAATAACGCAATACTAATGCTGATAGATGGTAGAGCAATAACTGTATGACCTATGTCTGATGTTAAACAAAATCGAATACAATCAATAATACATTCAAAACTCACTAGAAGAATTTGGCGAAGAGATACTGCTATAAGAATACAGCGATCAATTGATCAAACAAACGCTTATACTTAGACGTCTTATGGCAACTGAGAAAATAAAATGCGATAACTCCTGCTAAGCATCAAACATCGGCATAACGAAATGTCTTCGAAGGTCTCTGTTAAGGTTTTGTGGAGGGATTTGTATATATTGACGGTTCCCAGTTACCCACGACAGGATGTCTCATTCCAAAGGGGGGAGAGGGACAGAAGTGTGAGTGAAAGGGCGTGATATAGTGAGAAGCAAGCTGGTATCCTAAGCTGGGCAGTATCCGTTTCTGACCAAGAAGCTGGGAGAGGCGAGGGGTGGGCTGGGACCAGCAAATTACTTGTACTTGGCTTTCATATAGAATGTTTGAATGCACTCGGTGTGGAGTTGTGGATAGCAGGTGACAGCGTTGTCGGATGAGTTTTTTCTGAGGACTATGTCCTACCTTAGATTTCCCGAGAATAAGCACTATAACGGAAAACGAGCACATTTATGAATATAAGGTCTGTAGCATGAGTATTTTTGAGTTAATGGTCGATCTCTTAAGAGTGCCATTAGTGACCGGTGCTTTCTAAACAGTGCGTGCCGTTTGCTAATACAGCTGAAAAACAGAAAGCCAAGAATTTGGGCATTAAATATTAATGCTTTAAAGAATGAAATGGGCAACCATTTCTAAATTTGACTGTAGCACAACAGTCGTTCGCCATGTGAAAGCTGATTGTTTTCTGCCGCCTGGAGCGAGCTTTATGGAACAGAGTCAAATGAATTAAGGCAACTTGAGTGTAGAAAAAGAGGCAAGAGCTCTGTGGACATTGAGACGCCGACGCTGCTGCTTCCGAAGACCCGTGCCTCGAACACGATCTGTTCTAGCCAGAGAAGTTGTATTCCAACCGAATGGCTCCACATGCTTTCAGGAAATGATATGCCACAAGCAGACTCGCAGTTACGCACTGCTCACACATAGGAAATCAGATATCGAAGGGCCGGGCCACAATAATCACACATCTGATCACAGCATCCACGTTGGCGTTCCATCTCGATAAAGAAATATTCCACCTATACGCAGTAACATCACGTAGTGGGGTTTAAAGTGGAAGAGGAGGCTGAGTCACCAGACTCCGAAATGGCGTTTAGAAGAAATTGATTATTCTCCTTCAATAAAAAATTGCAAACATTCAGTTACGCTTGGCTCTGAATTCGTTTTCACAGCTCTACTCTGTTCGAAAACCATCTTGTTATACTATTTTGCCGGGATACTGTCAACCATTGGGAAATTGACTATATTTAATTAAGACTATCGATTTTGTAGAATTTGCAAGCTAGATTATGGTCGGTTTGTTAAGTTCACTCTCATTCCCCTTTGCTGTGCGACAGCATTCGCTTCAATATTAAATCTTTCTCGATTATGGGATTCATTTCACTGCATCCATCGTTTTATGCGGGAATTTACTTCTTTTTGATGTGAAATCGGTACTTCCATATTATCTTTCCGGGCAGACGCTTGGACACGATGATAACGATAGAAAGTGAACATTAGTGGAATGAGTTGCACAAAGCTGCGATTGCAGTGGTGAAATCTTGTAATGAGATTCGGTTTCAAAGCAAGTCGTCGGTCGGTTTCTCCCACTGAAACCATCGATAGCCGCTGTCTTTGTTGCTGCAAATGAAATGCGATTTGTACCGAATGCTGCAAACACAACTTTCACCGAAGGTCGACGACTAACATTTTTTAAAGATTTATTCCCTTTCAGCCGAATCTTCGTCGCCGACCAACGGAGTTTTAGTCGGCAGGCATTATCAGCTTCCAGTGCCGTCACATGGTCTTGTAGGCATGAATTCTACCCTCGGCTACTGCAGAAGCATTGCATACACGAATGCAACGCGTGTCTGTGTTTCGCAGATGTTTGCGACGTATGCGATTCTATAGACATCTGAATGGAGGGTAAAACATCACTTAACCAGTTTTGGCTCTTAAGAATGGCAATGAAATGTTTATTGTGCATCATATGTTATCATATATGTTATCCATCCAACTAATGCCATCAATTCAAAATTGATCACAAAACACCGATAACTTCGAAATAAACAGAAGAAAAATCGAATAAATAATTAATTAGCATATTCCGAAGAAGTTGAACCGATCACGCGGTGCACTTCTGCCACAGCTTGAAATATTTATAATTGTTTTCATGAGATTTTTCTCGATGATATTTCACCGACATAGCTTTTCTACACTTTCATCCTCCCGAAAGCAATCGAATATGACTAAGGACCGAATTCATCAAAATCACTTAAGATAGAAAAACTGACCAAATCCAGTCTTGGCTTAACCATTTCAAAAAACTGAATGTCCTACAAAAATGAAACGTACTTTGGCCGAACACAGAAACGGTAACTATACCATCACAATAAAAGATGAGCTTCGTAACTATAAGCAACAAAATTTATATCATCATGAAAAGAAATAACTAACAATCACCAAAAACGTTGAATTAGGCAATGATAATAGAACAAAATATTAAAATCGCCGTTTCATTAATAGTTCCAAGCTGAAATGCTGAAATTAATCGATCGCAAAATCAACAGAAGAGCTTAAAAATTAAATAATTAGATATACATCCTTGAAGAAATCACACCTACCTGTAAGGTTCATTTCGCAAATATGCATCCCAAAATGGATGCATATAATTCATGCATACCTACACGCATCACTCCGCAAATATGCATTCTGAAGAGAACATACACTTCTCAAAGCAACATAAATCCAAACATATGAAATAATCAACGAACTGCTCAGCTACCGGTAACGAATTCCTTCAGTTTGAATCTATTAATGTATAGAGTCATCCTATCTTTAATTTCTGCCTATTACAGTTAATCAAATAAGCATCCCAAAAACAACAAAATCATGCTTCATAATTTGAAATATCAGAAGAAAATCAACACAGAATTGAAATATAGCAATGAAAGTAACTATGAGAGTAATAATAAACATGGGCCATGCTGGATGAAATACCAGAACAATATATGGAGGATAATCCAGCAAAGACTAGCCTACTTTGAGGATTTGATATTTCAATATTATTCTCTTGAATATGACTTGTAAATGAACAAATAAGAATATATTCATGCTTTCCTGCGATAATAAATAGCTCAAGCGTCCAAGAGGAAAGGATGAATACCTGGTTTACAAGTGACAACAAGAGAACAGCCATCAGTACTAGCACCACCGCATGTTCGCTCACTGATGAGCGGCGCATTTTGCTCCACGATACCTCTACAACCTGAACCCACTTTCTTTACGCATTTGGCCGCCTCATTGACGTGCTTCTTAGCCGAGATCAAGTTGGCATTGCTCCTGTCCAAATATCGTTCATTCGATTCACAAACCAACAAGAATTGTTGATTTTCGGCTTCGTGAACCCCACCCACATTGTGATAACCTAAATAAGCCAATACTTGAAAGTGCTCTCTCTCTTCCTTACCCGTCGCTTTCGCGATAACTTTAAGCACAATTAACTGCAAAAAGCGAGCTATCGGCTTCGTGACTTCAATAAAAGAAAGCTGGTGGAATGATAGGCAACGCAAATACAAGCTGAAAACTGCAAGTGTATTTTAGTTTTCTTGTTTTTGAGAAATAGAAAAATATGTTCGTAAATAAGTCAAATTTACCAATTGGGGTAGCCCTTTTTTCAACTCCACAGTGCTTTATTTTCAATTAAGACATTTCAACAGTTCGAAGAAAGACAAAGAGCAGATTACTGCAAAAAATATCAGAGAATCGCCTTTTATTCCCGTTACTCGATGGAGAAATATATGATGGATAATATAACAATTCTCACGTTGTTGGCACCACCTGCACACTCATCTTTTTCATTCTGATCTCCCTTAGCCAACTTAACAAAACAGTCGAGTCAAGCCATAAATGACCAGCAAGATTAAAAACAGCGCTACACCAGCATACTGCACAATATTTTTTTTTCATGCCGTTCATCGAAGGCCATCAAGGATACTGTGGAGCTTGGAAGAAGAAATAAAGAAGCGAAGAGTAATACAATGTTAATTTCAAACGATACCGGTTGCTGAGAACTATAATTGAAATCGGGATCTTTGAATGAAAAATTATCTAGGATTTATGAGGTCAAAACAATGAAAACGTTAAAATAAAAGAGAGAGAGGTAAAAAGCAATCGAAGTTCACATAAATATCTGCGCCTTGTCTTGTACATGCTTCCACCGATAAACTCCGATAAACGTGATAAGTATGATGTTCTAAAGTGTGGCATCCGTGCTCAGCATTTAGACGGCTACTTATGCTAGAGACAAAACTCGCCGATGGGATTCGGACACAACAGAAATTAATCTTCACGAGCTGAAAATTAACTAAAAAAGCAGTCGGGCGTAGCAATCATCACTGCGTAGCAATCTCATCACTGCGTAGCAATCAACATCCATTTCCGCTAACCACCCTATCATATTCTGCGCTTCTTCCATTTTTTGACCCAGACGACTTAGCGTTCCTCACTTCCAACTCCCTCCTCTGCTCGCTCCTCCATCGACTACTTAGAATGCTTTTTGTCCCAGAAAGGCAATGCCACGGTTTACATGCTCTAGATCTCGCGAAATCTGATATGTTAGCGGCATTTCCAGATGAACAGGACCAGCACGAGAGCAACGTATGCTACGCAGCAACGTAAAACTGTTTGATTAACAGCAGAAGCATTCCCGATCAAAGAATGGTTCACGTCTCAAATATCTGTTTTTATACGGTGCTCTCCTGTCCATATAAACTCACAGACATTGTGCTACGCAAATACTTTTCTGCAAAAAAACCTAAAAAGACAGAATGAATGCACTGAGCACTTCCGGATAACAGTATAACATTTGCAACTCTGATTACATAAGACACGGTTTACAACTTCTTTCTCACATCTCTCCTACAAATTCTTGTGAAGCCTTCTGCATCACTTCATAAGGTGGCTCAATTTTTCAACCCATTCCAGTCCTCTGACAAGCCCTCTGACAAAATACATATGGGTCGATTTTTCAACCCATTCCAGTCCAAGCCCTCTGACAAAATACATAATCCTAAACTTAAAAAGAGACTTACATATTGGACTTTTTTGATAGCACACTGAAAGCTGAAAGAAACGACCACTAACCTAAGGCAGCTAACACAGGTCTCTCGCAATAATCTTTATTATTGCATATTCTTCTCATCAGATACTCTCTCTTCATTTCTTGGGTATCGATGCAGCTTATGTATGCTAAAGACAAAATAACAGGAGTGCAACACTGTGACAGCCCACCTGATTCATTTGGCGACTCACGAATTACGATCAACTTAAGGTTCCCCATATAACGATTAGTCCCACAAAATACACAACTGCAATTTGAACATCAATGACCTGATTACTGCAATACCTATTCTGATATGTAGCCTCTAAACACTAAGCAAATCACAGCTTTTGTTACCTGGAATGGTCCTCTCCCCACTCCCCCCATCAGCCGAGTAACACTTCATCGTCCCAAAATAAATTGACGTGACGTCCACGGACTGTAAAAAACACTGAACATCAGCAACCCATACAACATTTCAAAGCAAGAATTTAGTGACCTTGTTCATCGCCATGCATATAGCTAATGGGACTCTCCTGGATAGCGGCCACCTGCTGATGCCCTTCTTCACCACGTTAACGTGCTTTGTCCGACGCTGTCTTGCCTTATTCATCACGCAAATCCGAGTTTGCGCCATTCCTTAGCAGAATCTTTACCACCTAAACTATCAATAGTAATTTCACGTAAAGTCGATGGTAAAGTAAATAATGTGAACAGATTTACGAACACCGTGTAACAGAGTTAAGGGTATTATGATAACAATGAAGGTATTATGATAACAAAGCAAATGAATATCTTTATTGGTTGAGAAGTGGAAGAAAGCATGAGTGACCGACAATATGGACAAAGTTAATGCGAAACTTTTGCCCCAAAAGGATAGGACACAGAACATTTTCAGAAAACGCAAAAAAAATGCAAATTCACTTCATTCTCGGCTATTCAACGCAGTGGTATACGGGGAATGATACTTTGAATTCTTTGCATCTTCTGCAGTTTCCTTCATTTGGTCGACTTATGGCATCCTTGTCTTTCTACGTACTATGCTCAGTCTTGTGGAGTGAATATCCACTTGTGCTTAGATCTTCACTAAATGGACTTTCATGCTTTTTGTTTCTTAAGTGAATGCTACTCATTTATATTATCGAACGTTTATGAGCCTAACACCTAGATCACAATTACTATGGCTATCAGAGAACAAACAGTGAGGACGATGATTCTTTGGGGTACATCGACGAGACTATTTCAATTAATTAGGAGTGTAATTAATGGATATCTCTCATTTTCCTAACAAATCGATATTTTTATCGAATATTCTCTTCGTTAGACGTTTCGAGCGCAAGCTTGAATGTTGAGTTACAAAAACAGTGGCTGTCATTTTCAGCAAAGATCGAGGAGTGGCAAGTGCGGGTTCATCAGTGCTATATACAGGAGGCAAGGGCGCGGCGATCAAATCGAGCTCCATCTACGAGGTCAACGTATCGCACTATATCTGCCTACCTCAGTGTTGTAGCACGTTCCGCATAGCAGTAACGCTCCTCTTGTGCAGCATCATAATCCAGCAGCGCATTGCTTGCCGGCTCATTTGAACAGGTTCTTCATATACTTTCCTCTTCATTGGCGATCGCATGTCACGTTCGAGTTCATTTCCTTTGAAATGGACTTTTTCTTATTGAAGGATAAAGGAAAAGAAAGAAAGCGGTAGAGAGAGAGCAACGTTTTCCATCTTTTATCGCTCACAAATCGATTCCCCTCCTCTTTGTCATTGAGGTATCGCTTTATCGTTTTCAATGAATAATACTTATTTTGCATAGAGAAATTTGCATAGCTAAGGTTACCCTGTATTGTCTTCACCAACTGTCGAAATCACATCAAAGGAAAGGTATCAGACAATCGTTCCCATTGCCGACTATCATATTCGCAAGTATCCTTCATATTTTTTGCATCGGCGATCTGCGGCGGCGAATGATTCTCTATCTCTCCGTGAGAATGGGATAATAGCTAGCCTAGCGGCTAATTGGAATATGCGACTAGGAACACAACCATGTGAATTTTAAAACATTTTTTGAATTATCGAAAGCGACAATGAGAGTGGCAGAGTATACTCTCTCGGTTCAAAGGTTCTTCGTTAGACTCCTTCTAAATATACCCCCTGTTCACTTCCGTTTATATTTCATGTACCCATGCTTTTCTTTGTGTCTGATGATTCAAGTATAGCTTGTGTCATTGCGGCAACCGCATAATATGGAGGATCAATTGAACAGCGCAGAGTTGATGATCTCATCGTTTCCTAGTGAGAAATCAACGAATGGAGGTTTTACATATGCTGACGATCCAAATCACCTGCACAATGTTCCAAGATTGTTCTCTACGAGTCTATTCAATTTTTATAATTTGACCGTCTGATGCGCCCTACCTAGTATTATTGTGCTAGCAATTATCTCCTCAATTGTTGTTATGCTGTAGTGTAGTAGAGACTCTCCATTTCTCTATAACTTTTCACGGCGATCTCCCATATTGCACAAATCTGAGAAGTGAATCGTCAGCTCGTTAATTTCTGTCGGCCATCGGCCATTTTGACTTCTAAAAGTATTCGCGGCTGTTATATCCACCGAACCATTTCTCGACCATCGTATGTTTTTTTTTTTTTTTAAATCTACTCCTATCAATTTCTATTTTTCGTTTTTCTTTTCGTACATTAAATTCATTTCGTATATTTTACTTAAACGTCTCACTATTCGATGTACCAACGTGTCGCCTTCCTCCATACTCCCCTTCTTCCCTCCATTCAATTTATTTTTTTCAGTTTCAGAACTGCGTAGAGGGAGGGGATGTTTAGCAGCTTATATTCTCAAGTGCTGTCCAC